>QTSX02001551.1:0-241631 GCA_014839935.2 Entomophthora muscae | reverse complement strand
CTCCAGAACAGCATCTATTCATCTCACTTGTTGCGGCAGTTCATTTTGTTTGTGATTTGAACTACACCGCTTGAAGTTTGATATAATTTTGTATGATGGGCTAGTTAAATTTTGTTTTTTGTTTGACAGTTTATTTATTAACTGAAATTTTATAAATTAATTGAATCCTGAATCTTGCGCAACTTGGATTTCTTTCAAATCTGAAATCATTTTGTTTAAATCTGAAGTATTTTTGGTTGTTACCATAGCTTTTAAAACTACTGTAATTTTGATAAAGTTGCAGGATTTTTCTTAGCAGTTGGTCTATAGTAGAGAAGTATTACCATCTGCTCCTGGACTTGCTGTTATTATTGGATCTTTGTCCAGTCTAATTAAAGATTTTTAAAGCTGGTTTTGAGAGAGCTCTCTGTTATCATGCAGCTCCAAGGGTATAAAAGCCCTGAGGTGAAGAGCATAGTGGCTCTCAATCTGCTGTGGACACCACAAATCTTCCATAAATTGATTGAATGCAATCAAGTTTCAAGGGATATAATCCCAGGTATCAGTCAGTATATTTGTTTCTGAGAACAGACTGTTACAATGTTTTTCAAGGTGATAAAGAAAGGCTTAAAAAAGAACTTTGCTATTCCCTCACTGGGTAGATAGATGATCATTGCAAGGAAGTGGGAGCTATTGCTGGGGCTAGACATACTTTTTTATGGAAACCAATATTTTTGATGTGGATTGTGTAAGAGATGGGGGCTAAACTAACTAAGTTTAGCTCCCATCCTGGTGAAAAAAACCACCAGGATACCATCCAGTGAATCACTAGGATGACTGCTCTAAAAGGGGACCAAAGGGAGGACACCAGGGACAGCTGTGGAAAGTAGGCATTCAATCCCATCAACCCCAATCCAGAGAGCAATTAGGGAGCACACATGGGGGTATTCCTTGGGACTTTTGGAGACTTTCAAAGGTCAGTAATATTCTTTTTCAACTGGGGGGAGCCACTAGAGATTCCTTAGCAAGAGTTGTGTCCAAGTAAAGAATGAGGGAGTAAAAATCTAGATCATCACATGTGAGGCTTTTAACCAGGATCTCTCCAGAGGAGATGAAGTTACTAGCCTGACCAGGAAGATCATCCAGCAAATGCAAAAGTTGGGAAGGATCATCTCCCACCCTGTTGGCTGAGAAAGAAAGGTGGTGCCAGAGATCAGGAGAAGCGGTAAAAATAAACAACAATACTGGGGCCAAGGAAAAGATTAAAAATTTAAAGACTGGGACTATAATTTTCAGAATCAGCATAAAATTTTGAATCCTTTGGTGTAATTGAAGTCTTAAAATTGAAGGGAATGAAGCTAACTATAGTAGCTATATGACCAGGGGGATTAATCAAAGTCCAGACCTTGGAGTGGCCTTGTAGCAAGTCACAGAAGGCTTTAACAGATCTAGTGTGAAAATCAGGCTCAAACTGGAGCAAAACCCAGTAAAATTTGAGGTGAAGTTAGGAATATATTCTAATTTCTAAACATCAAAATAGATTTCAAGTTGGTTTTCAGAAGCATAAGTAAGCTAGTATAAAACTATACACTGACACTAGTTTCTGCAGATACAGAGAAGCAATGAAAATCCAAGGGGCTGGAATAAAGGTGAAAGTATAAAGAATTATTACTGACACTTTGCAGTATAAAGAGAGCTCCAAATTATGAATCCAATATAACAGAAATGATTTAGTAAAACAAGTAACTTTAATGTGAGTAAAGAATGAACAAGCAGGGGACCCAAAGTCCCCTTGTTTGACCTTAAGGGAATACTTTCAGGTTTTGTGGTCACCTGACACTGTTTGCTTAACCTGATTGGGTGAGGAAGAAAATTTTCTGGCAAAGCCAAAGGACTGGAGAGTTCCATACTAATTTCCAAACCACCATTTGATTGGCTGGAGTATATATGTGATTTTTGAGATCTATTTGGAATTGGGGGCTGCAATGTGGGCTGTTCTGATTGGATGGCTCTAATACTCTTCAACAACAGTCAACATTAAGCCAAAAAATAATCCAAATTAATCAATGTTTCCCCCCGGGGCATGAGCGGTGAAAGCAGGAGAATCTACGGAGTATGCCACTACAAATATTTAATCAATGGTGTGGACTAGATCATCAAATGAATTGAGTGATTTGGCTGGACTTTGGGAGGTTTTATTTGTACAACAGGGGAAGATTGTCCTATTCAGGGCCAAAGGGGGGGAGTAACTTTATAGATTGCTAGTTATATTTGCTCAACTCAAGCTCTATGATATGCTAATTAATAAAGATCAAATCAGGGCTATATCAGCTGCTTAAGGTTTATGATAATAAGCTGTATAATAATAATACTTTGAATATAATTATTGTTTGATAAAGAAAAGCAATATATAGGGGGTATAATTTTTTCCAAGCCCTGATTTCTCTTAGAATCTACAAAGGCTAGGGTGGGAAACCTGCAGAATTAAGCTCTAGTACTAGGATCACTTTATTAACAGCACTCTTGGGTCAATCAAGATCCACTGATTATCAGCACTGACTCACATAAGTCTTATCAAAGAGTAACAATCATCTAACCAGATGCAGTATTTTCAACACAATCTATTGAGGCTTATATTAGGGTTAAAATCAATATGTGTCAGGGATTTCTTCCCTGCCTCTCTTAGTTTTTTGGATACTTTTTATGATGACATAAGGTCAAAGAAACCCAACAATCAAAGTTATAACACTATTGACAACCCTGGCTTAACACCATACGGGTATCAAACTCTGAACCCTAAGTTCACACTCAATGTTAGTTTAAGCTTAATAATTGTACGTATATTAACTATTTATGTAAATTTTATTCAATTGGCTCCTGCTTTTGCTTTCAAAGACAATTTTGAGAATGTAAACCACTTGCTATGCAACGTCATCTACAGTAATGATTCTGATTGGCTGAGCAAATTGTTCCTGATGCTTAGGAAACTGCCCTACTTAACTTTGGACCAAGCTCTGTACTTGATATTCCTTGATACACTGCAAAAAAGCCGCTTAATTATAATTCACCTTGTGGCTTATTCCTGGCTCCTCTGCTCACATGTTGTTCTTATGGAATTTATTAAGTTTCAACTTTACCAACACATGAAAAAAGGTATTATTTTGACTCATAAATTCATGTAAATCCCTCTTATTCCCCAATATCCACTTAAATGCCCCAGCCTCCATTTTGAGGGTATTTAAGTGAGCATTTATTAACACTTTCACTTGTTCCAATAATAAAGACTTTATTCTACTCTACTCCTGCTCACACTTATCTTCTGATTTCTCATTTGAAACCATGAAAGGAATTTTATTCCTGTCCTGGTTTCTAGTCCTCCTGCCTACAGTTGTATCAGGACTTGAAAACCCTAATCCCACCACTGACTGGCATAACTCCTCCCCCAATAATGCCCACCAGAAGGAGTCTCTGGCCAATGGGTGGTTCAAGTATTCCTCTGGTCATTGGGGAAGAAAGTTCCATTATGGTTGCAACATCACTCCTCCTCCTCCAGTAGGCCTCTCACTGGTTAGACCCAACACATCTTTCTACCTGTTGGCATACTTGTTAGGGTATTACATATTGGGTCGGTTCAGCTCCATGATGAGTAGATTTGCTTATTTGGGCCACTTGGGCACCTTGCCATGGTCACAGTGCCCATTGGTTTGGTCATTGCAGGACTTAACATAGGGGCCTTGGCCCACCAGATTGGGGGCTTGTTCTCCCTCAAGTGGGTCCCTGACAATATAGTAGTTGAGACTAGTTTGAAACCATCATAGATGTGACAGCAATACTCTATTAGATGTTCTGATTGGTTAAAACCTTTTTCTTCCCAGATCTAGATTAGAATAATCCTGTATGACTGAATTGAGCACCAACATGCTTGTTTCAGCTGGTGCCACAAGGGTTATGGCAGATGAGGTTTGAAAATTAACACATCTTCCTGCATGAGGCCATGGCAGCTGAATAACTGTAAGAATTTAAACCTTTAGGATGTAACATCCTCCATGCTGAAAATCCTGAATTTTATCTTGGCTTTATCTCTACAGCTTTACTTAAACTTTGAAGTTGAAATTAAGCACAGCTTTAAATCAAGAAAATTCATTTGATGCAGAAAATCAATCAAAACACAATAAAAATACAGAAAAATATTTTTGGGAACTGTTGACATGGAGGATTTTACATTCCAACAGCTTAAATTTTGATAGTTGTCAGCAACTTCTCTATGCCAAGGGATGGCCTCAATATAGTGTATAAACAACAAGATTTTGATTTCAATGGTTGGAATTTTTATACCTCAATCCTCATGAGTGAAGTTGAAGAACTGAGGGTAATCATTGGTATTGGTAGACTTTCATAATTTGTGATTTACTGATACAAGGTTTATTATTGGGGATTGATGCAGGAAAAATTATTGCTGTTCAAAGCCCCAACTTTACTGGTGTAATAGATTATTGATAGATGCATGATAAATTATATTCACATCTTAAGTTAATGTTTACTACAATAAAAATTAACATCATGGGTCAGAGTGATCAGATGAGAAAGCCGGATGAAAAATCTGATGCCATCATTTACCAAGTAACCTGTGCAGTTTGGATACAGGTTTTTTTTCCTTTTTAGACTTTGATTTTGATCCAATTGGGGCCACAGCTCATTTATTTGTGGATTGAAATACCATTTGATCCACAGCTGTTGTGTCTGCTGGGAAGTGATTTTTTGTGCTCAACTATGCATTTTCAGAATGGATATGTATAATTATATAGTTCTATAGGCAGCAGATTGATGTCAAGTTTGATTAATTTTATTTGGTTTTATCTTTATTAATTTATTCTGTACATGTTTCCCTGTTATTTTTTAACTGGTATGCATGATGAATAATAGAAGCTTTCAATATTTAATATTGCCAAGGCCACCTTAAATTGTCGTGGTTTAGTTTAGTGGGTTACTTGTGTTTGCTACTGTATTGGTTTGGTTTATATATCTTAAAAGCTGTTAAAGTTACATTATAGGTATAGTATGAAAAAAGTATAATCTTAAAAATAGTTGGATGGAGGAAAGATCTTCTTATTAAAACAAACCTTGATAAAGTAAGCTTCCCAGGAAAGATAGGTCCATAAGCTTATAAACCAGCTTTCAACACTGTGGAGATAACAAAGCCAGGTCCATCTTAAAAATCCTCTCAGCTCATGATGAAGTCAACTGTGCTCAACCCAAAATTGAAGTTTGATTAATCTATATAAGTGCAGTAGGCTTGGGATGAAGTATGTATTTTTAAGCCCAGTTGATTTCCCACTGAGCTGGCTTGATCTTATCATCCTACTGGTTTAACCCCTGATGCACAGGGTACCCTCACCCACCTGCCACAGACTTTCCTAAAGCAATCATCACCAAGACTTTATCAAGATAGACAGCCCACATAGTCCAAACAGGGATAAGAGTTATAGGCATCAAATGATATCAACCACACCAAAAAAGCTATACCGCTTACTTAATCTAATTTTGGCTAAAATAGATGCATCAATAAAGTTTACCAGGTCCACTCATATTAAGGATACTCCATGGCTACACAGAAGCTAACTAGATATAGAATGCTCAGTTAAGTAAATTAGATATATCCACATTCTGTAAATATACCCCTGCATAAGCTATATTGATCATAGTTTTATTGGAGATAGAGGTAGAATATATGATCAAAAGATATACACAAGCTTGTCCTTGAAGGATCCATTACTATGAGAAGGTTCCTTTAGAAGGGGAGGTTCTATCCAAGTGATGTGCTATGAAATATTTGACTTTTCTCTCAGGAAATCATTCCCCCAAGGAATGGCTGGACAGTTGCACAGAAGTTGACCCCAAGATGCAGTCCAGATATTACACTAGGATCAACTCCTCAAATTCCCAAGGGAACCTTATCTTCTAAACCACATGCGTCCATGGCCTACATGAGAGCTATGTGGAGCATCAACAAGCTATATAAAGCTCTTCTCCTAGTTCAATGAAGATACAATTATTTTTTATCTTCCCTTTATACTGTATCATATACTTCCCAGGAGTATGTACTTGAAAATTTTATTATCAGAAATTGTATCTTTCTAGGATGGTTCAGGATTCTCTTGTGATTAAGTGGGGAAATGATCCTTGTGGTCTATATATGAGAAAGTGATCAGATAAACAAGGATCAGACCCAGGGAGATGAGCTAGTTTATTTGACAAGGTCTTATGTTGTATTTTATAAAAGTTCAGCCCAAAATATTTGAATCTTATGACTGGTATCCTTAAGATCAAGTAAAATTAAGCTATAGCCATGAATAGTTGGTTAAACTTTAAATTCAGAACCTAAAGTAAAAATGCAGGATTATCAAATCCTTGGTCCAAATTTTGAATCACTTTTGTGGGCAACTCAGCTGAGTGAAAATTAAAATATTTAATAAAAGCAACCATTTAATTTGACTTTTTTGGTTTATTTAAATTGGCAAATTTCAAATCTCTTAGCAGATAACTCAACTAACAAAAGACAAAACACAACAAACAAATGCGGGATACATGAATCAGAAATGCGGGATTCTTATGTACAATTTGAGATTTCCTGTATGTCAAACAAATCATAGACATCATGTAAAAATTAACAAATCTAAAATTGTGGGATTGTCAAATCCAAGAACCAAGTTTCAAATCATAATTGCGGTGAATTTGAAATAAATATAATTTATGGGTGTCTCAAAAAAGAATGAAAAAGGATCTAGAGTGGATTTTTGCTAATTCTTTTAGGAATCATAGGCATTCTCAAAAAGCACCCTATTCTATTTTAGGACAGCTAAAATTTAGATGCTTGATTACAGTAGATTTTAAAAAACGCTGATAATAAAATAGAACTATATATTACAATCTATTTTTACCATGTTGCCTTTTCCTTGGTGTGTTGATAGTTCATTTACTGTTGATAAGGTGTTTGCATTTGATTGGATGGTTTCACCTCCAGTTGCCTTGGCAATAGGAAATCAAGCTGCCTCTGCGTCCACAGTTGGTCTTGGGGAGGCAGCTTGATTTCCTATTGCCAAGGCAACTGGGGGTGAAACCATCCAATCAAATGCAAACACCTTATCAACAGCAAATGAACTATCAACACACCAAGGAAAAGGCAACATGGTAAAAACAGATTGTAATATATAATTCTATTTTATTATTAGTATTTTCTGAAATCTACTGTAATCAAGTATCCTTAATAGCAGTACATGAATACATAGTGCAGTAAACAGATGGTTTATCTTTTCCTCTCATTTCTTCCTTGAAATTTTTTAAAAGTTTTGTTGGCCCCTTGGCTACGCTGGGGGCCAAAAAATTTTTAAAAAATTTCTGCGTCATCAGGAGAGTAGCTCATAAATCATTATATGGGTTTATGATTGCTATATTAGTGATTTAGAGTGCAGAATATTGCATCATTTCCAGTTTAGACAATTTTACATTTCACTCAATTTCATGTCTAAACATGGTTGTTGAGATTGTATTTTCCATTTGATTTTATCCAGAGTGGAGCTTCTTGATTTGGGTTAATTTGTCCTAGTTTCTTACTTTACATTCAATTTGGATTCCAGTTCCTGCAATTAATATCTGAGCTTACTAGTGGCATTCAAAAGTGATTCAAAATTTGGACCAAGGATTTGACAATCCCACATTTTTACGTTTAGGTTCTGAATTTACAGTATGAGGAATATATTTTTATTATAATGCACTGAATATTATATTGACTGTTGCGCTAACAAATAAATAAATTAAAAAAAGATAGAAATAGATTAATTTTATTTAAATAATTGTGAATAATTGTTGGTATTTTGGCTTTATTAAGCCACAAATTGGACCTTGCAGGTCATCATCTGATCCTTATTAAATCAGTGCCACTATAGCCACACAACACGGAAGCCAATGATTTTTATGTATTGCTTACTAATTAGTACTTAGGACGCGGGTCAAGCATATCAAATATATTTATCAAATCACATTACAAGGGAAAGGTAATTTGAGTTTTACAAAAAATCACTTGATTAGAATATAAGTGGAGCATGCCGCATGATGCGGATAAATTCAATTCTTGTTGTTTGTATTTGTAATAAATGAACCTGTACTTGACAAGCAAGTAAATAAAAACATTTTTAACTTATTTTTATTATTTGACGTGGTTGCAACTATAACTAATGTCTTGTAATATATTTAGATATATTAATATTATAATTTACCTACTAAAATTTAAAATAATCTTAAAATATTAAAAGTAAAATTATAATTATAAATCTTAAAAGTTATATATTAAAGTTTAAATATTCAAAATTTAACTATTTTTATTTAATTGTACTATATTCAAATTGAAATATTATATATTAAATGTTTTAATATTGAAATATGTATTATTAAAATTTTAATATTCACTTTTAGATACTAAAGTTTTAATATTTAAATATGTAATATTAAAATTCTTATAGTGAAATTTTAATATTACATAGTTCAATATTAAAATTTTAGTATTAAAATATAAAAGATTTAAAAAAATAAATTTTAATTTGCAAGGGAAAAATATTTATTGGGGGGATGCTAATTGCAAAGGGAATGTGATTATTCTGGGGAATTATACCCCAAAATTAAATTTTCAGCTAATGTGTCTAATTGGATCCATGTACTCTTCTGTACATGGTGGACAACCCTGGATGTGATTGCTAGAGGGGTGGCGCCTTGTACCCCGGTGATTGTTGAACATTTAATAAAAGGAAGGCGGGTGAGTGAATCAATTAATAGGTTTTTTAGGGGGCTTGTAGTACCCATACCATGTTGCCAATGCAAAGGAGTCATACAGGACATGCTCAACTGTCTTATACCCCTGCAGTGTCTTCTGGTGTTCAAGTGCTAACCGGCATATGTCTATTTGAATAGGTACATCCTCCAACTTTTTGATGTTGGTTTTTAATATGCAGTGGAGGAGGATTCCCAGGTATACTGCAACATGAATTCTTTGTGAGGTGTATTTTTCCAAGAACATGCACAGTTTTTTTTAAATATTTGAACTAATCTATTAATATAGGAAGTTTGATTGAATTTGAAGAGGGTTCCAGGGGGCGCCTGACTTGTATCAGCCCCCCATGCCTCGGCAAACAATATTAATAAAGGTTCAAACGTGTTCATGAGGACTGTGTCCCTGACTTTGTTTGACAATGCCTTGAATACTTCATTAAAATTTCAGTTTTTAAATATTCAGTTGTATTTGAAAGAGGGTTTTTATTAAATTTTTTCATGTTTGTTGATATTTGCAAATGGGAATTGTTGAATGCTTTTGTATATGTATTCATCAAAGTTTAACTTGACATCCCCGCAAATTTCATTCATTTCTTTAAAGTTGATACTTGATCCTATTTCATATGCTTCCCTCAATCACGGCAAGCACCCCACAGGTGGTAAATATTCCCTATTTTTAGCTTCACTACTTTAAAAATTATTCATATTCTGTTGAATTATTTTATTTATTTGGTTTTTATTTATTTGTTTTAAAGGGGCTACCAGTGACTGGTAACCCCTGTAAAACCAACTCGGCGTAAAAGCTGCCACTTCTGCGACCTCGTCCCCATTCCTGGTGTTGACCAAAATAAATATGAGTAAAACATAAAAAGACTTACTAATTGTTTCCCCTGTGGCCCCCTCAGCCACAGGCGCCACCTCAGCAAATTTCATGAGCGTTGGCTGCTCTTCATTAATTTTTCTAGGCTTAATTTTTCTTATATTTCTTGAAACTTATGTTTCTTCTTGGTTTTCATTTATAAAATTTCTGTATTTCTTGAAGGGCTCCTGCTTCTTGACTGAGCTTTGTTTTTGTTTGTTTCCATTTGGTCGGTTTCTCTTCATTTGTGTTGATTTCCTTTGAAATTTCATTTCCTTCAGTTAGTTTGATTATTTGAGTATTCTTTCTATTGGTTTTTTCAAATTCCTACGAGTTGTAACTTTTGCTTTCAAAATCTAACCAATTGAGTATTTTCTTTTGAAGATTTAAAATTATTTCCTTGTGTTCTTTGTTGACTATTGTTCCCAGGCTATTTTTTGCAGTTTCATTTTTCTGGACCAAGGCTCTTCCCCCATTTCCCAGTTGTTTTACCACAATTTCCCTTATGTTGTATTCAAGCTTGACAACCTTTTGGAGGGCTGACTCTAATTTGTTGATAAGTGTGTAAATATTTGACATTATGTTTGAATTCCATCAAAAAACTAGTTTTTATAGTACTACCTTCAACACATACATATTTTACTTCATTATTAATAAATTAAAGACAATAAACGTAGATATTGCATTAGAATATAGCAATTAGACGCCAACTCTTGATATTTTGATATTATGTGCATAACTCAATGAATTTTATTTAATAAAATTCATTGTAAACTTGGCCTTTTTCATTGTAATTTATTAAAAAGGATTGTGTTTATATTAGAGAGCCATTAATGCTTAGTACAAATATTGATACATAGTGCATTTTACAGCCTGTATATTTACCTATTGATAATAATTCTATAAACTTTTTAGTTGGATTTTGCAAGGTAATAATAATGTAATGTGTTAATAAATTACTGTTCATTGTCACTAATTGGCTGATTTTCTTTGCTGTGGCAATTGTGCATTTTCTGATATTTACGCACTAGTATCCAGTTGGTTGATTTCACATCCAATTGGATACTAGTGCGTAAACATCATAAAATGCACAATTGCCACAGCAAAGAAAATCAGCCAATTAGTGACAATAACAGTAATTTATTAACACATTACATTACTATTACCTTGCAAAATCCAACTAAAAAGTTTATAGAATTATTATCAATAGGTAAATATACAGGCTGTAAAATGCACTATGTATCAATATTTGTACTAAGCATTAATGGCTCTCTAATATAAACACAATCCTTTTTAATAAATTACAATGAAAAAGGCCAAGTTTACAATGAATTTTATTAAATAAAATTCATTGAGTTATGCACATAATATCAAAATATCAAGAGTTGGCGTCTAATTGCTATATTCTAATGCAATATTTACGTTTATTGTCTTTAATTTATTAATGATGATGTAAAATATGTATGCTAATAATTTTAAGCTATTTGTAAAATGTACAACATTGTATTAATTATGGGAAATGTTGATAATGTAAAAATAAAATATTATTAATTATGAATTGAAAGAGAGATACTAATTTTAATAAGTTGTCACAAAGAAAAGATTTATTTACTAATCAAAGGACGGGAAGGGGAGGGAATGAATGGAATGAACATTGCCTTCATCTGCGCCTGGGAAAGGGACAGCATCAGAGATAGTGGGGGGATTGGTAGTGGCTTGGGAGTCAGGGTTGGAAGGCAGGTGGCTTGATGGGGGGTTGGAGAGGCAGGGTTTGTTGACTGGGAAGGGGCAGCAAGAGCGGTTTGCTTCAATTGCTCAAATTCTTCTTCTGTCATGTATGCAGGTTTGACAAAATGGATGGATGGGCAAGGGGAAAGATGAGAGTCCTTTACTGGACTTATAACTATCACTTGCATAGAAGATGATGAGATCAAATAAGTCCTGGACGGACACAGAAGGGAAAAGCTCATACCCCTTTCTCAATTTGGGTGCATAGTTTGTTGTAGGTGGCAGGCTTTAAACGCCTAAGGGCAGAACCAAAATTGTAGATACATACATCTGCAAGATGCATGTTGGCGTAGTTGATGGGGTAGGATCAACAAGTATGCCCTGCAGCCCTGATTTCTTGGGTTTCCCATTCCTGCTGCTCCATCTCAGCACTCAGTACAACTGTGTGCATAGCTTTTTGTGTGGCCCACTCCTCCAGCATGGCCTTGAGCTCTGTCTGGTAGGCATACCTATCTGCAGTGTTTGATATTGCCAAGTAATAATTGATGCCCAATGGGGAAACTGCCAATAAAACCCCAACAAAACAATACAAGATTGGGCTGTGCTTGTATACGTCAGACTGGATACGCTTCTCTCCATAGTCTTGGATACTTGCAGCTCTTACTGTATGATAGGAAGATGATGTCATTACGGGCTCTCATTGCCCTCCCTTTAATAAAATTGATGATGGTTGAATTGTATGGGTTGGTATCCACCAAACTGGGGCCACCAAGAACCTGATTGGATAGGATTTTGGCGGCAACCACAACTCTGTGCATCCACAAATTTGCTGTGCTTTTGTTGGTGAAGATGCTGTGGAGTCCCAGCTGGAGACGTACCTGGACCAGGGGCATCCACAGGTCACGCTCCATAATGGCCATCATAAGGGGATGGGCTGTGTCACCTTTGGTCAAAGTACAGGCACCAGCTGGGGTCTTCTTGGTAGGGGGGCCACAGTTGATGTGGGCTCGCAGGGTTGCAGCCACAGTGGACTTTGCAAAACCCATTGCGGCCGCAATTTTCCCAATGGACATAAGCATCCCTTGCTTTTCAACCATTTCAAAAACATTCTCCGGGGTGATTAATTTTCTTCTGCATCTTGCAGGCTGATTGGCTGGAGGCGGGTTGTGTTTGCCTTGAGAACCAGACAGTGCCATCTGATTGGCTGTTTCTGGATTCTGGCCTCCATTGGTGGCCCCATGGCTCACTTGGTCAATTTTGGATGCTAGTGTTGCTGTATGATTTGGGTTAGCAGCTGCCTGTGCATGATGGGCAAATAGGGCCATGCTTGAGGACGCGGGAGAAAGAACACACTCCTGGGTAGTGCTTGTGGAGGGGCCTGCGGGTTGGGAGTGGCCATAGAGGGAGGCTTCACTATTAGAAGACCCAGTGTAGCCCTGCATAATTTTGTCAAGGCCAAGGGAACAGCTTGTTGACTTGGTTGGTGTTGGAAGAAGACATAATAAAATTTTTATAATTTTAAACTCAATAAGAGGAATGTATATTTTAGTCAATTTTATTGTTATATATGTTAATTTTGTGAATATTATGATCTAAATTTTAGCCGTCCTAAAATGGAATAGGGTGATTTTTGAGAATGCTTGTGATTCCTAAAAGAATCAGCACAAATCCACTCTAGATCCTTTTTCATTCTTTTTTGAGACACCCATAAATTATATTTATTTCAAATTCACCGCAATTATGATTTGAAACTTGGTTCTTGGATTTGAAAATCCCGCAATTTTAGATTTGTTAATTTTTACATGATGTCTATGATTTGTTTGACATACAGGAAATCTCAAATTGTACATAAGAATCCTGCATTTCTGATTCATGTATCCCGCATTTGTTTGCTGAGTTTTGTCTTTTGTTAGTTGAGTTATCTGCTCAAGAGATTCAAAATTTGCCAATTTAAATAAATCAAAAAAGTTAAATTAAATGGATGATTTTATTAAATATTTTAATTCTCGCTCAGCTGAGTTGTCCGCAAAAGTGATTCAAAATTTGGACCAAGGATTTGACAATCCCACATTTTTATGTTCAGGTTCTGAATTTACAGTATGTGTGTATATAGAGGGCTAGTTTAAACTGATCAGGGATGAGATTATTTATGGCATCGTGTTGTAACTGGGGAAGTGAGGTTACCTATGGGTAGCAAAGTATGTATGTATTGAATGCAGAAATTCAGGAGATGATGTGGGCTAAAACAAAGACCCTTGTTATAGGGTTGGAGGGTACTACTTAGAAAATAACTTGTCCAGCTATAGATGCAGCTTCACAGACTTGTGGGAACTAAGACTTGAAATTGCAGGAGTTTGCTGCTTGGATTCATTGTGTAGCTAGGATCAACCGTCTGGAGCTTTGGGTAAACAGGCAATGCTTGAGAACTTTTTGGGTTGGTTTTTATGGGGTGATGAAGGATGGGTAAGCTGGTTTGGGGCGATGAACAGTGTACTTCAGCTGTTGATCCAGATATGTGGTTTAAAGCTGAATTGGTATCTACGCTTTATTAAACAGCCTATAGATTTAAAAGGGATTTCAAATAGCAAATTTATGTTTCATTGGAAGCGAAATAGGCCATAGCTATAAGCATCCTGTCAACCCTCTTATGGACTAATTCTTCGTTGGTCAGAGATGGATGGTAGAATTCCCCGTGCCAGCCTTTTGCGGCGCTACACCTTCCGCTTCTCCTGAAATGTTCTCGGCCGAAGCTTGGATGTCATGGCTGATCTAGAGCATCACCCCAGTCTATTTAATTTGACACAAGCTTCAAAAAGTTGGTCATGTAACTCCTCTTCAGGAAGAGCTTGACGTAATGCAAGTGTCTCTTTTGATTTACACACGTTATGCTTTGTGGGAAGTATGATTGGGTTTGAAGAAGGAATTGAGTAAAACATCAATCCAAATCCGTTGAAATGTTGATGAATATAGTGAAACATTGAAATGTCATCAAAGTTTAAATCCAAAATTTAACTTTAAAGTTTAAATTCAAGCCAAATGGATTACAGCCTGAATCTTTAGACCTCAGGCTTTTATCCAATAGTCTTGCAAGCCTTTAGGGATTTTCGTGGGTTGATAGCCAATCATCTGGCAAAGGGATACGATTCGCCGATGTAAAAGTTATTCCGCGGCTTCAGGCTATTCTATAGATAGTTCTCGAAGCATCGTCGCGAAATGGGTCGCTTTCCCTAAGGCAAGACTCCAGTTTAAAGCCGCAACCTAATAAATCCCAAACCAGATCCATTTTTCAACTCGCGTGATGAAATTTAAATTTGGCATCGGGAATTGATTGGCCCAGCAGCCAGGTTTAGCCGAACATTTAGGCCCAGAACAGTTTTTTGGCCGCAAATTTGGGGTTCACCCCTGCTTGTTGAGGGCGAAATAAAAGGCAATGTATGGCCGGGAAAGGGTATGAAATTAGGGCTTCAAATCTTTATAGTCATATTGGGGGCTTTGGGGCTTATCACCAATGCTACGCTGCTCCTAGTGTTGTGGCGGGCACGCACAAGGATGCTCCGCCTCAACATGCAACTGGTGGGCCCGCTGGCGGTAGTGGACTTTTCCCAGTCACTACTGATTGTCATCCAGACCTTGGTGGCCATGGTCATCACCCGAGAAGAGATGTTGCAGAGTTCCTGGTTCTGCAGCTGCTTCGGGGTGCCTCGCCTGGTGCTTTTGTGTGTCAGTATTATACTCCTTAGTGCAATAGCAATGGATCGCTACTATCTCGTTGTCCACGAAAACGGCATCAACTGTTGGCTAGGATGGATCGCAGTTGCAGTGGTCTCGGGAAGCATAACCGGCCTGGTACTGGCAAGTCACATAATCTATGGGTCCCAGGTAGACAGATCTCTTGGCTACTGCCGTTCCAAGGACACCGAGATCCTTGCAAAAGCTGTTCGCTGCACTAGTTCAACCATCGTTGCATTGGGCCTAGTCATTGTCGTCTTCTGCTACATTGGCGTGTACCGTCGCTGCCGCGCCAACCTATCCTTCCTCAAAACACTCTCAACCCGCTACACTCTCCTCCTCGCCGCCTACGTTATCTGCTGGCTACCCAAGTCCATGACCTCTACATATAGTCTCTTTGCCAGTCCCGACTCCCTCCCAGAGATCCTCAGAATCATTGGGCCCCTGGGCCTCATCCTCCTTCTTTCGGTCAACCCATGCCTAGTGATTGGGTTCCAAGCCAATCTCCGCTCAAAGCTACCATCGTTCAGTTCCAACCGCCATTCCTCCACCGACCAAGAATATCCTTCTCAAGTGAGCCTTAGGAGGATCTCCATCCAACCAAGCACCGAATAAATCAGCCTATTGAATCAACTGCAATAAAAACCTATCCTAATCCATAACAATCCCACCACCAAAAACTAACTCTACAACGGCATCAAACTTAAAAACAGTCCGCTCACATGGCAACTAGCAAAGCCAACCGAACCCTTTTTTAAGGGGAACACAGGTTTATTAGGGTTCAGAGAGGGCGTTTAAAAGGAAACACGGCTGTGGGCGGAGGGAAGTGAGGGATACCAGAGGAAGGGGTAGCTGTCTGCAGGCCCTCTGTGTGCCTGTCTTTCCATTGAATGACTCCCTCAACTATGAGGTGGGATGAGTCAACAATAGTATCCATAAGTTTCCTGTTCCCAGGAATTGTGTGGCCAAATTTCTCTGTACAGATCATAGTATTGTCCATTAGGGAGCGGAATTTCTCCTTCATGAGTGACACCAGGTTAGGTCCATTGTCAAAGATTACATCTATACAGGTAGTGTGGATGGTCCACAGTGCAAGGTGATAAGCAACTGCTCAAACTACTGGGGGTTCCTGCTTGAGACTCCTCATGAAGAAGATGTCAAACTTTGGTTGAAAATGGACAGAGAGGTTCAGCATGTGGGCAACTTCTGTCCAGAACCGCAACACAACTATACAACCAAAGAATTTGTGCTCCAGATTGGCATCTTTGAATAGGCAAAGCCCACATTGGTGAATTAGGTGATCCACTGAGAATGTTGACTCACTCCAGAAGGCCTTGTTGAACAGTCTCCAAGTCAGAGTCTATGCACCTGTTGTCACCATTGGTACCCGCGTCAGAGTAGCCATTTCTTTGGGGGTGATTGTGACCAATCTGCCGGCTTCTACCCACTTGCAAACCATCTTGGGGTATTCTGGCTTGGGCTTTGGGTCTTGGACGACCTTCTTCCCACACTTGGACACCACCGTCTTCTGGCGTGTGACAATGCTCTTCATATCCAGATTGTAATTTATCTGTCTATTTCTGTCTGCCAGATGCAAGCCCTTGAGGCCCCAATTCTGTGGACCAGCAGGATCAAGATTCTTAGAGATTTCCCATTCATTGACTTGCATTATTTCCAAGCAGCGGCGCCAATACTCTGGAGTGTCTTTGGGGGGTGTGAATCTCTTTCTCTTCAAGAACCATTGTCTTAGTCCAAATGTTGAAGGATTGAGTATCTGGATAGCCCGTGCCCAGTTTACTGCTCTGCCTGCTGCTGGTGAATCAGTATGTGCAGCCAGTAGTTCTCTCAGTCCTTTCTCCCACATCCTTTGGCAATGCTGGACATGATCTATCAGACCCAGTCCTCCTGCTGACCTGGGGAGAGAGACCACTGGCATTTTTATGGGGGACGTATCGGGAGTACCCCACAAGAAGTTGCGGATCATGGCTGACACCTTCTTCTAAAAGGCTTTGGAGAAGGGTACAATGTGTGCTACATACCACATCTTGGAGAACACAAAGATGTTTAGGGCGGTAACCTGTATAATTACATTGAACTGGAAATGGCGCCACCCATTGATCTTGTTAGCAATAGTTTTAAGGAAAATCTGTTCATTGGTTGGCAGATCAATATCCATAGAGTTGAACCATACTCCCAAGTGTATAAAAGTTTCACGGGCTGGGATAGGTGTGAGGCCATGCGGTGGTGCAAAGTTTGGCACACCTATTTTAACCAGTGTTGTCTTCTCAATGTTAACCTTTGCGTTGGATGCCCTCTGGTAGAGCTCTAGAAGGGTTATCAGCTTTTGTGAGTCCTCCTTTGTGGTCAGGTCAACAATAGTGTCATCTGCAAAAGCAGCCATATGGAGTGCCTGCTGAATAGGATGAGTGAAGCCTCTCAGCCTAGTGTTTCCAGCTGTCAAGAACAAGTTTGCTGCAAAATTGAACAGGATAGGAGACAGAGGATCCCCTTGTCTCAATCCCTGACAAATTTCAATGTTCTCAGTCAGGTCACCATTGACAATAATGCGCACCTGAAGGTTCAGGTAAAGCGTCTTTATCCAACAGATCCATTCCTTTGGCAGGTTTACAGCCCGCATACTTGCATAGAGATATGACCACAATACACAATCATACGCCTTCTCCATGTCCAGAAATAGTAGGTAGCCCTTATTTGGTTTAAACCTATTCTGGAGGGTATTTTGAACCATGTGAATATTATCCCAGATAGAGCAGCCCTGAACAAAGCCAAACTACATTGGGTGTAGGATCACATCTGCAATCTTCATGATTCTGTTAGACAGAATCCAGGTCAGTAGTTTGTAATCCGCGTTAGACAATGAAATTGGTCTCCAGTTCTTAACACTGCTCCTATGACCCTTGTTCTTGAAGAGGAGGCAAATTGACACCTCATTCCCCTCAGGAAATTGGGTGGCTGAGGAAAGAACATAGTTGAAGAGTCTAGTCAGATGGGGTGCTATCAGATTTCTAATAGGCTTATACACATCTGCTGGAATACAGTCTGGACCTGGTGTTTTACCATTTGGGGACTCTTTAATGGCTGCAAGAGTCTCCTCCAGTATGATGTCTGCTGTCAGAGGTCCACGCATTTCCGGGGGACATTGTGTGAGCTCTGGACCAGCCTCTGTCATTAGTGAAGAGAGGGCATCCTTATCCATATCTGCATGAGCATACAGACTGGAGTAGAACTCCTGTATCTTCTGCTTAATCACAGATTTGTCTTTAGATTTCAGACCACACCCTGTATCAATCTCAGTGAAAGGAGATCCTCTCTGACGTTGAGCAAGGCTACATAGTCCGTCCTTTGTAGATGTACCAAAGCTACATTGGAATTTATATGTTGCGTTGGTCTGACGGCGCTTCTCAATGGTCATCTGCAGCGTTTTGATCTGGTAATGGAGAGTGTTGAACTTCAGAATGTCCTTCTTGGCCATTTTCTTATATTCTTTCTCCAAAGCATGCAGTGTCGTGAGCTCATTGTTCTGCTGCCTCCTCTGAAAGGAGATGATGGATGTGCAAATCTCCCTTTTGATGCCCAACCAAGTGTCACCAGGTGACCGCACCGGGCCCATCTGGGGGGAGGTTGTTGCCAGGATGGCTCTCTCAATCATCTCCTTCCACTTGTGGTTACAAAATGTAGACAGTTGTATGACCCACTGTTGCGTAGCACATTGGGTGACACCAGAGTCCCAATCAATATACACAATATGGCGGTCCAAGATATGAGCTACCTGAACCTGGGATCCAGTGAATTCCTCTGAGATATCACCAGAGATTAATATATGGTCCAGTCTGGCTCCTGACACCTGAAACCCGTCCACATAACCCCACCTTGTCAGCTGGGTGAGGTCCAGGTCCTTGTTAGCAATAGTCTCCACTACCCCTTGCGCTTCCAGAAACCCCTCCATCAGGTGCGTAGAGGGATGTTGTTACTGACAATATGGGTAAGTATATCTTTGATTATTGGTGTATGTGTTGAAATCCCCACCGTAAAGAGTACGGTCAGGGAGGTCAAGTGACGACAGGATCTGCCACCCTTCCCTACTTCCCTGGGTTCCACCAGGTTCCAGGTATACACCAACAACTGTGAGTGTCCTATCATTCCTAACATCTCTGACTTTTGCCACTATAATTCGGCCATCTAGGTGCATAGCCACAAAGCTGATGGCAATGTTGTCTCTTGGGGCCACAATTGCTACATGATCCATCCATAGTCCGTTCAGTTTACTCTCTCTTGACCACGCGAGTGCTGCCAGGTCTGGTGAGAAGTCTGGTTTGGTTGCAAGTCGTTGAGCCTGGATTTCTGTCATGATCACCAGGTCAATATTATTATTTGTTTTTATATAGTGTAGTTTCTCCCGTCTCAATTTCAACATTGCAATCCCCCTCATGTTGATAGTTGCAATCCTCATAACTGGTTGCCCAACCCACAGGTATGAGGCGCTGTATCAGTGGGGTTTTATTGGTTAGGGAGGTTGGGGGATGGATCAGCCATGGTGGAGGACTCTGGGTTCCACTTGCTCTTAGCAAGGAAGGGGCCTGGAGCCTTTTTAGCTGAGGCCTGAGCTTCAGCCATTTCCGCAGGACTAAAGTCCTGTTCCATGTCATCTACATCCATAGGAACGGCCCAAGGGGTTTTCTTGGTGGGCTTGTTGGTTGGTTTAGGGTTCACTGTGGGCTTGCTAGTTGGCTTAGAGTTCACAGTGGGCTTGGGATCACTAGGGGGTTGGGTCTAGCAGTCTTGCTCTTTTTGGGTTTCTGGTTCCACTTAGCTTCCGCTTCCTTCTTCCACTCATCATGTGGTTTCTGGGTAGGGGAGTCCTGCTGGGGGAGCTCAACGTCAGACGGGACTGTGGGATCACAGAAGGGCACTGTGACCTAATTGTCAAATCTTGACGCCATCATGGCCTGAGCTTTAGAGTGTCTCTGATCCAGTGCAGCTCTAGTGGCCAGAAGTTCATGGGGATGAGAAAAACTAGAGGGTATCCATGCCACTGGGTTTGGGCGAAGAAAGGTACAATTCTTGATTCTAGTTACACCATCATCTGGCTCATAGATGATGTCCCGGTAGTAAGTGTTCTGTCTGTGATGACAGTGGCTGAGTGTATAGCCTAATCTGTAACAGAACCAGCATACTTGTCTCTCTCCTTCCACTTCAACTGCAATTACCTTGGGATCCCCAGGAATACGGATGAAGCGTGGAATGGAGATCTTCTTTTCCTGAACCGTGGGAGATGGGTCCAGAAGAGCATGGATTGTAGTAGGCACAAAGTTAGCTGACAGTATATCTGCACATTCAGTGTACCATGTCACTATGTCCCCATAATAGCAAAGACCAGTTTTGATAGTGTCTTGAACCCACGTGCTATCTTCACACTCAGTTGGTACGTTAGTGAAAGGTATCCACTTGGTACGCTTGTTGATGAAAGAGGTCTGCTCCATTCAGATGTGTCCGCCTTTGTAGCCAATGTCCTTCTTTTCTGCCTTGTCTCTAGACTCTGCATCAGGAAACCCTACATCCAAGTAGTTCTGCTTGATAGCGTAGTGAAAGCAAAGCTGAGCATTTGGGAATTCACTCTCAAAGAACGTCTTTATGGCCTGCATATTCCCTTCATGGTCACTCTTGGGCAGTTCATGTAATGACAGGCAGATTGCATTGTTTATTACTGATTTGGGTGCCATACAATCCATAGCAGGGCCATTCAGCTTTTCACAAACATATTCTTCAAAGGGCATGTCACCCTTCCATGCTCCCTTATTGCTGCACAAGAAGCTATAAGTGAACCCTTCCTGCTGATCCTGACTCTTACGCTTGGGAGGACTAGCATGGGCCAGAGGTACATTCTGGCCAATCCAGAAGATTGCCTCTTCTGTGGTGTACCCCACTTTTACCCATTTGAGAAGTTCAATAGGGTCAAGGTTTTGGCAATGGAACTTGTATGCTTGTGCCAGTTCAACCCCCATGTCAGTCCAGGCCTTGGCCATGGGCCAGTCTATGTCTTTATCCAGCCAGTCAGCAGCCTCATCAGGAGCAAAACCTTCCGGGATAAACATAGCTACCTCTTGAAAGCTCCGGCCTCTTGCTGTGCACTAGTTCTGAAGATCAATAGGGCTCCACTTCTCATTCTTGAAGATGAGAGCTGCCTTAGCATACACCTCATTGTCAATCCATTCAGCCGCTTCACCAGCTGTCATGCCAGTTGAAAGAAACTCAAATGCCAGGTCCGGGGAGGCAGAGGCTTGCATCCACTCTTTAACCTCATGAACCTTGAATCCCTCTGCTGTCCATTCTCTGGCTAAATCAGGTTAACCTGGTCTGTTCTGAGCTGGTCGGCATCAGCCGGCATGAACCCTGTTTTGGACCAGGTCACAGCTGCCTCCACATTAAATGCTTGTACAAACCACTCTGCAGCCTTTAAAAATTCAAAGCCTGCGGCCTTCCATTTAAGCCAGTGGTCAAGAGGGAACTTCCCCATGTTCAGATGGGCTGTCTTACTATGGAGAGACACATCCACTCCAGACCGTGCCCATGCCATGGCCTCGTCAACTGAAACCTGCTGGCTTTCCCAGTACCGCATCACAGTGGCTGGATAGCCAGAATATTTCCATGTACAAGCATTATTGTATGTAATATTTGTAAAAGGCCCCCACTCTAAGTACGTCTTAGGTGTCCAGACCGTGTTAACCAGATGGGCTGCTTGGGTGCAGTCCAGGCCCTTGGTAGCCCATGCTTGTGCTTTAAGGGGGGTAAAGTTGATCTTAGCCCAGGGGCTGCAGTCCACTGGGTTCCACCCAAACTTAGCCCACTCCCTTGCGTTATCCAGGGTGATATCAGCTTTTGACCATTCCCAGGCTGTTGCATTGGGGAACACCTCAAAGTAGTCCTTGGCCTCAGAGGGGGAGAGTCCCAGCTCCAAGATTGCCGTGGCATATTCTCCAGGCAGGCCTGACTTAATAAATTCAATAGTTTCAGAAGCAGAGTACCTGTTTGCTATCCAAGGTTTGGCCTGCACAAATGATACACGGAATCTAGCAATGTAGGCAATGGAATCAAGGGGCAGTCCTGTGTTGACCAATGCCAAAGCCTCATCTCTTGGTACTTGGTGCTTGTGAAACATGGTTGCTGCATGAACATCAATTCTGGCATGGTGCCACTTAGTGGCCACATCCACTGTAAACTGATGAAGAAGCCACAGCTTAGTCTGTTCCAGCGTCAAACCTAAGCTGCACCATTTAACTATATCTTGAAGACGTGTCCCGTTGTCTTCCCAGCCTTGGGCTGTGATGTTGTCAATTTGGTATTCATTAAGAAGTTCCCTGAATAGTTGCTGACAACTCAGGACTTCAATTCTATGCTTGGGCATAAGATTGTGATGTAGAGCGGCAAATTCTCTATCAGAAATCTTATCTAACCAATCAGGGTCGTCTAATTCCTCCCCTGGACCAAGCCCCACTTCTGCAGCCCCTATTTCTGAGATATTGGATTCACCCAGCCGGGTTTTTCTGATGCTATCCTGGCCCAAGCTATTGCCTGCATTCAACTGGTCCTCCCAGGCTTCAAGGACGTCCTCTGTTGAAGCAGGCACAGCGCTCGGCGCTGATGATGCTCCGCCTTTTGCTCTCATCTTCTTTCCTCCCCCAGTGTCTTCACGCACGTGCGGACCTGTTGTATTTTTTCAAATATCGATACCTTGGATTTAACGCTGTTTGAGTTCACTTTTTAAATTCAAATCAAATTAAAAAGTGATGCTTAGTGGAGCAAAGCCAACTGAACCCAAATATCTTGAGCACCTGGCAGATTTGTATCGCAAATACTCAAGCTCTCGCCTGCTGACCAAATACCCTCACCAAACATTGAATGGCTCAATTGAACCATAACCATTCCCCAGCTGACGTCATCTGTCAAGTCTCCAATCCAACCCCATTCTTTATTGTAACATGCCTGATGCATTTTGTATCTGCATAGGCCCATTCAAAATCCAATAAAAAGTATCATCTCTAAGGGAATAGCTTAGGATCTAGATCCATACACCAATCTTTCTGAACTTGCTTTGGGATAAGATGCATGGCTTCCATCTAAGCAAAATCAAGCTAGCCATTCAACATACAAGATTTTCCAGAGCTGTGAGGATAAACAAAATCAAGCTATTGTCAAGTATATCCTTCTGAGAAGTATATGAAACAAAATAAAGGGGAGATTGAGAAGAGAACTATAATTTATTGATACAGATTTAGAGGATTGAATAGCATCATGAGAAGCCCCATGCTGTCCATGTACATCATGGTAGCCATGGGGCTTATCCAAGTAGTATTCCATTAGGACTCAAAAGGGTTGATCCTGGTATAAGATGTGCAGCCAATAAGAGTGCCACCACCTTAATGATTACTTGGGGAATTACTTACCCAAGAGGTAGTAATCAAAGATGTTGTAACAACCCCCTGGGGTGCTGGAAGGTGGAGCCTTAGTAATTCTCTTGAGAGTGTTGGGGATTCAGGCTTGGTATCAATCCAGTCTTGCGTTGGGGACAGTTAACCGTGAATTGGGCTGGGCGGCCCTTGCCTTGCATAGGCAGAGCCAATAATGGTGCATACGTTTCAAACCAGCACAAGCATCAATTCCTTTGACAAGGTAGGTACTGTTGGGTTTAACTTCCATGACAGCTCCTGGCCTGCTTAGTCCTGGTTCTAACTCATGCAGATCATGGTTGGCAACCCAAATCTTGTCTCCAACTTGGAATTTTTCCTGGTGAAGTAGGACTGTTTTACTCTCTACTCTTTCTTTTTCCTTGTCCTCTTGGTCTTTTCTGGCCCGCTGTAGGTCAGGGTCATTGTTGTCTTGCACTTTCTTAGGCAGAGATAATTGCGATCCTGACTTAGTGCTAACAATTGTAGGTTTATGTCCATAGACAATTTCATATGGGCTTTTGCCTGTATTGCGGTTAGCTCTTGCTCTATACACCATGAGTGCTGTTGGCAGCATGTCAACCAAGGCTTTTGGATTGTTGGCAGATAGTTTACTGAGAGCTTCCATGAGGGAACCCTTTGATCTTTCAACTCTCCCATTTGCTTATGATTGGTAGGGGCTGGTGACTGTATGCTTTATTCCATTCTTAGCGCTGTGGATATCAGTGTCAATGGCAGTAGTTCTGTTCCTCCATCTGTGATCAGGAGTTCAGGATTTCCAGACTTGGCTATGATTTCCTTGCCAATGAATTATCTCACATTGTTTCCTTTGCATTCTTTTGTGGCTTGGGCCACCTTGTTGCATAGTTGATAGCCGTGAAGATGTATTCTTTGCCCGTGTTATCTCCAGGCATAGGTCACACAATATCAAGTGCCCATACCTTGAACAGCTGGGTGATTGACGCTGGCATCACATATTTGGGGGTGCTTTAGAGAGGGCATAATTTTCACATACTTCACATTGTTCAAGCACTTCCTTGATGCCGTCCACCATGTTGGGCCACCACCAGCAAGCCTTAAGATATCCATGCAGATTCCTACTACATATGTGGCCCAGATCTCTTGGGTATCAAAGGATTGTGTCAATCCTTTCTGTTGATGGGACGTAGGGCACTGCATCCCGCTCAGTAACATGCAGTGTAGAGTACCACATACATTTTCAAACAATTTTTTGCTCTCAAGGACCTTCTCTTGGACGTCCATTGGTGTACCAGGTGTGAACCCCTCTTGGAGATCTCCCATGATTAATATAGGCCAATTGTGGTCCTTTTTGTTAGTACAGAGCAAGTGGTATCAATCATAGCCTTGAAAGGACATCTGCAGCAAGTACCTATTTCCCTGGTTTTCATGAATCATCATGAATTACATCTGGATAAGGCTCATCCATCCATCTTGTCTTATTGGGAGATGCTTTTATGCCGTGAAAAACACAGGTGATCTGTATCAGTTAACCATTTGAATATTGGTGTACCTTTCTGATAACAGGGCTATTCCATTAGAAAATTAACAATCAATGATTAATCTTTGCCATGGATGTATGATCTCTGCTTGCCTTGTGAGATTTTTCTTGGCTTGTATGCAGCAGAAAAGAACATCTTGTCTATTGATGAATCCTGAGTACTCCTCCAATTGCATTATCTGAGGTGCCTATCTCTAGCTCGTAGATCCCTTCTTGTTTAGGGTATGATAGGGTAGGTGCTGGAACCATTTGTTCTTTCAATTAGCAGATGTATTGATCTCTTTGCGGGGTCCATGAAAATTTTGTTAGCTTGCTGGTGATCAGGGATAGTGGTGCAACCAGAGCTTTCCATTTGGGAATGAGCCTTATGGCATATTTAACCATTCCCAAAAAAGTACAGAGTTTGCTCTTGTTGCATGGCACTGTATGTCTGATATGGCCCTTACCTTTTCCAGGTCTGGTTTGATTCCATTTTTGCTGATGATGTGTCCTAGGAAAGGTAGTGTTGTGACCGAGATTATTCCCTTGTCCACTAACATATCTCACAATACACAGGGGGCGCTTGAAGAGCTGCCCCATGATGTGACTAACGGTATGGATCAGTCTGAGCATGATGGGAGATTGTGGGTGCTATCTTCTAATTAAGAGTGTTGCTGATTTGCCCCACTGATCTCCTGCTCAAGTTTTTCCCAGCCTAAACGGTATATGAAGCATGTCACTATGCCACCTCCTGGCAATGTGTGGCTCCTAAGTATAGTATAGCAGCCGTATTATTCTTAAGATAAACACAGCTTATTCCTATTCTTGTCCTTTCTATTTGGAATGTTGTCTTCCCTGATCTAAATGCTGAACTATTATTGGTTCCGTTGCAACACTTTAAGGGGTTGGTAATTTCTTTAATCTGTCTGGGTGCCAAGCATAACCTTTTGAAGCTTCAAAGTACATGCTGATAGCCCCTGTTGCTATTTCTAGGGGGACCTGATTTTGAAGATGTTAACTGAGTTGGGATTCTGATAACCTTTAAATTGCTTTAGCAGCTTTAACGGTAACCCTGAACCCATGTTTATATTTCTATAGGATAGCTGTGAAAGGTTACTTGTATACCTTTTTTTGCATATATGTATTGGTATTTATCCTTTTTTATTAACTTTATTTGTTCAATGGGGTTCCTAGCTTCAGCACTGATGGCTAGGTAGGGTTGAAAGTGAGGCTCTGCTGACCGGTATTCTATAGGCATTGTTGCTTGGTGGGGTTCAAGATTTCTATGGAGTTTATTTTTCAGATTAAGAGGTCCTTAATTAACCTTGATTGGTTTGGCTTTGGGTAGGTGTAGATCTTTGTGGCCCATCCTCAGCATGGCAGTGGGATGCTGGGATGTATAAGTGAGGTGGGTTTATGAAATGAGGTTTGGGTGGGATATGGAACTGGTAGGGTATAGATCCAAGTGAAGCCATGATTAGTACTCATAGCCTGTCCTTGAGGTGAACTTATGAAATGAGCTTTGGATGGGCTGGTTTAGCTTAAAAGGTTGGAGCTGCTGCGGGCGGGATTTGTTGGAGATCTTATTGGTTGAAGTATTTGGCGATACAATACTTTATTTGGTTTAGGATTTGTTGGAGATCGGAGTTGGCCAAACTGGGCGGATGATAGGTCTTTATGTGGCGGAGATGTAATGGATAAGGGTTAAACCTGAGTGGGATTTGTACGGGCATTGATCGCATAGATTTAAATGTGAACTTGTCTAGCATTTACGTTGTATGTAGGGCTGCGGCGTCCCGCCCCCGGACAAAACCCGGATTCCATCCGAAGTTTCTGAAAATGTGGAAGGTAATATATTTTCTATTTAAAGCTAATTTTAAATCCTATCTTCCAGAATGCCGGATAAAAGAAGATCTTTGTCCGGGGGTGGGACGCCGTAGCCCTAGTTGTATGGGAGGCCTGATGGGGATGGATTAACTGATTGAAATAGTTCCGTTTGTCTTGCACTGCTGGTGGCCTCATATTTACTAAAATAGATTGGCAGTAGTTCCCCTACAAGTGCATTCTTGCTTTTCAGCTGGATTCAACATTAAGAACTTCACTTACGATGCTTTGGTGCCATGGCACAATTTTGTAAGGGTGGATTGTCTGGAGGGAAGATCATTTGTTTTTTGTCAAGTGGATGATGGGTTGTAATTAGGGTTGAAGCAGATCCCCCAGACAAAAATCGGATTCTGCCTGGTTTTCTTAAAAGCGGAATACTGAAAGGATTAAAATGGAAATATATGAAAATGCATTTTTGGAAGTGTCGGACAGAATATGATTTTTTGTCTGGGGTGGTCCGCTGCAGCACTAGTTGTAACTTATTCATCCATCCAGAAGTATAGGTTTCAAATGGAGGTTCATGTACATGCTGAACCGCCTTATTGCAGTTCAATTAGAAAATGACCTGCTACTATGAAAATAGGATTCACCCCAAATCTGTGTATTTATTATCAACAGTCAGAGTTGAGGTTGCCGATGGCAGTCCAAAAGATGTTCAACTATGAGAATAACGAGGTCACGTCCATGTTGGTTGTGGGGACATTGATCGTGGTGAGTGTTGTAGGAATCATTGTCAATGCGATCCTTCTTTGTGTCCTACGCCAGCTGCCGGAGAGGAGTACCTCGTTTACGTTGATCTGGACAGTTGGCGGAGCTGATCTGCTCCTGTGTGGCTTTACCCTCGCCATGTGCATCGCCCGCCCAATCCTACAATACCCAGGAGCATACCACTCCTGGTACTACTGCTCCATACTCGGATCAGCCACGTTCTTCTTCAGCAGCATGTCAGGAATCCTGATGGGCTTCCTAGCCATGGAGAGGTACAGCGTCATATGCCACCAGAGGGGGCTTCGCCATGGCTTCATATGGTTCTCCTTCTTCTTTATAGCCGCAGTGTTTGGGGTGCTGCTGACTGAGAATGCCCTTGAAGGCGGGTTTGCACCCGAGCCCTCTTTCATCTTTTGCATGGCCAAGGGCTCGGAATGGTCGCTGTACACCAACTACGTCTTCTACGTCCTCCTCAACACTCCCATTGCCATCTTCAGCTTCTGCTACATCGCCATCTTCATTAAATGCTACACTGCCAATGTCCCAAGCGACGCCGAGGTCATCACCAAGAGAGTGGCCATCCGATCCCTCCTCTTTCTAGCCATCTACCTCCTCTGCTACATCCCCAAGCTATCCACCACCATCATTGGCATCTATTTTGGTCTCAATGCCCCACCAAAGGCCCTGTACATGATCATCCCCATTGGCATGACAATGCTTGCCGTCGTCAACCCAATCCTAGTCCTCCTTCTTCACCGCCACATCAAGGCTAGGGTCAGATCCCTACTCCTGCACAAGAAGCCTGAAGCCATCCGCCTCGATTAACTCACCAATCAACCCAACCTTTCAATAAGGTATCCCAACTGAGATTTCTGCACCGCCATGCACCAAAATCCCAAGCATCGCGTTCAGTTATAAAAACAACAAATCAAAAAGTTTTTTTCAATCAAAGATTCGAAGTCACTTGCTGCAATGTAAGCTTGGGTTCCACAGCTTCAAAAAAAGACATGCCTTCACCAAGAGACTAGATCGAGCAAAATAAAATGAAACCGGGAAGCCTTTCGGATCTTACGCTTGGTTTTATCGAGCCAGAAACTTCTAACGGATCTAGCTCGCCTACCGGGTGATTAAAAACTAGCGGGGAGAAAGATACAGGGCTGGAATGTGTTCAACCAACTTCCTAAAGCAGGGCTCAGAAATCTTGATCCAACTACGAACTTCTCCATCCGTGGCTTTAAAGTAATAAAATATCAAACCCCCTCTCTTTATCAACCTTGGCTATAACCCCTATCTATACCATCTATCGTTTGCATCCAACTGGCTTGATCTCAAGCTGAACCCCTTTAAAAGCTAATTCAATTTCACTACCACGAAACTAAACAAGGATATCAAAGAATTTTAAAGATAACATCTATCAAAGGAGCTCTCCTTTTACCTTTATAAAGCTAAAAGGTACGCATGGGGGATCTATAGCTGGATCAAAGTTGGCTTGGGATCCATTATATAACAGTCTTCAAAGCTTTGGCGCTCAACAAAAAAGGCTCATCTGTAACCCATCCCAGACCGAAATAAAAGTGAACCCAGATCTATCGCTGATCGATATAAGTTCGTCGGTCTTTAATTCCATCCCCATCCACTCTATTCCGTTTACATCGGAGGTGATTCCATTTGCTGATGGGTTATTCTTGCTTGCAGACAAGTTTTTTCTTAGCGTCAAAACTGCAGGGTTGACCCCCAGCAAGATCCCACCCAAGAGGATCCATGGCCCCCAAACCAACTTCCCCATGACATGTAGCCAAATGAAGAAGTCAACTCAGATTACTAAATCCAGCAACAAGAACCAGTGACAATCCTAGCACGGTGGACAGCTCAATTTGGCACTTCACTCAGAACAATGATTACACCCCCCTCTGCCCAATCCAACTGATTGATCATCACAATCTTGTCCCTCTTATAACAATTCACCCTAACCATATAAGTCTAATATCTCAATAAAGATAGTTATCTAGTTTCCAATCATTTCCCCCTGTAACTCTGCTAACACAGCACAGTTATGACAATCACAGAAATGAAAATTTAGACCAAGAACTCAACATGCACAAGATTATTATACATGTCAAGTATATGCTTCTGAGAAGTATAATAAACCAGATAAAGGGGAAAGTTAGAAAGAGAATGATACTAAATCAGAAATGTGTTTAGAGGATTATATAGTATCATGAGAGCCACATTTTGTCCATACAGGTCATGGTGGTCACAAGGCTTGTTCAAGTAATGTTCTGCTTAGGACCCAAAAGGTTGGAGCCCATAATATATGAGCAACTGATAAGAGTGCCACCAACTTAATGATTGGTTAATGAATCACCTGGGGAATTACTTTCCCAAGAGGGAGGAGTCAAAGATGTTGCAACATCTCCCCCAGGGTGCTGAAAGGTGGACCCTTGGGAATTTCCTTGAGTGCTGGGGATTCAGGCTTGGTACTGATCCAGCTCCGTGTAGGAGACAAGTAGCCAGGAGTTACGCTGTGCTGTTCTTGCCCTGCACAGGCTGAGTGGGTCATGGTGCATACGTTTAACCCCAGTACCTGCACTTATCCCATTGGGGAGGTAGGTTGTGGCCATACAACAATCACTTTTGGTATTTATCCAAATAAATACTCTAAAATATGTGGCACAGCCCATATCAAATTACAGCTGGACTCCCACAGGGGAGGCAGGCCAGGCCTGAACAACCATGTACACAATTGGTGTGATCCCAACAATATAATTCACAGCAGTGGCTAGGGGGCGCCAACTTCCAGTATGGGGCACAACCTGGTTGGTCAGCCCCAGTACAGTAATTTAGATGAACCCCAACTTACTGAAGACTTGGGCAGGAATTGTGTTAGGCAAGGGGGAGTGGAGGGGATCTCCTTCATGATAGTTAGAATTGGGCCTCTAAAATGGCCAGGAGGAAGATCCAGGTGGTGAGGGTGAAATAACTCCAAGTCAATGGCGCAAGGTGGAGTAACCAGGTGGACAGAAGCAGAGGCAGGAGGAAAAGGATAGCTGTTGTTGTATTGTGGAGTGGATTTGCAAATAGATGCAAACAGTGATAAGGAGCGCCTTTAAGGGAAGCTTCAAATATGAAATTGAGAAAGAAGAGAAGTATATTTTATTGGATAATACTTTAGACTTATATAGACTTGACTGTGGCAGGGATTTAGTTGGATCAAACCTAGGGGTTGGTCATCTGTGAGATGGGTTCAAGCCACTGGATACTTGGACAGTCATGTGATATTGCTTAGTTGCCATTCTTGGTATGTCAAACGGTATATTGGAAGGGCACTTAATTGGGTGATGGCTGGATATTAAGTAGGTTGGCGGTAGCCAGAATACTTGTACATCCAGACCCTTGACACCCCCTTAAGGGGTTACTCTGGTGCATCAGGAGGGGGCTTTGTTTTTACGGCTGCCGCCTGATGCTCCTGGAGCTGTTTACTAGTTGTAACCAGTCTGGTCAAGTGTCCTCCTTTACTGAGGCAGAGACAGGTTCTGTGGTATTTCTTGACAATTGGGGTTTTGACACCTTGGAATTTTACTAGATAGGTGTTGTGATCTGGTCTGTACTTGATGATTCTTCCTGGTCCCCGGTGTACTGAGTCTAGTTTCTTTCTGTTACCAGCTAGAAACCAGACAGAGGAGTCAATGGGAAGTGGTTCCTCTGTGGAGGTTACCTTTTGTGTTTTGAGCCTTTTTATTTCTGCTATTTTAGCTTTGAGGCAGATGTGTTGTAGATTTTGTGCTCATTCTACTGTGGGGGGTTTCCCCGGGGGGATCTTTATGTATGGCTGTTTGTTGCAGGTGATTATTTCTGGTTTGCACCCGTAGGTTAGTTCAAATGATGAATAGCCTGTTCCTTGATTGGTGCAGACTTGGGATACTAGTAATGCATGTTTCACGTATAGTGACCATGTGTCTTTGGCTTTTCCATCCATTATTTTCTCTAGGGTCCTGATAAGGCTGCAGTTGATGTGTTCCACTCTGCCATTTGCCTGTACAGAGAGGTTGTGAAATGTTTGATGTTTTTGGATTTTAAGTTGTTGTTTACTATGTGACCTGATAACTCGGTTGCTCCATCAGTTATGATGTAGTCTGGAGTGCTGTAGCCGGCTATGATTGCTTTGTTAATGAAACAGTTGATGGTTTCTGCTTTGTGGTCCTTTGTTGCCCAGCAGATGGGCCAGCATGTGGCAAAGTTGATAGCTACAATTAAGAAACATTGGTTTGTTTTTGTTTCTGGGAAGGGGCCCACTACATCCAGTCCCCAAACCTTGAATGGTTCAGGGTCTGGTACTGGGTTGACCGTTGGCTGAGGAGCCTTTGTACTGGTGTATTTCTTGCACACTGTGCACTTTTTCAGAACATCAACTATATCCTGTTTGAGGTTGGGCCACCATACTATCTCTTTTAATGTGAGATATAGGTTGTTAGCCTTTGTATGTCCTAGTAGACGGTGATGTCTTAGTATGGTGTCAACTCTTTGTGCAAGTGGGATGTACAGGACATGTTTGTTGTTAATGATTTGGTATACAGGGCCATTTGATACATGGAAATACTTTTCATTCCTTACTAATATATTGTGGGTCAGTTGATGTGTTGAGGGGTCTTTTCCTTTGGTTTTATACTCAGTATTGTACAGGTTTGGCCAGTCAGGGTCCAGGTGGCCAGAGTGATTCTCTCTAGGCTGACATAGTCCAGAGAGAGCATCAGCCGTGACCAGCTCTGCCCCCTTTTTGTATTGGATGTCCAAATTAAGCTGTTCCAGCAAGGACATCTAATTGGCTTGTCTCTGTGTGAGTGCATTCTGAGTTTTGAAAAAGATTAAGGATTTATGGTCAGTTAGTACTCAGATGTTTAAATGTCCTTCTAAGTAATATCTCCATTTCTTGCATGCATGGTATATTGCTAGCGATTCCTTATTGTGTATTGGGTATCTCTGCTCAGTATTAGTTAGTTTTCTGATTTTGTAACATACTGGCGGGAAGTCTTGCTGCCCTGGCTAGCGGATGCGTAGGACTGCGCCAATGGCGGTGTCACTGGCATCTGACTCAAGCTCATAGCACATGTTGTTATTAGGGTATTGCAAGATTGGTGCTTCAATCAGAGCTTGTTTTAATAATTGGGAATTCTTGTCACATTCTGGTTTCCAGATGAATTTCTTTATGGCATTACCCTTGGTTAATTCATTGATTAGTGCGGTTAGTTTTCCGCAGTCTTTGATGTATTTCCTTAAGTAAGCTACCATACTGAGAAAGCATGTAACTTGTTTAACAGAGGTGGGGCATTGCATGTTATTTATGGCTTTTATTTTGTCTGGATCTGCTTTGATGCCACTGTCAGAGACAATGTGCCCCTAGAACAGGAGTTCCTTTTCCATAAATTGGCACTTACTTGGTTTTGCATAAAGTTTGTGCATTGCAATTCAATCAAGTGTCTTGCAGACATGTGTGAGGTGCTCCTCTTTTGTTTTTGAGAATATGATGATATTGTCAAGGTAGGATAATGTATTTGAGAAACCGTTTAGTGCTTGGTTCATCATGATGACAAATCTTGCGGGAGTGTTGGTCATCCCAAAGTTCATTACTCTACATTCAAGGGATCCAAATTTCGTACAGAACACAGTTTTTGGTATGTCCTTTTCCTTTACTTCAACTTGGTTGTAACCTGAGGTGAGGTCAATTTTGGAGAAAAATTTGGCTCCTGAGAGTCTTGCAAACAGATCCTCTATGAGTGGAAGAGGTTATTTTTTCTCTACTGTGCTTGAATTTAGTGCTCTGTAGTCAGTTACTAGACGCAGAGTGTCTTCCTTTTCTTTACAAAAAGCACTGCTGCCCCCCACAGGGATTCTGATGGGCGGATGAAGCCTTTAGCTAAGTTGTCCTCAATATGGGTTTTGAGGGTTTGTATCTCCATGGGGGAGAGTCTATAGAGGGGTGCAGGTTTGGGCATGGCTTTACATAGTTCAATGCCATGTTTGACCTCCCATTTGGAGGGTAGCTTGGTGATTTCTTCCTTGAATACATGGGTGTATTCATTTAGGAGTGCTGCAAGTTCTGGGCATTGGATCTTGGTTGTTTGTATGTTATTGAATTCAGTGTACCTCATTATGTGGAGGGTACTATCTTCGGTTAGATGTTCTGAGTCATCTTGGTTTATGACCTGAACAAATACTGTGTCTTTTAGAATGAGGTCATTGGGTTCTTTGAGGATGTTAAAATTGACTCTGTTGCATTTGATGGTCATGGTTTTTGTTTTCCAACATATGCCGGGGTTCACTTGGGTGAACCAGTCCATGCCTTCTACAATGTTTTAGTTTATGTCATTCATGACAAGTCCTTTGATGGACGTTTGTATGCCTTGGAGGTCAATTCTGAAGGGAGTTGTTTTGCCTTCAAGTAGAACCTTTGATTTATCTGCCATTCTGGTGTATTTGAAGTTAGATTTGACAACTGGTATTTTGTACTTTGTTACAAATGGTTTTCTAACCATAGTGTGTTGTGCACCAGCGTCAAATAAAATTTTATGTGTATGTGATTTGTAAGTGCATGGATAGACAAGAAGCTGTGAGTGATCTTTTACTTTTTACATTCATAAAAATGGAGGATTGTGGGACACATGGGATGTGAGCAGCAAAGTTCATGCCTTGGTACAGTTTCTTGTCAAGTTGAGGGGAGACAGGGGCACTTAAGCCTGTTCCCCCTCCTCTTTTCCCTTTTCCTCTGTTTTGAGACCTTTGAGGTCAGAGAATGTGGGGTCAGATTCATAGCGGGTTGATATTTCAGCATTGTTAACTTTGGCAGCGCCCTTTTTCTTGGGACAGGAGCAGTTTGCGCTTTGGCTGCAATTGCCATTGTTGCAATTGGAGTTGCCGTTGTTATGGGTTGTATTCTGGCATTTGTTGCTATTGGAGTTTTCTCTGCCATGCCGTTTGAGGAGTGATTGCCGTTGTGTGCAGCATATTCCATGTTTGCATGTTTTTCTGCGCGCTTGGCTTCTGCAATGAGCGCAGGCATGGAGGTATTAGCCTCTGGGCAGATGAGGGCAGTGACAGAGGATTTCATTATGTTGATAAATGATGCTCTGGTATGTACGTTATCAGCTTGTGCTGGGTTTAGGATTTTGCAACATATTTCCTCAAATTCATTGACGTAAGCTTCAATAGTGGTCTTCTGAGGAAGATCACTGAGCTGTATTGTGATGTCTTGGAGAGATTTGGTGACGCAGAAATTGTGGGTGATGTCTGCTTTGAACTCCTCCCAGTTATCAAGCTAGTCATCCATTTGTGAGCCAACCCAGGTGGCAAACCAGTTAGCTGCAGCCTCATACAGGCGCTTGCTGGCTTTCTGGACCCATTTCTCATGGGGGATGCAGCTGGCGCGGAGTTTAGCAGCTGAGTGGTCTAGCCAGTTGATGACGTTTTCTTTGTTTTTACCAAAGAACTTGTCAACACTTATGTATTTGGTGTTGGTAACTTCACCTGTGATAGGTGGTTGTGCGTTTGTTTGTGGTTGAAGAGAGTGACTGTATTGAATTATCTTGGTGCATGCTTTGGGCATGACCAGACCTTTGAATATGGTGCATCCACTAGGTATATAACTTTGTTGATGTTGTGGGCGCAGAAGTACGTTTTCCAGGTCTCCTGGGATGTGGCCTGGTTGAGTACATGAGCAAAGGTGGGCGGGTTTTGGTCAGTCATTTTCTCTCTCATGGATGTGATCAAAAAACTGTAGCTGCTACCAGTGATAAGGAGCGCCTTTTGGGGAAGCTTCAAATATGGAATTAGAAAGAAGAGAAGTATATTTTATTGGATAATAGTTTAGACTTATATAGACTTGACTGTGGCAGGGATTTAGTTGGATCAAACCTAGGGGTTGGTCATGTGCAAGATGGGTTTGAGCCACTGGATACTAGGTCAGTCATGTGATATTGCTTGGTTACTATTTGTGGTATGTCAAACATTATATTGGAAGGGCACCAAATCAGGCAATGGCTTGATGTTAAGTAGGCTGGCGGTAGCCAGAATGCTTGTACATCCAGACCCTTGACAACAGAATGATATTATTGGTGCAAAAATAGATAATTTCTACAAGAAAATAATGGGTCCTGGGCATAAAGCTGTTTGTTTTAAGATGCCAACAGCAGGAAAGCTTCTCCTCCTCACTACTTATACTAACTGAGGAATACTTAGCCTTTTGTGACACCAGAGGCCTGGTGGCATAATTTTCGGTGATACTTGCTAAATGGCTTGGAGATTATGCACTGGGACTTGGGGAGGGAAGGGCATTGGCTGTTTTTTCATGGTCAGGGGTTTGGCTGCAGCATGCCAAGGTGCCACAGCTATTATTAGAACCTGCAAGCAATTGAGCGCCCAATAGCACAACCAAACAATTGCTTTTCTGATTTACAATTTCCTGATAGCAAAGGGACCCAATTTTGTGTTTAATTTCAATGCCAGGGTTTGCGGCACATGGGCCTTACAAACCCCTGGCCATTTGCGGTCAGAAAGAGGGGTTTATTCTAAGAAGGCAGTTGGCAAAGCTTTCCATGCTGTTGGTTGTTTTATCTCTAGGAAGGCTAGCTGATTGCCTAGGGCATTCTGGGCCCTGACAATATACAAGGTTATTCTGTTTTTGTTGTTTATTTAATGTAGATAAGGGTGGATGTAATTCTTTAAGAAAAGATTCTAAATGAAAACTAGTATCTAGATCTCATAAAAGAATAGAATATGCTTTTTAGTTAGGCCTTACTAACTGGCAAAATTGAGGTAAGATTGGCTGAATCAATATTGGGGACTAGGTGTCTTGCAACTGGTTTAATTAACCCCAAAGGTTGATTAAAATATACCTGTTAATATGACTAATGAGGATTTAATAATTGGGCCAAAATAGACTTGAGTGTGTCAAGCAAAGACTCAGTGTAAAGTTACGCCTCCCCCTTAGGCCTCCACTTCAATTCCTGCCAAATGCTTGGGAATTTCTACCAAATTACATTTGAATATTTATCTAAAAGGTTACTGATAAAGCCCAAGAAAGGCCATCAATTTAATATTTTGGAATTATTCTGAAGATGCCCCCGCCTAACCCACCCAAGAGAAACCTCTGGTTAAATATCATGTACAAGAGTGGCCAGAAGCAGTGGTAATTGCATCCAAAGCATATTCCTGATGTTAGTTGGTTCAGTTTTCCTTTTGAATATGTCCATTCAAAATTTGTCAAGATCTTCCTGCCTCAAGAAATGCATTTTTATCCGCTCATATCATTGGTTAATTGGTTTGTGACATTCAATCTACCACCCCAATCCTATCACATCCCTTAAATAAATGCAAGTGTTGTAAAAGACCTTGCTTCATCATTCTCTAATATAATAAAGTTCAAAATTTGTTAGTAATTTTGGTCATTTGGTTTTATCTGTTGCTTTGGAGTGTTCAGTTGACTCCTTCCCCCCTTTGACCTACCCAGGAATTGTTGGCAACAACCTTTTGGTTGTTGCTGAAATTGCAATTTTTATTGTGGCTGAGAGATTGGTTCTATTTCCTCTTAACCTGCTCCCCAATTCTCACAATACTCTGTGCTCAATTTGTTGGATACAGCTTACCCCAAGATAGCACACTTCCAAGAACCAACCCAAATCTAAGGTCAGAGGACTTGTGAGACAGTAACTTGTTGCAGCTGGCCTCGCTAAACTAACCCTCATAATGATCCAATTCCTCTGGAAGCAACCCCTTATGATGGCCCTTGGTCTGACCCAGATTGGAAAGGAATCCTAGTTTTGAATGACCATGTGTGTTGTACTGACCAATTGGGACTGAAAAGTTGATTCCCAAATTAGTGAACTCAATTTGGTGTGTATCCCAGTTGATGTTCATTTGGGCTTGCTCACACCATTAATAGCTAATAATAATCAGACAGGCAAGACCACAAATTGTAGAATAGCCCAAGCTAAAAGAGGTACCAGCTATGGAAGTTTCAATAGGACAAGATATAATATTGACATGGATTGAAGACTTGTTGGCTAACAGGACCAAGAAGGGAGTGTAGTCTTCAATGTGTAATAACTTTAAGATGGAATGGTCCAGAAACTTACCCATGACCCCAGTGCCAATACTTCCTTAAGAGGTCTTGATTATTACTGGGAATGAAGCATAAGACTTAATAGCAGATTTATTTGGGTCAGCAGCCGCCAATACTGCTGATAGATTCTGTTGAACACAGTTCAGGGCAAAGCAATTCTTTGCTTGATGGCCCTTCTTCCCTCAATACAGGCAGCAACCTTCATCCATGCGGTGTTTACATTCCTTATCAGAGAGCTGGTAGCCCCCATCCTCTTTAGGTACAAGACCTGCAGATACAGTGTCAGATTTGTTCTTCTTTGTCAGCAGCATCTGTTGTGAGGGGGCTTCCAAGGGGGAAGTTGCTTAACCTGAGGAGCCCAGAAGAGGATTCCTTGAACAAGCCTGTGGGGCTCCTGGTCACCAGTCCCCAAAGTGTGTCTTGGGTTGTAGCCAGGGACCAGCTTGGAGGAGTTGTCATTCCCCAACAGTGGTGAATGGTTGGTGAGGAGCTTATACTTGGCTTGCATAAGGGCAAACTCCTCCAGTATCTTCCCAATCACTAAGCGAGCGTCTCCACTGTACAATTGCACTTCAGCAGGCGCCAACCTTTCTGTAGGCTGATACCAATCCTGTAATAGTCTCACGAACTCTCCCCCAATGAACTCTCTTCCTCTATTTGTCATTTCCAAATGCCTCGTCACCTTCTCTCACTCCTCCTGGGCACATTTACTAAAGGAAAACTTCCTGCATCCTAGGCAATAGGACTCCTCATCCCCTGGGCTAGGATAGAAAATATGGGGTAATTGAATCATGGGACTTATATTTTCTCTTTACATGGGAAATTTGGATAGGGGTCGTAATAGGCGCTTTATTCACAGTCAGAAGGAAGATCCCCTTAGAAACCTTCTGATATATAGCCTTGGGATAGGGGATAATAAAGGGATTGTGCCAATACTTGGAGTCATTTAACAATCTCTTGGACTCCTTGTACTTGGTCTTGGGCTCCTGCACCTTGGTTGTGGACTCCTGTGTTCCAATCTTAGGCTTCTGCGGTCTTTTCTAGCTCTGGCTTTCTATCCTTGGTCTTTTGCTCCTTCTGTAGCTTCTGTGGCCTTTGAATCCACTTGATTCAGTCCCTGAAGAGTCTCAGATAGCTCTCCTTTTATAGCCCCTTGTTTCAGACCAAAAACCTCTCTTAGAACTCTGGTTCTTCAAAGCTTAAACTATCCTGTTTTCCTTCTACTATAATATACTAAACCTTTAAACTTACTTCAGCCAATGAAAGCCCTGAATTTTCTGCTTCTTCTCCTCATTTTTTAGGCTTTAACTCTTAAGTTAAAGCCCTCAAAACACTGATCAAATAAACTTTGGCTTGCAGCCAATCATACACCTTGATTCAACAGTTTTGCCAAAAAGGTTTCCCCGGATGACCCGTCCTTGACCCTGGTTAAAACCTGAGGCTGTCTTGCTCTGGGTAAACAACTGCTCTGCATTTTGAACGATTTCGCCATAATTCCTGTCACGTTTCCCTGGCAAATCTTGAGCGCTTCCACATATGTTTTACTTAGGCAAATTTTGACCCTTTGATTTTTCAACATTTCTCTGTGTTTCTCTGTGTTTCTCTCAACGTTTTGCAACTTCAAACCTGCCTGCTGCTTGTCCTTTTGTTTTTCTTAATAATTCTTGGCAAAATTTGCTCTTTTGCCCTTACAGTTTCTCCATTCTTCTTCCAGCTTCTTTCTGGCCTATTTCCTCCTCACCCCTTCTTTTTTAAAATAACATATAGTTCTAACAAACTATATGTTATTTTTCCTTCTCTTTCTTTTTTTATTTTATGATTTAAATCCTTTTTTAATCATTATCAGGCATTATTTAATTATTCTTTAACTGCTTCTTTTTATCTGAATTTCTTCTCAAAAGTTATTAAAACCAGCTCTTCCAGCCTCTGCATCCAGTCCAGCTAGTTCACCCTCTCAGCTCTTCAGTTATTCAGCACCAACTTCTGGTTCTTTGGCCATCCTGCTCTATGATCAGCTAGTCCTGCATCATAATCTTCTTGTCCTTCCACTTATCCTCAACCAGTTCCTTAACAAATCTTCAGTAGGAACCTTCTTTGTTCCTTCTACGCACTGAACCATATTGGTTCATTCCATTCAATATGAATTAACAGTTCATCAACTAGCCTTCACTATGACCAAACAGTCCCTCTTGCTAGTTTTCTCTGTTAATTCCGGGAACCACCTTGATTCTTTATCTCAGCCCCCATTACTAGAACTTGTAGACCCAGGCATGAGTCTACATTGAACTGGCGTTTGACTGGGCCCTCGCAAGTGGCAGTCCACTTAGGCCATTCAACCATAGATCAATGTCTATGTGTTGTCTTTACTCACCCAGGTGATTAAGTCTGGGCTTTTAGTTGCAGAGTAATCAGCTCTACTTCCCAGAGGCCTGATTACACCAAGTTCTGCAGCTTGCTTCCCCAAGCAAGCCGCCTTGGTGACACCTCTGAGCAAATCTATACCCTCCAATGCTCACCTTGGGTTTCCCCAAAGCTCCCATAGGGGCATAAACGAGGACATCCTACCAGTATGTTAGGTAGGGTGCTTGCTCACAGACCTCCTGTAAGCATATTAGGGTACGTGGAGCCCTCAGAGCTCTTCCCCTCCCTGGCAGCCCGCAGTATCCGCCAGGGGTCCAAAACCTACTCCCCCCAGACAGAAAAAGTTCCCTGCTTGCTATTTCAGTCTTCATCCTTTTGCAGCCACAGTTTCCTGCGGGGTGAAGCACTATAGCCCCAAAGCAGCCAATATCTTCTGCTGGGTGGAGGCAACATCTGCCCCTGGTAGTCATATGTTACCTACCAGGCAGGCCTTACTTACCCTAGTAGACCATGTTACCTAATAGGCTCACCTTACTAACCCCTAGCAGCCCTATGTTACCTACTAGTTTACAGCGTCATCAGCTAACCAGACATTGTCACTCTTCAGCATATTGTCTTTATTTGAAGCCAAATCAGCCCTCGCCTGCAAAACAGCACACATGTGGATCACCACAAAGCCCATTGTAGTTGGTCATAAAAATGTGATGAGCCAAAAACCTTTAAGTTCAGGCAAAAGTCTCTTCTGTAGGAGGTAGCAGGCTTCTTTGTTATCCATCCCAATGGCATTTTTGATCCAGGTGAATTCCTCAACAAAGGCTGAGGTAGCCATATTGTCCTGGTAGAATCTGGATATTTGGTCCTGGAGTTTTTCAGTAGAGAGCTTAGGTAAAATGGTGGATAAAAGGTGCTTGCAAAAATTGGGAAAGTCATGTAGCAGTTCATCTCCTTTGAGGATGCTTTTGATGTACCACTGGCGGGCCTTGCCTTTCAGCTGTTCTGCCACATGATGAAACTTCTGAGCATCAGTGCATAATTGTTTGGGAGCAGTCTCAAAGAGGGACTTTGAAAATTTAAGGAGCATAAGTATTTTTTTTGGAGGCTTCATCCTCTGGATGAGCCACTGAGATACTGTTCAATACCACTGTTTGAACCTGGCTGTTCTTGCAGGACTTAAACAAGGCAGGTTGCTTAAGTAATCTGGTAACTAGATAGACAGCAAGGCATAAGATGGTAGTAATAAATACCAGATCCAGAGTCTTGACTAGTCCTAACAGGTACTTAAGTTCTAAGTTCTTGATTAGATTTTAGGTCCCAAAAAGGGTCTCAAAAACTGGTTCAATCAATCTGTCAGGCACCCACCCACTTGGAAGTAATCTTTCAAGGTGGTGAATGATTGCAGAAGGATTTAGACCAGTTACCAGAGAACCCATGGGAAAGGACACCGTTCCAAGGTGAAATAGTTCTCCAAATAGGTGATACCAGCCTAAAAGCTGATTGAATTGTCCTAAAAAGAAGTACACCCCTAAGTGGCACAAGAGAAAGACAGGGGCCAAAGGACAGAAAACCTGTGGCTCAGCGGGCTTGTTCACAGACTGATAGCTATGAGGTTTTTCTGTATGAGGTGGATTATGGGACAAGGGAGTTGCGGTATACCAGAACCCTGGAATTACCCAACACTGGGATTTATCCTAGTGATGATCTTTGTGTTGAAACAGCAGGCTCAACCCGCCAGCAAGGTTCCAAACAAGCGGGTTTGTGACCCGCAATCTTATTACCTGGTCACTCAATGACAGACTAAGAAGTCAACTCAAATTACCAAATCCAACAACATGAACAGATGATGACCCTTTACAGTGGATACCTTGTTTTGGCGCTTGACTCATTACCAGGATCAAGCCACCCCCTTCTTTCATCCAACTGTGTGATCAACAATCATGTTCCTGTTATCCTTGATTCACGTCAGCTATATAATCCCTATCTCTCAATAAAGATTATTATCTAGCTTCTAAATATTTTCCCCCTTGTAACTCTGCTAAAACAGCACAGTTACAACATTAGTAGCACAGGTAGGTTCTCCATCCTACCTTATCTTAAGAAATTCCGCCTGTTGCCTGCACACCCTGCAGCCAACAAATCCTTGACAGAATTATGTCCGGCCTCCCGTCTGACTGGACCCCATACACCCCTGGTACTGAGATACCCAATGACTTTGTCCTGTACCAGAACAAGGTGATTCCATTACCTGCCTTCAACGCCATGTCTGCATGAGGACTCTTTCAGGCTCTCTCCTCCATTCTGCAACCAACCAACAAAAACGCCATGCCCACCTACGTAGCTCAAAGACTGCAAAGCACCGCCTTGTAACCCTTTTCTGGGCCCAACAACAACGCTGCCGCATGGATCCAGTCCGCCCAGAGCAAGCTGGCTCAGATGGAGTGCCCGCAACAGTTTTGAATTTCAAAAATCTCCATCTGCCTGACCCATGACGCTGGCACCTGGTGTGACAAGTGGCACAAGGAACATGCCAACAAGAACTGGGATACCTTCAAGCAAGATTTCTTGGCAAGGTTTGTGATTAAGGATACAGCGCTCATGATAATACACTAAGTAAAAAACCTAACTCAGACAGGCACCATGAAGGAACTCACCCGCCCCTACAAGGAACTCTGACTTTGTGCACCATCTGACATGGCCTTTGACACCCCAGCCACACACCTCATGTACTACAACACCCTCAAGTTGCATGTGATGAGGCATGTGAACCTGTACCAGGTGATTAACCTGCAAAGCTTGTACTGTGAAGCAGAGAAAGCAGAACAACCCTCCAACGCACTTCATAAGGCACAAACTGGGAAACGAGAAAGATCTAAGGATTCCCATCCAGGCGGGTGCTCCACACAACCATCCCCTGGAGGCAACAGGAATAACACCAACCATAAACCCACAGTTTCAAATGGATATAGAAGTGGGAACAATGGTCGGTCAAATTGTTCCCATTTCTGTGTCATTGCCACGCAAGGGAATCAAGACAAGGGAAAAGTCTGGGGAAAGCACTAAGTGAGCCAAGCTTGCCCCACACAACTCCTGACTTGCCCAATGATGAGTACCAGCCTGAGGACGTGGACCAATGCCCAATGATCCAAGTGCCCTCAGAGGACCTGGTACTGTACATCATTGCCAGACATCCCAATAAATTGATGTCCTATCAGTTCCGTTTTTACAGTTACACAGGCTCAGCACTCCTGGATTTGGGTGTAGTTTGAACCCTAGTCAACAGCAGCTTTGTGGACAAGTTCAATCTGGCCACTAATCCTTCACGGATTAAAAATGTGGTCCTGGCTAATGAACACTACATTGCCGTGACAAGGGAAACTGCCCCCTTCTCTGTCATGCTTGAGAACCTCCACTCCACCATCTAAGGTCCCATCATTGGCTTCCCAAAGTTTGACATTGTACTGGGGTTAGACTGGTTACAAAAGAACAATCTTCACGTAGACTGGGCAACCTCAGTCTTGACCATCAAGTGTGAAGGTGTCAACCACCAGATCTACCCTGACTCAGTGGACTAACTCCTACGCGACCATGTCTTTGTGAGCATCACAGAAACCCTGGACAAAAAGGAAAGCCTAAAGGCAATTGACTGGGACTCCTGCCAGTACAAGATCATACACTTCAAGGATCACCAGGATACCTCCACGCCTCAGGACCGTGAAATTGTGGCCTATCATCCAGAAATCTTCAAGGAAGTGCTACCTGGGCTGCCTCCTGAGAAACACATCCAACACTCCATTCAACTCAAAGGGGCTGTCCCCAAAGTGCACCCTATCTAAAGGCAACCCTAAACAAAGGCAACACCCTACGCGCCTACCTCAAGGAGGCATTGGAGAAAAGACTTATTGCCCCTCACAGTCTCCTTTTGGGGCCTCTGTGTTCTTTGTGGCCAAGAAGGACGGTACCTTGCGCCTGGTCACAGACTACCAAGCCCTAAACAAAGTCATCATCAAGGATTTTTATCCATTACCACTGATTGACAATCTTTTTGATGCCTTGGGAGGAGCCACAGTCTTCTCCAAGATTGATCTGACTGCAGGCTACAACCAGATTTGCATCAAGGAGGAAGACATCCCTAAGACAGCCTTCCACACTAAATACAGCTCATATTAATGTGTGGTGATCAACTTTGGCATGACAAACGCCCCATCCACCTTTGTGACCTTCATGAACAAAGAATTTGCGCCACACATAGGCAAGCACGCCCTAGTCTACCTGGACAACATCATTGTCTACAGTCCCTTGGTGGAACAGCACCACAAAGGCCTCAAGGCAGTCTTTGCTACCCTGGCACAACTAAAACTGTTGGCCAAACCCTCCAAATGCCTGTTCTTCCATGAGCAGTTACCCTTTCTGGGACACATAGTCTCAAAGGACGGCATCAAACCCAACAGTCAAAAGATAGAGGCCATCTGCAAGATGCCACCACCCAAGGATAAGTCAGAACTCCACACCTTCCTGGGGATGGTGGCCTATGTACGCCGCTTCATACCCAACTGTGGCATTTTGACTTCCCCCTTATCCGCCATAACAGGCGCCAAATCCAAGTTTGTGTGGACCCCCCCCCCCCAATGTGATCTCTGTTTTAGACGCCTTAAGGAGAAGCCCACAACAGCCCCATCCTGTAATACCCCAAACGTGACAGGGAATATCATATGGAAACCAACGCCTCAGATGCATCCATTGGGAGAGTACTACAAATAAAAAATAATGATGGTGACTTCCTGCCTGTAGCTTACAAATCACAAAAGTTGACAGATGGCAAGTGTTGATACCCTATTCATGACAAGGAACTGTTGGCTATTGTACACTGTCTAGTCAAATGACGCTGTTATCTGGAACAGAAGGAAGAATTCACAGCATTAACTGGCCACAAGTTTCTCATATATTTTAAAACACAAGTGAATCTACCTTGTTGCCAAGCCCGCTGGATGGAGCTCTTGGAGAGATTCAAAATGCTCATACAGTACAAATCTGGTCCCAAGCTTGCCATGGCAGACGCCCTCTCACGCCTATATGTCTGTGCCACAAGAGGGGGAAATGGGCTCAACCCAGACTGGCCTCTCTTGGTACTATAAACAAAGGACAAGGGTTTTCCACCTGGTACAACCGACATAACAAAGGAAACAGTTATCAAAAACAAACACCTATTTGCTGATGTATACAGGACCCTATACAGAAAAATGTCTGACGGCACTACCATTCTCTATATCCCCACGCACCAGCAGGTAGACACCATCCTACGCTATCACAGGGACCTCAGACACACCAAGAGCCAAAACCTATATGAGTTCCTTAAGCACAAGGCCTGGTGGCTAACCTTATATTGCAAAGTCCAAGAAGTCCTAGACCAATGTGAGGTATGTGAAAAGTTTGCCAAAAGCAAAACCCCTCCAAAGTCAGTATTTCCCATCTGCATACAACTACCCTTCAAAGTATGGGCCCTTGAGTTGTTGGCCCCATGCCAGGAAAACACAGTGATAAGAAATACATCATCACTGCTGTAGACTTTGCTACAAGATGGCCAGTAGCCCAAGTAGTAAGGGCGCACACTGGCAACAACATACAGCAATTTATTGGTAAAGAGATAATCATCAAGTTTGGAAAGCCAGAACTCCTGATAAACAATGGAGGGAAAGAATTGACCTCCAAAAACACCAATGTATACCTCGCTAAAAATGGGGTCAAACACACTGTGACAACGCCATACCACCCACAGGCCAATGGATGGGTAGAGCGGCTCAATGGCAGCCCCGTGCAAGCCTTAGCCAAGCTCACCCCCAGGAGACCTGAAGACTGTTATAAGCAGCTACTGACTGCACTACTTATGTGCCAAACCCAAGTGAACAGATCCACCAGAAAAAGCCCTTTTGAGTTGGTATACTGCACCAGCCAAATATCATCCAAGCATTGACAGGACCCAAACTGGAAATCCCAAGGGAAGTTCCCCCATGCTCAGACCCTCAAGTGACAGAGGCCAACAGCAAACAAACAGAAAAGGAAAATGAACGTCTGCAAAAAACCCTTGTTCAAGGACTCAGGAAGCGCAAACAAGACAAGACCCTACACCATGATTGCCTGAGACCCTGCAAATCAAGACAAAAGCAACAAAAAACTGCCCTGCCTGCCACAGAACAACAATTAGTCCAGTACGGCGCCTGGGCTCCTGACAATCTCCCTGACAACCTACCCCCAGAGGAGGCCAACTTTCAGCCGGGGGGGTGTTGAAACAGCAGCCTTGACCCACCAACAAGGTTCCAAACAAGCAGGTTTGTGACCCGCAATCCAATTACCCAGCCACTCAAAGCCATACTAGGAAGTCAACTTGAATTGCCAAATACAACAATATGAACAAATGATGATCCCTTATGGTGGATACCTTGTTTTGGCGCTTGACTCATTACCAGGATCAAGCCACCCCCTTCTTTCATCAACTGTGTGATCAACAATCATGTTCCTGTTATCCTTGATTCACACCAGCTATATAATCCCTATCTCTCAATAAAGATTATTATCTAGCTTCTAAATATTTTTCCCTTGTAACTCTGCTAAAATAGCACAGTTACAACATTTGGGAGAAGTACCAGAGTTGGAATGTGTACCTATTGAAATGCTGGCCTGTAACGCCTGCAACAAGATTATCCAGTATTCATTTATACCCAAGAGACTCTGTTATGGAAGTCTTGGGCAATCTCATGGTTAGGATTAATAAGGGTTCAAGTCAAGTTAAAATAGAAAATAATTCACTTGGGTGAATGTAGACTTTATTGATTGAACAAATTCACAAAGATATATTACCAGCCTTATATAGCATGGTACATAATAAAATATTGGAGAACAAAGGTAAAGGGGATTTGGAGTTTGGAGATGATTCTAGAGATTTAGAATTTAAAGTAACTTAAAATTTGGAGTTCCTTGAAGTTCCCTCCCTACATTATGTTAAAAAACATAATTATTTAAGTTAATAATCCTCACGCAAGGAGCAGCAATAATAATGGAGTTATCTCCTCTATTATCCAGAAGAAACTGGAGAAGCAGAAGCAGAAGAAGAAGCAGCAGCAACAGAAGCCAATAGCCAATAGCCAATAGCAAAGACAAAACATAGTCAGAAGCCAAACAGTTGGCAGCTTTATCATCTAACTCTAGATTATCCAACAGATTAAGCAATGCAATACCTGATTGGCTGAATTTGCATTCAAAGGGTAACAATTGGCTTTTTTTTAATTCTTCTTCAATCTCTTTTAGATGACTGCTGGCTAGGTGTAAAGAAGACCTGGGTTTGAACCCTGTTGTTGAGGTTGAGGCCTCAAATTGAAAGATCAGTTCTTAAGCATCAGGTAACTTAGGACCTATACTACCTATTAACCCAATAATTTTAGGAGAAGCAAACAATTCAAAGAAATGAAATGAATCTTCTTCAATATTCTTTACTGTCTTGTTGGAAGGAATAAACTGAAGTGAATTCCTGACACTCTTTCTGTTTGTTGGTTACATGTAGGTTGTCATATTTTTGTGCAGCTTGCTTTCCTTCCAAAAAGACGTCTTGGAGGTTCTTGCAGCAGCTCATATCAAACTGACGTCTGATATGTGTGGGGAGGCCATTGTAAAAGTCCAGGCGTAGTCCAGTCTCATCAAATTTGATGGTGTTGAGAGCTCAATCATGTATGTCTTCATATACTACAATGTACTCCTCAATGGTTCTTGTCATTTTAAAGGTTCTGAGTTATGTCATGATCACAATGTCAGAGTCCTTTATGGCACATTTTTCCAAGAAGATATTTTTTAATATGTCCTAGTCCTTGTTGTGACCAGGGTGTTGGTCAAACCATTTGCTTACAAAGCAGGAGGCAGCCCCATTAACATGTAAGGCAGTTACACTAACCCAGAGTTTCTGGAGATAGCCTACTTGCATAAACTTATTTTGAGTGCTTTGAATCCAGAGGTTGGCTTTTCATGATTTAGTACTGAGAACATTCCAATCTCTGCTGAGTGTAGCTGTTGGAATACAATATTGGGTATTTTAGTCATCTTTGAAATTAGAGTTGGAGGCGGGTTCAGGATACCACAAGTGTTGAGGAGATTCTACTGTTTGGTAGGGACAAGAACATTGTTGAATACAACAAACCCCGCAGAGAACCATGTCCTTCTTTGTATTCTCTCCAACTGGCAGGAAGTGCCATCTGCTGGATTCTTTTCTTGGGAGGAATTTTTCTTTAAGTTGCTTAGGTGTGGATATCCTACCTAAGCTACCACTTTTGTGTTTATACTTCTGGCAAAATATAATAAACAAGATAAAGGGGAACATTAAGAAGAGAATTATACTTTATTTGATATGAGCTTAGAGTATTATATAGTATCGTGAGAAGCCACACACCGTCCATGTATGTCATAGCTGTCACGAGGCTTGTCCAAGTAATGTTCTGCTTAGGACTCAAAAGGTTTGATCCCTGTAATAAATGGACAATTGATAAGAGTGTCACTAAATTAATGATTAGTTGGTGAATCACTTGGGGAATTACTTTTCTGAGAGGTAGAAATCAAAGTTATTGCAACAATAATCTATTTTAGAATCACTAAATTAATCTACATCTTATTTTCCCAGATTTCACGCAAAAGAAGAAACTTGTAAAGTTTTTTATGATTTATACTTCATTCCATGTGTCTTATTTTAGCTAGATAGGTATCATTATTGTTTACATCTCATTTCACACAACAACTGGGTATTTTTTTACTGGTTGAGTTGATATAGTGTTTTGCTTTTGGATTGACTTTTTACTTGCCACACCTGAGTGTATTTAATCACCAATTTGCATAGTTAACATATGTATGTCAAGGTCAACCCAAACCATTTTGTTTGTGAATCCATGTATTTTGAATTTCTTTGCTTGTTGTTTGGTTTTTTTGTTGCTGAGTTGAGTCATTTTATCTCTTAACACCCAAAATCCCTGTTAACAGAGGTTTACTTTACATTGATGCTTGGAGTTTGCTTAAACCTGAGTCCATCCCGTTTAGATCTGAGTTATTTTTGAGTAGCACAATAGCTGTGAGAACCACTGTACTGGTTTGTTCTGATACGTGATGTTTTTGTTGTTTGTTTCAGTTGTTATAGGAGTCTGTTGTTGAATCGAGGTTTTCACTCCAGTGTTTGAGTTCATTTCGTTCTCAAACCCCATGATAAACATAGTAGCTTTTTAGTGTGGCTGAAACCGTTTTATTTTTTGATTGGGTGTGTCATTGTTACTTCCAAATAAATTTGGTTTCAGTTTGCAACTTTTGTTGTGTGTCTGGACATTTTCGCACATTATTGCTCTTTTTCGTGAAATGAGCCCTTGTTTTTAATAAAAAAGTTGAATTTTGCTTTTGGACTGAACTGATTTTGTTTTAGGCTGATATATTTTCATATATCTCAATAGATTATAAAACTACTGTACTATTTTATATTTTGAAATATAATCCTCTTAGCGTACACGATTCCTCTTGTCTTATTGACTAATTAAATTTACCCGTGCTTGAAGTCTAAAAGTTGTTTATTAATCATCCAAATCAATGAAAAACCTTAAAAATATTGGTTGCTATCTACATTGTGCAGGTACACAATTTATTACATGGCCTAGCTATCTCCTTAGCTTTTCGCCGACAGTATCAACATAGCTATATGAATCTACTTAAAGAATCGGCACGTATTAGCGTATGCTATGCTGAATCATTTGGAGTAATTGACACTTGTTGAGAACTGTGATTGATGACGATGAGATCTCTTGCACATAAGTTAAAAATAACAGCTTCGACTTGCTCTAAATCAACACCCAGTTGTTCATGGGCCTCTTGTTTAAGCCCGTCCAAACCAACCCAGGATGGTTGAGATCCTTCAAGAAGCTTATTCAACACAAAAGCCCCTATCACCGCAGTAGGGGGTATGTTGAGTTCCTCAACTTTGTCAAGAGAAATATCTGCAATACGAGAAACAATTCCTTTTTCTAAACCCCTTAAACATTAGAATAGGAAGTGTTGTAAAGTACCTTTGCGTTTCCTTTTCTATAGAAGGTCGCAAGAATTCCTGGCAGGTTAAAGTCAACTGATCGATTCGATGAAACAGCTTGTTTGCTAGATTGTCAATGTGAGGAGGAGAAGCTCGGTGAGTTGGGCTTGTGGCGTATGCTAGTAATTGGGCCAAGGAATTCTGAAATGGTTTAAACATGGGATGGTTGTTTCCGCTTTGTGCTTTCATGTCGGCTATCTCTTGAGCAACAGAAGCCATTTCAAGTTCAAGATCCACCGAAGCCCCTTGGATACGGGCAATCTCTTCATTGAGTTCTTTCACGTGGACTTTTTCTTCTGCCAGTGAATCCGTCTTCTCGACAAGTGTCCTTTTTAAATTCATCATGCTTCTTTTTAGCCCTGCTAAGGTTTGGGTGTTTTCGTTAATGGCTAGCTCCAACTGACTAATTTCTGTTTCATGCTCAGTTATCTTGTCGGTAATAGCATTTAGTTCTTGAGATGTCTGATGGGGGTTGGATCCGGACAGTTGGATCTATAGTAAGTAGGAGAACTACCAATTACTTACTTCCTCCAGTTGATCAAATATAGTCTCCATATTAGCCAGAGTTTCAGAGTATTTTTCACTTATGGCGTCAAGCTCATCATTCTCTTGAAGAAAAACCCTAGTGATAATTAGGCAGATGTCTTTTAAAAATAAGTGTAGCCCTTACGACTTACCCAATGGAGAGTAACTTTTTTGCTTTAGCAATGTAGCTAGTCAAGTTGTTTTCTGCTATGGTAAACTCATCCATGACATAAGAAAGGCTTATGCAGTCACTTTCCACATGTGATTCTGAATTATTTTGAAGCCTTGAGTAAGTATTGCTATAAAGGCAAGTTCAATATATGATTTCTTAAGTCATTTTTCAAAGTAATACGAACCATAGGCTAAATAATCGCTACCAGCTAAAAAAAATGATGCAGAACAGTATAGGCCTTTTATTTAATTCATTTTCTCGAAAATAAATGTTGCCATAAAGATCAGAAACAAAAAATCCGACTACAACAGTATGCTTATTGAGAAGGAAAATAGTCTGGCATTTTCTTAAGATATTTAGGGCTAATCGCCTCGTTCGAGACGAAAGAAATTTATACAATATAACTTCTGAGGATTAAATAAAACAAAGGTTTATAAATAAGAGTAATGGATATAAAAATTAATATTCATAAGATGTAAAATAAGAAATAAAACCTATAATATATTAATTAATTAGTTCCAGCACCAATAATTTAGTGGGACTGAACGCATATAGATATATTATAGTTTCTCAATAAGATCTAAAGTTGGCATTCCTTAAATTTCAGCACAAAGTCCTGTCGGAAAATAAAAATGTTCGAGGATATATATGCTATCTCATAACGAACAAAAAAACTATCGAGTAGCTTTATTTTTACATGGATAGTTAAAAAGAGCATAAATACCTTGAATCCAGCTGCTTAGACAGATCTTTGACGGCTTGTAAATACTCAGGATTGTTTAGCGCTTCTAAAAACCCTATTTCTTCTTGATAAGGTGAGCGAACACTGACTAAGCTTGGAAGTTGCTCTTCGTATTCATGGGAAAAGGAGCGACTATTAGATACAAAGCTAATTTCAGGATTCCTTTCATGAAAGTTCAAACCGTTTCTCCTTTTGTTTAAGCTTAGATTATCATATTCCAAAGTTCTCTTGGAAAAGGGTATTTGAGCAGCTTCCTCTACATTCTTTGATATTTTATCAAGGATGGCTTCAAACCCGGATGTTTCAGTTGTCGGTGAGTCGTGAGTGTTGGGTTCTTTAAGATAATCGCCAAAGATTGACATTGCACCTTCAACTTCCGATAATATTATCGCTTATTTAAAGACAAGGAAAAGTTGGATTAAGCCTACTCTAAGCAGCTTTTTATAATAACTGCTTGTTGTAGTTGAAGTCTAGCCTTAATAAAGTTGGTAATTCTTGTGGCTTTATAGCTTGAAACCCATTATCAAAATTTGTGTAAAAATTATTATTGGCCACCTTTGCACAGGCTTGCCTAGGGTTGTGGCGGACCACCCCTGGACAAAAATCGGAATCTGCTCGGCATTCCAAAAATGTGGATTTTAAACAGGGGTTAAACAGAAATATATATAACCCATATTTTTGGAAATGCCGAGCAAAATCCGATTTTTGTATGGGGTGTTCCCCCAGCTCTAGGCTTGCTGTCAGGTCTGGTCCAGCTTGAGTCTGATTTTTTACCTCACCCATTCAAATACAGTAGTTTTCAAACCTGTTGAGATAAACATATATTATTCAGTTTATAACGCATGAACTCAGTCACAAAACGTATTTCAACTTGATAGATCTAAATAGAAGATAATTTCACAGAAAATGAGCGCTATTTGGCAAAAATGTCCAGTCATACAACGACCTATTCAAACTGGGGATGAATGCTTAACAATTCAACAACAAGTGTACCAAACACTAAACATGAGTTTCAGTCACAGAACACATCTACTACGTTTACTATGTTTTTGGTGAACACATGAAACTCAATCACAAAAGTTACAAACTTGATCCAACAACGAGCCTCAATAGCAACTGAAACAGATAATGTAAATATCAAATATCAAAACACATGAATGAATCTATAATACTGTTACCAACTTGTCCCAATTAATAATGCAATCCAGACTACAAAAAGGAAATAAATATTCTGAGTGTCTGCTTTGGGATTAGAATCAATAAAAATATCAAATTTATCCAAACTCATGATCAACAGTGCAATTTACGACCAAAAATAATTAATATAGAAATCTAAAAATCCAATTTGAAATAAACAGTAGTGACTAAAAGGTTTCATGCTACTATATATGGAGATATAAAAATTAAAATAAATAAATTATATATATAAACTGTTTTAATTCTATTTATTTTTATACCAAAATGGATGCGTCCCAACAACAGAGCTGATCAGAATGGGTGTACATGTGGTGTCTTTGTGCTTGGCTCAGACCAAACACGCCTCAGTTATTGCACCCAGTTTAACTTAATGAAATAAGCCTATTGAAAATAGGAGATGTCTTTGTTTGCAAATTGGCACACCCGACTTGTGGTCAATCTAGCACTAGAGAACCCAGTGGTCTGGAGCTAGATTGACCACAAGTTGGCGTTCCAATTGGCAAATAAAGACCTCTCCTATTTTCACCAGGCTTATTTCATTAAGTGTTACTTTCACTTGAAAAACTCATACTAATAAAAAACAATAAAAATTCTATTAAAACAGAAAAGCAAAAGTATTTCTAGAAAATTAATTTTATTAAAATGAGTACTTCTTTTTGAGCCAGTCTCTGTGAAAAATGGGCCTGTGCTCCACATTGCCACAAAGGCATTTGGTAAGGTGGACCAGGTCAGGCCCCAAACCACAGAGATCATAGCCAACAGGACCCAGTCACAGGCGGGAGATGGCCATGGACTCTGGTAACTATTGCATAAGGTCAGAAGACTTGCAAATGAGAGTAAAATAATATGGGAAAAGCTTAGCTGAAGCATTTCTCAAACAATAAGAGAAAAAAATTCTGCATAACTTTTTTTGAAATTTAAAATCAAATTTCAAAATGTTGACTTTTATGCCAAACTGAGGGTTTTTGTAGTTTTTTACTCTTTTATTATAGTTTTTTAGGAAACCAAGATAACTCTCAGGGAGCTATCATGATAGGTATTTAGGGAAAATTTTAAAAAGTCCATAATGAATATGGAATAAGGGAGATGATTGGATAAAGAACATACAAGGGAAAATCTGTTATCCAATAGAGGGTTTTTGGAATCCAACTTTGTCAGTTGGATTTGTTACAGTCTCTCAGACATAAATGGCCAAATTTAGAAGTGCGTACATTGAAAATAATGCTGTAGTTCCCTGAATAGATTTTGGTGCATTCACTCCTGAAATCCACTATTTCCAATTTGAGTCCTAAAAACAATCAATATTTTCAAAAAATGAGCTATTTTGTGTTTGAGTTCATCACTTTTGTGACTGAACCTCATGTGTTCTCTGTTTGTATAATATTTGCCACACACTCATAATCAAATTTGATGTAGAATGCTTCAGCAAGTGACTGTATTGTGTGCATTATGAATTTGAGTTCCATGTGTTTGCTATCTCATTTTCTGAATTCATTATTTGGCTTTTTTTGTTTTGTGATTGACTAATTTTTGTTTTGCGACCTATATAAATGAAAGCTTTATTGAGTAAGTTAACCTTCAACTGGTTCCAGTTGAAATGCATTTTGTGACTGAGTTCATGTGTTCTAAACTGAATTATATATGTTTATCTCAACAGGTTTGAAAACTACTGTAAGAGTTTTTTAGTTTAAGATTTAAAGAAATTGGACTAAAAACCAGATGCCCTAGTGCCAAAATTTTAGAAAATTCAATTATTGAACCCCTAGTTTTAATTACATAAATACCTACAAATTAAGATAAGACAACAACTTTATTAAAATAATCCTGGCTACATGATGTTTATTATTGCTCTTCATTGGGCACTATTTCCCCTAGGATTAATACTGAAGCTTCCCATAGTGCCTCCAGAATAAAATCCAGTCTAGGATATTAGTAGGACAACCCCTTAGCCTTTGATGGGACCTTTCCAAAATACTGCATATCTACATGAATATACTGTGGTCTTCATCTCAGCAATAAAGAGCACAGTAATTCTTAAAGAACCTTTTATCACTCTTCTAAGCTTACCTTTATGTTAAGTTATTTTCTATTTTCTTGTACCCAGATTTACTTCTCAGAAGTAGCTATCCATACCTGCACAACCTTCAAAAGGATCTGCCAAAGTAAATGTTTCAAAAAATGGTTCCGCCAGTATTACAGGGCTCATTGTGATGGAAATCATGGGATAATAAGAAGCTGTCTCCATATGGTGGGAAATCACCCACCAAATCCACATAGAGTTAATGATTAACCACCAACACAGCTTCAGATACTGTTTTGTGAAATTTCCAAATGAGATACTAGGGTTCAGTAAAATAATTAACCCCAACCAAAAAAGCCCTATATAAATGACATGCAAGAGAATCAGAGTGTATTCAGCATAAAATTCAGGGCATTGAGATAGCACATGAGTTTCAGCTTCAACCAGAGTAGGAACAACTCCAAGATTCATAGGCATTGAATTAACATTTGGCAGCAACAACAACAAAGTACCAACAGCAGGCCCCCATCTTCCAGTGATGATCTGGCTAAGGATTAAATTGTAGGGGATGTAGTGTAACAACCTGACTACAGGATGCATTTGAAATAAAAATTAGACCAGGGAATATGTGATTTTTATTGAGTAAATTTTGGGAGGACTCAACTCTTAAGAGTTGAAACAGTGAAAATTATTCAATATATATCAAAAATTTACTAAGCAATACCGCCTGGATCCTGGGCTCTTATTCCTTCCACATTGCCAAGTGAGTATCTAGTCCAGGTTGCAAAGAAACCTTGTGTGAACAACTTCTGATGACCATGCTGATTAACAAGTTCATATCTGGTGACCCTTAAATCATGTTGATTTATCAACATCAACTTATGGGGGGAATTGGATTTGATCAGCAAACTGGAACAGCCGTAACCCATTTTCAATCAACCGTTTGATTCAAATCTGTTAAATCAGTCAGTTTTATTAAAGGGTTTCTGGTTTTCTGAGCTTTTCTACTCGGCCAAATAATTACTGGCATTATGGAACTTACCGTGACATTACCATCTGCTTTAGCCCAGAGCACAATACCACCATCTGGAAGATGGGATACAGAGAAGTTTTTGTGGACAGGGGAAAGTTTCATAGCAGCTAAGGTAAGCTCAGGGTGGCCACTGGTGGTGGGGTTGCAATCATAGAACTCTTGGATAAGATTGGGAGAGTTAGAGCAATCATAGTGAGGAATCCATGAGTTTTCAGAATCAGGATAACCCTTCCATGACACCAAATATTCCAGAAAGCATCAATTCTTACAAGAAGCCAAAATACAATTTAACTCATAATCAGGTTCTCCTTTCACAAGAATGGGTTGGGAAGAAGGGATCTCAGTACCCTTAAAGGGAGTAAGTAAGCATTTTTGGAAGGTGTGGAAAATCTTAAACGTTGGGGGTAAATCTAATTGGTATGTGGAGGGACCAATTTGCGTTCAACCTTGAAGGGACCAGCTTTTTTGGGCCCTAATTTACAACAGGGGGCCTTCAGTTTCATATTGCAAGCATCCACCACGACCAGATCACCTGGCGGTAAGTTGGACCTTCCTGGCGCTTACAATCTGCATATTCCTTGTAAGTTGCCATGGCTGCGGCAAGAGTAACCTGAATTTCCTGATGGACCTGCTTTAATGCAGTGGCTTGATTAGTTGCAGCTTCTACTTTGCTAACCCAGCAAGGACCCATGTTAGATGAGGAATTGTAACCAACATTAACATAAAATGGTGAAACCTGAGTTGACGTGTGTGGAGCGTTATTATATGTGAACTCTGCCATGGGTAAGTTAGCACACCAGTCATCTTGTTGCGCATTAGTGAAGCAACATAAGTAGAACTCCAAACTTTGGTTTACCCTCTCTGTTTGTCCATTGGATTGGGGATAGAAAGCTGTGAAACAACACAATTTGATACCAAGAATTTGAGTAAAAGCTTCCCAGAACTGAGCAATGAATTGGGGCCCGCAGTCACTCATAATCTCTATCAGAATGCCATGCAGGGAGAAGATTCTATTCAAACACAGCCTAGCTGTCTCCACCAAAGTAATTATGGTTGAGCAGGGAACAAAGTGTGCCATTTTTGTGAAGTAATCGACCACCACCATGATTGCATTAAACCCGTCAGAATTTGGAAGTTCTCCAATGAAATCCACCAACACCAACGTCCAAGGCCTGCAGCTGGTTGTAAAGGAACCAACAAACCAGTAGTATTCTTCCTTCTTGCCTTAGACCAAATACATACCAGGAAGTCACAAATGTAAGCCACCACCTGCACTGCCAACCCTTTCCATGAAAACTGTTGGTGGATGAGCTCCACTGTTTTGTTTTTCCCTGGGTGGCCTGCTGTAGGACAGGTGTGATAGGCCTCCATGATTTTGTCCCAAATAGTTTCCTCTGGAACCCACAAGCATCCTTGATAATATAAAATTGGTCCTATCTTGTGATAACCCTGTGGCTAGCCAACAGGATGTGCACATGCTAGTTCTAATAACCTATCATAACCTTTGGACAAAGGCTGAAAAAACTTCACTTTGGAATATAAGTCTAAGTCTGCACCCTCAGTTAAGGACATGGTGGCAAGCGTAGCAGGCAGAGGTAGTAAAAAAGAAACCACATCCTTGTCTGGTATCATAGTGTGCATATTGAACTCAACGTACATACCAACATCTTGAAGATGGGAAGGGTTTCTGCTCAATACATCTGCCAAATGATTATTGGCCCCCTTGGTAAACTTGTAGTGGAACTTGTACCTTGTCAGATCACTGTGCCATCTGGATTGGCAACCCAAAAACCCTGGGTTGGCAATAGTACAGGAGAGCTTTATGGTCGGTCCTTACTACAAACAGATGAAGCGCCAACATGAGATGGTGATGCCAATGCTTTAAAGATTCCATAACTGCCAACAATTCCTAGTTGTAAATCATATAATTGTGTTCCCAAGCCTCCATCTTTTGGGAGAAATACCCTACAGGTCTCTCTCAACACCATCACCAGCAGTTTGTAGCAACACACCAGCCACAGCATATTTAGAGGCATCTGTGGAAACCACAAAAGGAAGCTCAGGATCCACATGTCTCAACACAGGTGAAGACAACAAAAGAGCTTTGACTGCTGCAAACGTGTTTGCGCACTCAGGCGTCCAGACCAAAGTTGTCTTCCCGCTAGCTGAATACAAAGAGGCAGCCACTTATGAAAAGTGAGGGGTAAATTTCTTCAAGGACATGCAAGTATCCAAGAGGCTACAAAGTTGGGATATTGTCACAGGTGTAGCATACTCTCAAACCGCTGCTTCCTTGTTGAGGGCAATAGTGTGGCCATCCTCAAAGATAATATTACCTATGAAGGTAACCTTACATTTAAAGAATTCACACTTAATCCATTTGATGATCAAATTAGCCTGAAGAATGCACTCTACAACTGATGATAAGTGGACCTTATGTGATTCCTAATCTGGAAAGAACACCAAGATGTTGTCCATATACGCAATGGCACATACACCCAGGAGGTCCCCCAAGACTGAATCAATTAACCGCTGAAAGCAAGCCAGGGCATTCTTCAATCCAAAAGGCATAAATTGGAATTAGAAGATACCCTTCTTGGTTCTGAATGCTGTTAATCATTCCATTCCTTCTGCAATCCTGATTTGGTTGAATGCATTCAAAAGATCAAGTTTTGAGAATACCTTTGCCTTCTTGACACACTGAGAAATTTGTGCCTCAAGAGGTAAAGGGTAGGGATCAGGAATTGTAATGTTGTTCAAGTTCCTGTAATCAACACAAGGTCTAAGCGGCCCATCAGACTTTTGAACAAACAACAAGGGAGAGCAAATTGACAAAGCCTTCTTGAAGATGTATCCTCAAGCCAATATGACCCGAGTCCACTCCTCCAAACATGCATCCTCCTTTAAGGCCAAAGGGTAAATGGGAGATGCAATACAAATCATATTAACGGTAACCTTAAAGTCAAAGTCAAACTGAGTGTGCTTGGGAAGGACCTCACCCCTAGTGGCATCAAATGCTGCGGACCAGGGTTGAAGGCATGCTGGTAAATCCAAACTTACAGGTGTAGGAACAGGAACCAACTGGATTGTCTGAGAAGACTGCTCTAATTCTGACATACCCAACAACGGAATATGGATGGATATGCCCAAAGAGTGGTCCAATTGCAGCTCATTTTCTTTTAGCAAGGTCAATACATTATGGTCCTTCCACCAATCCACTCCTAAGATAATAGGATACATAAGAGTAGAGCATATGAAGAACCTTGCGGTAAAAGATTGACCTGCAACTACAAATGTCACTGGCTTCCTAAGCTGGAAAGAGGAAAACATTTGACAGTTGCCACCCCTAACCAACATTCCAGGATGATACTTGAGTTGCAACAAGTCTGCAGTCTCAACACTAATGAAGTTCTTAGACACACTGGTATCTAACAAAATGGCTGGCTGATAGATAGTTTGGCCAGCATTGATGCTACCATAAAACAAGAAGTAACCAGAAGTATATTTATTTGCCGCAAATGTTGCAACCTCAGCAGGGTCCTGCTTCTCTTCAGTGGTACAGACAGGGGCTAAGGAGGCAGGATGCTCCTTAAAATATTGCTCAATCATTTCTTGGACGGCTTCAGGGAGGACAGGACAATCACAATTGATGGGAACAAGAGGTAACTCTTTGGACTTGACTACCAAAGACTTTGCGGGCACAACATGCTGGGGCATAACCAACATACTCTTGATGGGTGACACAACTAACATTTTGTTTACCTTGGCAGGTTTGTTCAAGATAGCCAATTGCAACTGAGAATAAACACAAGGGGAGCAATCACAACTCTGACTAGACAAAACCACCACAGAACAATTACCAGAAAACCAGGAGCAAGCAGCAGGTTTGGCTTTGATTTCCATATTACCTTATTTGGAAGTTGATGGATTTGAGACCAGAGAAATAATCTGGCTTACCAGGGCCTCAGTTGTGGTTAACAGGGAATCTCAAACTGCCAGATCTTGAGCAGTCTGGTCAACTGCTAACCACAACATTGAGAGTTTATTCACCTTGGGAACATTGATTGAACAGCAGTAGGCAAGAAACTGAGAAAGGAATATTGAGATTGGAGTAGTGCCCTGTTAGAAGGCGTACAACTTATGATATACTTAGAGCTCTTCAATAGATACACACAAATTTTTTAACAAAGAGTACAGAGATGCACTTTCAGTCAAAACACGTGGATTGCGCTTGACCGCATATAACAACCATTCACAAGTATCTTCTGAAACCTTCATCATCACATGGTAAACTTGTGGTTTGTGACTAAGGCTAGAGCCAGAATAGATTGATAAGGCTGACAAAACTTCACGCAAAACTTCATCAGTGGGTGGAGCATGAAAATAATCCAGATGCCAAAATAACATGGCGTGGTGGAAATAGGAAACAGGTGATCCAGTATCAACAACTGTTACCAGAGATGGGAACCACAAATTAAAGAAAAGTCCAAACTTAAAACTCAGAACAGAACTGATACATATAAATATGGTAAACACAGATATCTCAATGGAAAAGGAGAAAAGAAACACAAATTCATGGCAAACTACTTCCAAAAACTCAGATGTAGAAGAGTTGAGTAATGTGACAGAAATTTGACAGATAATAAGAAGCTGTCTCCAAGTGGTGGGAAATCACCACCCAAATACACATGGAGTTAATGATTAACCACCAACACAGCTTCAGATACTTTTTTGTGAAATTTCCAAATGAGATCCTAGGGTTAAGTAAAATAATTAACCCTAACCAATAGAGCCCAAGATAAATGGCCTGCAAGAGAATCAGAGTGTCTTAAGCATAAAATTCAGGACATTGAGATAACACCAGAGTTTCAGTTTTTACTGTAGGAGGAACAACTCTGGGATTGGCAGGCATTGAATTAACATTTGGCAGAGGCAACAACAAAGTACCAACAGCAGGCCCCCGTCTCCCCGTAATAATCCAGCTAAGGATTAAATTATAGGGAATGTAGCGCAAAAAGCCAACTACAGGATGCATTTGAAATAAAAATTAGACCAAAAGATATTTGATTTTATTGAGTTAAATTTGGGAGGACTCAACTCTTAAAAGTTGAAACAGTGAAAATTATTCAATATATATCAAAAATTGACTAAGCAATACCACCTGGGTCCTGAGCTCCTATTCCTTCCACATTGTCAAGTAAGTATCTAGTAAAGTTTGCAAAGAACCCTTATGTGAGCAACTTCTGATGACTGTGCTGATTAATAAGATCATATCTGGTGACTCTCATATTACGTCAATTTATCAAGGTCAGCTTGCAAGGGGAATCAAATATGACTGGCAGACTAGAGCAGCTGTAACCCATTTTCAATTGACTGTTTGATTTAAATCAATCAAATCAGTTAACTTTGTTAATGGCTTTCCACCTTTTTGAGCTTTCTTATTCAGGCAGATAATTCCTGGCATTATGAAATCTACCGTGACACTTGATAGCTTTGAAGCCCCAGACCAGCTTGTATCCAATATCTAAGAAATTCATGCAAAAAGAGCTGGAAGTGACCAATGAGACAAGGATCTTTGTACGGTTCTGACTGGTTGAACACTTGGAATGAAAGGCAGTGTTGTAACTGTGTTGTTTTAGCAGAGTTACAAGGGGAATATAATCAGGAACTATATAGTATTCTTTATTGGGATATAGAAGTTATATATTTGCTGTGAATCTGGATATTGGGAAAATGATTATGGTGATCACTAGATTGGATGGTTAAGGGGATGGCTTGATCCTTGTAGAGAGTCAAACACTGAATCAAGGTATCCATTGTGTGGGGATTTCTATCTGGTTATGTTACTAGGTTTGAAAATTTAAGTCAACTTCCACATTTGGCTTTGGGTCACTGGGAAGTCAGATTGCAGGTCACAAACCTGCTTACTTGGAATTTTGCCGGGGGGTCAAACCTGTTGTTTTGACATCCCCTGGATGAGGGCTGGCCTCCTCCCTGGGGAGGTCTACTGGGAGGTCATCAGGAGCCCAGGCATTGTACTGTACTAGCTGTTGTTTGGTTGCAGGGAGGACTGTTTCTTGTTTCTTCTGAAGAGCTTTGCATGGACAGAGCTTGTTGTGGTGTAGGATTTTATCCTGATTTATTTTTTCCCAGAACTTGCACTAGGTAAGTGTTGTTGTTGTTTATCTTTAGGATGATGGCAGGTCCAACCTTTTCTATCTGTAGCTTGCTCTTGTTGGTGTTCATTACCCATACTTTGTCCCTGGCTTTGTGTCTAGCTTGAATAGGGACAAACGTGCCTTGTAAGCGTTTCTCTTCCTTATCCACTTGATCACTGTTGGCTTGGATTACATAGGGATCTGAGCAGGTTAGCACTTTTTTTTGGGTATTTTCAACTTAGGCCCAGTAAGGGCTTGAACATTATTGGGTTGGGAACCATACACTAGTTCAAAAGGGCTTTTCCTGGTGGATCTGTTCACCTGGGTGTGACACACCAGAAATGCAGTTGCTAGTTGTTTGTGACAGTCCTCAGGTGTGCTTACAGTGAGTTTGGTAAGTGCCTGTACTAGACTATCATTTAGGCGCTCCACTCTGCCATTGGTCTTAGGATGATACAGTGGTGTTACAGTGTGTTTGACGCCTTGTTTGGAAAGTAGATGTTGGTGTCATTGGAGGTCAATTCCTTGCTCTCATTGGTAATTAAGAGTTCTGGATTTCCAAACTTACTGATGATTTCTCTGACTATGAATTGTTGTACATTGTTGCTGGTGTGGGCCTTGACGGCCTGCGCCACAGGCCAAAAGATCGCAAAATCAATGACCGTGGTGATTTATTTCTTATCATTATGTTTTCCTGGAATGGGGCTCACAATGTCTAGTGCCCATACTTTGAAGGGTATTTGGGTGCAAACAGGCAGTACAGACTTGGGTGGTGTGTTGCTTTTGGCAAATTTTTGCACACCTCACATTGATCAAGTACTTTCTGCACATATTGGTACAACATAGGCCACCAGGCATTATGCTTAAGGAATTCATATAGGTTATGGCTCTTGGTGTTGCCTAGATCTCAATGGTACCGTAGGATGGTGCCAGACCTTTGATGAATAGGGATGTATGGGATGGTTGTCCCGTCCATCATTTTTCAATGAAGAGTTCCATAGACGTCCGCAAATAGATGCTCTGTTTTTACTACAGTGTCTCAGGTGATGTTGTTTGTTCCAAGAAGGAATCTTTTGTCCTTGGTGCAGAGTACTAAGAGTGGCCAGTCTGGGTCTAACCCATTTTTTCCTCTTGAATTTATCATGTAGAGTTGGGAAAGGGCATCAGCTGTTACTAGTCCCGGTCCAGGTTTATATTGAATGCCCATGTAAATATTTCCAAGAACACCATCCAGCGGACTTGCTGCCAGGAGAGGTTAGCTTGCATCTTGAAATAGATGAGGAACTTGTGGTTGTCAAGGCGGTGAGCTCTTCTTGTCTTTCCAAGTAGCAACACCACTTCACTAGGCAGTGCACAATGGACAATAACTCCTTGCTGTATATGGGGTAGCAGCACTCCCCATTGGTCAGTTTTCAGGATTCATAGGCCACCAGCAAGAACTCACTAGAGTCTGTTTTGATTCAGAGTACACCTCTAATGGATGCATCAGAGGCATTGTTTTCCATTTTGTAGTTGCCATCTCTTTTAGGATTTTTCAGGATGAGAGCAGACACCAACTTCTCTTTTAAACAGCAGAAGCAAAGATCTTGTTGAGGGGTCTATCAAATTTGGACTTGACGCCTTTGATGGAAAACTGTGGTGCTGTGAGAGTGCCACAGTCTGGTATGAAGTGTTGTACATAGACTATCATGTATAAAAAGGTTCTGAGCTCCGCCTTATTCTTATGTGGTGGCATCTTGCAGATAGCCTGAATCTTTTGCGTATCTGGATTAATACTTTCCTTGAAAACCATGTGTCCTAGGAAAGGGAGCTGTTCCTGATAAAAATGGCACTTGGATGGCTTGGCAAGAAAATTGTGTTGTGCCAAATTTTTAAACACTGCTTCCATATCCTTACAATGCTTTTCTATGGCGGGACTGTACACAATAATGCTGTCCAAGTATACCAGTGTGTTTTTGCAAATGAGTGGCGCAAAGACCTTGTTCATTAATGTACTTTGGTTGAAAGAGTGTTGGTCATTATGAAATTAAGCACAACATAATTGTATGAGCCATACTTATTTTGAAACACAGTTTTCAGATGTCTTTCTCTTTGATAAAAATTTAGTTGTATCTGGCAGTTAGGTCAATCTTCAAAAAGACACTTGCCTTATCCAAGGCTTCAAAAAAATCATAAATAAGCAGGAGAGGGTATCAATTATTAATAGTGACTTTTTCAGTGCTCAGTAGTCAGTAACTAGCCTGGGGGAACCATCTCTCTTTGCTATAAAGAATATGGAGGCTCCAAAAGGGGACTGTGAAGGTTAGATGAGTCCCTTTTCTAAAGCCTCTTTACAGTGGGCACAAAGTGCATCATTCTCATTGGGAGGGAGATGATATATGGGACGTGCCTTGGGAACTGCACCCTAGAGTTGGATGGTGTGTTGTATATGTTTCTTGGGTGGCAGTCCTGGAAGGGATTCCTTAAAGATCTCTGGATAACAGGCCATCATTTACTGATCTTGAGAGGTGACAGTATCTTGTTGGTCTTTAAAGTGTATGACCTTGTACTGACAGGAGTCCAAATCAATTACATTGAGGTTATCTTTTTTCATCTTTGGTCTCTGTAATACGTACAAACATGTGGTCCCAAAGAAGTTGGTCCACTGTGTCAGGGTAAATTTGATTGTTGACTCCTTCTTATTTGATGGTCAATACAGAGGTGGCCCAGTCCACATAGAGGTTATTCTTTCTCAGCCAGTCCAAGCCAAGTACCACATCAAATATGGGAAAGTCAATGTCAGGTCCTTGGATGGTGGAGTAGAGGCTCTCTAGCATGATGAAAAAGGGGGCAGTGTCATGCCCTGTCCTGAAGGGCAGGCTCTTTAAATTTATTTCTTTATTTTTTGCTTTGAGTTAATCTTTCTTATTGAAATTTTAAGTTAAAGGTTAATGATTAAGTATTTTAACTTGTTTTTACGCTGATTTGCGTTTGAATTGCTGTTGTTGTTGTCTTCCTTTATCCCATTTATTCTATTAGTTATATATATTATAATTCAAATTTAGAATATTTTCATAATTTACTTACTTTTTGAATCTCCTGCTTACGTTGATGCCGCTGTTCCCCAGCTTACGTACTAATCTGAGGTCCCTACTGGGTTTCTGTTGTCTCCTACTCCAGTTCTATACCCAACTTTCTCCAGTTGCTCTTGTCCTTGGCTGCTTTCTCCACAACTATCATTTTTCCAATTGGCAAAGACTTTTCTATAAATAAAGAACTTGTGAAGATTAGGCTTTAAGCCAAAATTCTAAGTTATTTCTTACCTTCAATCTTTATCAATTTTTAACTTCAGATCAAAAATTTTAGGAATTTCAATTCTTATTAATCCATTCTAAGTTTTCTTCTTTTCTTCCTTTTCTCTTTAGTTAAATAAATGGAAGTTGTAAAACAACAAGCCTTAGGCTTATTATATCCATATTTTTCCCTTAGAGAATCTTTTAATACTTATATGTACCAGTTTGCTGATGGAGAGTATCCCAATATCAATATTCCCTTAGTTACTAATTGTTCACTATTAAATACCTTGTTTTATCTTCTTTGTTTAGGGTTCTTAAACTCTATCACTCCTTTTGCAACCCAGTATAAGTTCTTAGCAGGATTATGTAAGATTATATTACAGATAGTACCTACCTTTTTATACCTTCTGAATCTTAACCCTAATGCTTTACACGCTTTAGTTTATAACCTTGCACCACTATGGGCAAGACCTTACAGGCAGTTTCTGTCACAGTAGTTTTCATAATGCCTGGTATTGCCTATCCTACTTGCAAAGCCAGGAATTTGGTAAATAGGTTAACCAAGTTAACCAAGATAACAGATTTAAATCAAACTGTTGATCAAAAATGGGTTACTGCTGCTCCAGTTTGTCAGCATATTTGATTACCACGTACAAGTAGATAATGATAAATAGACATAATCTGAGAGTCACTCAATGCAACCTCGTTTATCAGAATGGCTAATAAAAATTAATCACAAAAGGTGTCAGGCACCCACCCACTAGGAAGTAATCTTCCTAGATAGTGAATGATGGCAGAGGGATTTAATCCTGTCACCAAGGAGCCTACTGGCAAGGACACCATTCCAAGGTGGAATATTTCCCCAACCAGACAATATCTGCCTAACAGGGGATTGAAACGTCCCAAGAAGTAGTACGCCCCCAAGTAACACAGGAGGAAGGCTGATGCCAAGGGACAGAAGACTTGGGGTTCAGGAATCAGGTGGTTGGACTGGTAGTCTCTGGTTTCTTTGCAACAAGGAGGATTATGCGACAAGGGGGTGGCAGTATACCAAACTCCTGGTATCACCCAGCACCATGAGCTGTCTAAGAAGTGTGCCTTGGGAGAGGTTCCAGAATCTTCACAAGAGCCCATCAAAATGCTGGCTAGTACAGCCTGCAGCAAGACCATCCAATATAACCATTTATACCCAAGAGACTCCCTAAGAGGAATCTTGGGTAATCTCATGGTTTAGGATTTAAGGCTTAAGTCAAAGTTATAACAAAATAAGCAAAAGTATTCACTTGGATGAATGTAGACTTTATTGATTGAACAAGTGGAAGATAAAAAGTTACCAGCATTATATAGCATGGAAGCTAAAGGATAATCTGGAGATAAAATAAAGGATACAGAATCTCTTTGAGATGGAGTTGGGGAAATTTGGGAAGAAACAGGAGATTCTGGGGGGTTTAAAATTTAAACTAGGATTATTTGTGTTACTGAAGCAAAACAACTAACCTCAGCAATAAAAAGCAAACATTAATTAATTAAAAAATTATGTCTTCATCAGGATTGGCAGGAGGAGCCCAGCTATTCCCCAGATAGAACTGGTGAAGGAGAACAAGAACCAACAACAGAATCAGAGGTCAATGGGCCAACCAGAGCAAAAACAAGGTCAAAAATGATCTGCTTGTCATCAAGGTGCTTAAATAAACCTAATGGTTTGATTGTTGTAACCTCTGATTGGCTGGAAGCCAGCTTGGAAGGTATTGATTTTCTCTGAATGAATCTACTAATTGTTCTCTTAGTGAAAATAGGATCTGAAGCAAAAGAAGACCCGGGTTCATATCCCGTCAACATCAGGGAGGATTCTGGAACACATTCTGGAGTCAATTCAACAGGTAATAAAGAACAATTACTTCCAACTAATCCAATAATTTCAGGAGATCCAATAGAACCCAAAGGAAAAAACTTTCTTTTCCTAACCTCAGTAATAAATTGTTGTCAGGATTTATCAAAGGAATATTCCTGACAAAAGGGTTTTTTGCGTGCTAGATGAGGTAATCTTTGGATAATGTAACAAAATAGAAGCCATGGATTCAGGTGGTATTGCTTAGTCAATAATTTTTGGTACATATTAGAAAATTTTCACTGTTTAACTTTAAGAGTTGAGTCCCCCCTAAAAATTACTCAATAAACTAAATTATCTCCTGGTCTAACTTTATTTCAAATGCATCCTGTAGTGGGTCTACTTTGCTACATTCCTTATAACCTGATCTTCAATAAGATTGTAACTGGAAGATGGGGCCTTGCCTTGGGTTCTTTGTTGTTGGTGCCACCTAATGTGGCCCTAATGTCTGCTAATCTTGGCTTCTTTACTACAGAATTTGAGCCCAAGACAGTTGTTACTTCCCAATGTCCAGAGTTCTATTCTGAACAGCATTAATTCTTTTACAGGCTATCTATATGGGACTCCTTTGATTGGGTTTAATTATCTTATTGAGCCCCAGTGTTTCTTTTGGAAATTTTACTAAACAGTATCTGAAGCTCTGGTGGTGACTAATCATAAACTCCCTATGGACTTGTGTGGTTATTCCCCACCACTTGGAGACCTCTTCATATTTCCCCGCTATTTATGTCACAGCTTCCTGGGTAACAGCAATGTGATGTTCATCATCTAAAACCATATTCTTAATCCCCAAAGTATTAGTGTTATTGTGATATGAGGCGCGGCACAGATACACAATGGGGAATCCTAACCTTAGGATTGGATTTGTACTAAGTCTTGGTTAGAATGGCAGAGAAGGCTATGCAATTACCTTGTGGCCCTGATTGAATAATATCTACTAAACGTGGCTAGAGAGGCGCCAAAGTACGTGAGGGCACAAAGACAAAGATGTGAATAGAACTTAAACTTTATTGGTGAACATGAAATAAAATATATAGTGGTTGAAAATACCATAAAACAGTACTAGGACGGTAGGATCACTTGCCACAAGCATGATTGGGGCAAGTGAGTTGCGCAGGATCAAGAAACCAAACAGTTGAATTCCCTAATTTGAAACCAGACTTATTTCAAGGGGCAAAAGAAAAAGCAAGAGGTTCACCCTTGAAATAACCCATTGAATGAAAAATCAAAACATGATGAATGGCAGCATTCACAACAATGCCCCCTCTAGATTGGCCTTAGGGAGGTAGTACTTGCAGAGGAACTTGGCATGCACGCAGGCAAACAGTTAATCACTAGAGAGGAGTTTCACAGTGTATTCAGATACTCTTTTAAAGGTCACTTCCAAAGGTCCAATCCACAACATATCTAACTTGTGAGCGCGTCCTCCTACTCTATGCTGATAGTAGAGAACGTGGTCCCCAATATTAAACCCAGGCAAGGGAGAGCGTCCAGCATTGTTGGGAGAGAGCTCAAGTACCTTGGTATTATATGTGGACGTGTAGGCAGTGGCCTGAATGTCAATTATGCAGTTGCCTAGATCTTTGATATGATCATCAGGGTTCATAGCCTTATAAGAGGAGATTAGGGGGGCCCAGGAGCAACAGAGTGGTGGCCTCACTCCCATACAGCATAGCAAAGGGAGAGTACCTGGTGACACAATGTTTGCTAAGGCAATACACAAAGAGAGCAGTGGGTAAGTATAGATCCCAGTTTGCAGCATCAGAGTAAGTGAGTTTCCTCATGATAGAAACCAGAGTCAAATTTGCACGCTCAACCACCCTGTTGGTAGAAGGTTTATAGGGGGCAGAGAAAGACTGGTGAGATCCCAAGGCCTTGAAAAAGAGGTCACCAACTTGGCATTGAAGTTAGTTCCATTTTCAGACAACAACACTTGAGGGCAGCCATGGCAGTAGAAAACATCTTGTAACAGGAAGGCATCAGTTGTCTTAGCTGTGATGTCTTTTGTAGGGCAAGCCTCTACCCACTTGCTGAAGTGATCAACAGCAATCAGAATAAAGCAACACCCAGAACGTGAGCAGGGGAGAGGACCTACCGCGTCAATGCTGACAGTGTGAAAGGCATGTTGTGGGGGAACTAATTTGACCTCCTGAGAGGCAGCTCAAGGTCGTTGAAGCTGACAATTATGGCAACTAGCAATGACATCTGGAATCAGCAGGCAAATTTTTTCCCAGAAATAGGTTTTCTGGAGCCAGTCATAGGTCTTGGCAATGCCTCCATGTCCTGTCTCCTTATGAGCTTGAAGCACCAACAAAAGGAAAAGACTAGGCTGTACATAAAGTAGGTAGTAGTCTTGTACCTTCTTGAAAAGTTGATTATCATAAATGAGTGTGTCTTCAGATAGCTTGGATAGGGCAATTCAAACTTCCTCTGTCTTGTTCTCCCAAGAGGAAGGGTATCCAATTAGTTCATACAGCCAATCAGCCTCAGCAGGGTCTAGAGCAAGGATGGGCATTCTGGATAATCCATCAGCGTTCTGATGTTAAATCCTGGGACAATTTAGCACAGTAAAGCCATAGTGCTTCAGCCAGAGAGCCCATCTAGATAGTTGTCCTTCCGATTCATTAAGCTGTTGTAACCACTTAAGCAAAGCATGGTTGGTGACCACTGTGAATGGGTGCCATACACGTAATAGTGGAACTGCTTGAAAGCATGCAACACAGCAAGGCATTCTTTCTCCATAACACTGTAATTCTTCTCATGCTTGTTCAGGACTTGAGAAGTATAAGCTACAGGGTAATCCACACCCTCATCATCTAGCTGAGCCAAGATATCCCCAATAGCCAGGTCACTAGCATTAGTATATAGGATAAATTCCTTATTGTAGTCAGGATATACTAGGATGGATGCCTCTTTGAGTTTTTGCTTGAGGGTCTCAAAGGCCTGTTACTGGCTAGCGGTCCATTTGAAAGGGACATTAAACAACAGTTGGACCAAAGGTTTGCTAGTGTTTGCAAAGTCAGGGACAAATTTTCTGTAGTAACCCATCATGCCCAGAAAGACTTGTACTTCTTGCAGGTTGATGGGCGGAAGCATTTTGTCAATGGCCTCAACTTTCTTGGTCATTGGGTGAATCCTGGTCTGGGTCACATAATAGCAAAAGAATTCAAGGTTTTCCTTGAAGAAGGCACACTTTGATGGTTTCAGTTTGAGGCCAGCCTCTTGAATTTTTAGGAACACTTCTTTGAGGTGAACCAGGTGATCTGTAAAGGTATTGATGAAGACCATTATATCATCCAGATACACTAAGATGCATGAAAGCTTCAGATCACAAAAAATGGAATCCATGGCTTGTTGGAAGATAGCTGGGGCATTGCAGAGTCCTTGTGGCATACAGGTAGGCTCAAACAGTCCCTCTGAAGTGATAAGTGTGGCCTTATGTCTATCCTTGGGAGAGAGATCAACCTGCCAGTACCCAGAGGCTAGGCCCATGGTAGAGAAGAACTTGGAGCCCCCAAGGCAGCAGAGAGCATCATTAATGTGTGGTAAGGGATAGGAATACTTTTTTGTTAAAGAGTTCAATTGTTGGTAGTCCATCACAATATGATGTCCTCCATCCTTCTTTTTCAGTATGAGTAAGGGGGAGGCCCATGGACTTTGGGAAGGAGCAAGCAGTCCAGCGTCTAGAAGTTGCTTGAGCTCTTTAGACACCTAAGCGTCCTCTACTCAACTGCAGCAATATGGTTTAGCGCGGAAGGGGGGAGTGTCACCAGTATAAATCTGATGAATGACGCTTTGGATAGACTATAATCAGTGCTATCCTTAGCAAAGATATCTGAAAACTGATCTATCAAACCAATCACTTACTTCTGTTGAACCAGGAATAGTTGTGGGAAATCTTGCGCAGTGAACAGGGATAGGACTTGGGGCACATCTTCAGGTAGATTAAAATCCTGGAACTTACCAAAGGGGTGGAGTGATAAGACATTGGGAGCATTCATTAACTTTCCATAACCAACAACATGCCCTCTAGATACATGTATGGGGAGAGCAGTTAGGTTAACTACTAGCAATTGAACAGGGTCTTTATGAGAGACATCCAAGATTCCTGGGCAGAGGTAGGGTCTGTTGCGCCCTAGTGAGGGAGGAGAGTATAACTCTGGAAATGTACACTCAGGCAGCTTCTATGATATTTGGGAGTCTAGGATAGCTCAAGATCCAGGGGGAAAGTTTACAGCAGAAGTAGCCAGGATAGGAATCCCCTCAGACGCAGGGCAAGCCATAGGAGGACACTTCATGTTGGATGAGTGGGTACAGTATTTTAGGGTGAAAACACCAGTGTGATATTCCAAAGCGCACGTCTTGAGGTGCTTTCCGGGGACCTTAACAGGCTCTTCAAAGATCAGAGGGACTTTGTAACCTAGGATAGAGAGGTAGCCATCCTTCAAGTTGATGATCCCATTGTATTCCCTAAGGAATTGAGTACCAACTAGGAAGTTGTAACTCTCATTCTCCAATACAACAGCAGGCACGGCCAAGAGTAGCTTGCTAAACTGCATGGGAAGAGCATAATAAGCCCCTATAGCGCAAGTCATGAATAGCCCAGCTGTGCCATACAGCTGATGATAGTTAAGGTCAGGGGCAAGTTTGAGCTTCTTGACAAGATTTGAAGAGACAACATTAACAGGAGACCCCGTGTCTAATACAGCCTTAATTTTCACCTTTTGGATGGATATTTCCACATGAGTGATGGTACAACCAAAGGAAGGGTGGACAGCAAGAATGTCTTGGGCTTCTGCTAGTTCTTTGTCCCACTTTTTGATCATGCATCTTAGGCCTGGGAACTCCTTATAGACAGTCTGGAGAGGAAGCAAGACTAAAACATTCTTGAATACAGCGTCAGCAACCTCAGCAGCTTCTTTGGATGGCTCTAAAAGCACAGGGGACCTCTTAGCTTGAGTGAGGTATGGGCGAGAGACAACCTCCTTGGCTTCAGGTAGCGGCTTGGCAGTTGTTGTATTTTTTCCAGAACATAACTTATAAGGGACCACAATAGTTTTGGGGACGGCAAGAACTGGATACCCATAGGCGTTAGAGTCCTCCATATCTGAATTGTCTATATCAGAGTTGTCAGAGATGTTGTGGAATAACAGCAGAATGGGAGGAGCCTCAGTGTCAGCAGGCTCAGAGTCAGCAATGGAATGGGGATTGAAGGAGACTGGGAAGAATTGTTAACCAAGAGTGTCTCTGCCTCTAGGTTGACTGTTCTTTTCCCGCCTGTTCCTTGGGATCAGCTCCTTCAACCCAAGGATTGGTGCAGACTCAAGAATAGTGACCTATCTAGCCACAGTTATAGCAACCTTGGCGTTGAGGAGGATTCTGCAAGTTCATGGTGAGGATACAAGGGCCACAGGAAGACATACCAGATTTAGAAGCAGCACAATTCTCCCATACAACTGCTCCAGAATAGTTAAGGTGCATATCCTGCAACAGTGTCTTTATGCTCTTAATAGAGGAAAGCATGGCTTTATGAGCCTTAAAGTGGAGATACAGAAGCTGATTACCTTGAGGGCTTGAGTGCAAGCCATGTAATCTTTGTGCGCTGTCAATTGTCTGCTCATTATCAGTTGCTGTCCTTTCATGTAGAATCTATCTGTGAATTCAGCTAGAGTCTCCTTTGGTTTGAAAGAAATGTGCATTAAGGCGTCCTTCTTCACTTCCAAACTAAGGCCACCACTGAATTTGTCAATCAGAAGCTGCTTCATATCTTCCCAGGTCTCAATGGTGGGCAGCTCTGGCACTACTACCTCCTGATAGGTTGGGTGCAGGCAGGTTAGAATGTGCTCCTTCTTAATTTCATCAGAGGCTCTCCTCATGGCAGTTTTATAGATAGTTAGGAAAGCTGCAATAATAGAAGTTTTGGGATCAAAGACTTGCTTAAAGGTAGGTTTGAAGTGTGCTTTAGGAGTTGGACCACCATTGTTGCTATTGAGTACATTTATGCGCAGGAATAATTCTGCTTCAGACTTGGAGGTGGGCTGTCTGGCCCACAGCTGACAAACACTCTCTTCAATAGTAGTCAGGGTCTCATCAGTGCAGGCACCTGTATTGTTAGCTAAGGTGGTCTGTTGCTCAGTAACGTTTAGGCGCCGGTCTTGTGTTGTTACTACTGTGGAAAGTTTAGCCAGCCGGGACGTAAGAGAAGGACCCATTGAGAGGCAAGGAGCAAAATTATCATTCACCAAATTTATTAACTCACTCATTTCTTGTACGTCTTTATCAAGCTCAGAGTGGTCTTGTTTCAAGTGGTCCACTTCATTAGCTAGAGCTATCAACTCTCTAGCACAGTGAATGGGGGGGCTCCTGATAATCCAGGGCAACAGCCATCTTCATCAACAACCCCAGTTGAACTAGCAGCAGTTGCCATCATTTTACGTAAGGCAGCTACCTCTTGCTGTAATTCTGAAACTTGAGTCATTAAAGCAAGCACATGGGGATCTGGCTGAGGTGCTTTGGCAGGGCAACCTTGACTACAAGTGGACGCTCTTAGTTCTCAAATGGCATCCCACAGCCACTGTTCTCTATCCACCAAATCATCAGAAGGAGGGGAAGGCGGGACATCTGGCTTGGATGCAGACAATTCATTCACTTTAGTCTGGAGTTTGGCAATGGCAGTGGCAGTGACAAACCTTTATTGATCAAATTCTTCACAGAGTTTGTGGAGGCCTTTAGCAACAAGGTCTGCTACTTGTTGTAGTTGATCAAAGGAATAAGCACTGAACTCATTGAGCTGCTGCACAAGTTGTTTGAAATTGGTGAGATAGGTGTTCAGGGTGGAGTCTACTTGGGTTTTCCAGGGTTGTTCCAACTGGTGAAACTCATGTAGAAGCTCTCTGACGTATTTGGGGATGGACTGGCGCATTTTCTTGATGGAGTTGACCAAACAGGTTTGGGAAGTGACAGAGTTGCGCTGATTTTCTGACACCAAGGAAAACAAGGAGTGTATTCATTGTTGATAGGCAGCAAAATGATCCCAGTGATGAGTGACGGCTGCTTGTAGAGACAAAATCTCCTGAACGTGGAGCCCTAACACCATTTGATGGTGGGCCAAGGCAGGTTGTATGAAGGATGACAATAGGTGCTCAGCAAAGCCAGCCGCTGAGAGGAGTTGCTGTGGAAATTGCAGAGCCACAATCAATTAATAATATTTGGCCCAACTGAACTGTAGCTGGAGGCAAGGGATGGCTCCATCACAGGCTAACCCAAGGACTACTGCCATGACTTGTTCTAAGTCAGGGGTACCCAAAGGGTAGGCCACTAGGCGGGGATCATTCCCAAGGTTCAGTACAGTAGGGAAAATAGATGGGTCTGTGATGTCTTCCTCAATAGGAGGACTGGTAATTTTGGGTGAAGTCAGCTCTTGTATAGGAAGAGGCAAAGGACCTGAAAACGTGGTTGCAAAAGAGATAACCAAGGGGCTTACAGCCCATGTAGTGAGCACCATTTTTGTCATGATCTGAGGTGCGGCAAAGATACACAATGGGGAATCCTAACCTTAGGATTGGAGGACTACTAAGTCTCAGTTAGAATGGCAGGGAAGGCTATGCAATTACCTTGTGGCCCTGATTTAATAATATCTACTAGATGTGGCTAGAGAGGCGTTAAAGTACATGAAGACACAAAGACAAGAATGTGAATAGAACTTAAACTTTATTGGTGAACATGAAATAAAATATATAGTAGTTGACAATACCACAAAACAGTACTAGGACAGTAGGATCACTTGCCACAAGCATGAGTGGGGCAAGTGAGTTGCGCAGGATCAAGAAACCAAACAGTTGAATTCCCCAATTTGGAACCAGACTCATTTCAAGGGGCAAAAGCAAAAGCAAGAGGTTTGCCCTCAAAATAACCCACTGAAGGAGAAATTGAAACATGGTGAATGGCGGCATTCACGACAAGTGTCTAGCTTGAACTTGTTCACAAAGGTGTTGTTGACAAGGGTGCAATCTGTGCCTGAATCCAGGAGTGCTGAACCTATGTAACATCAAAGGTGAGAAAAAAGACATCCGTTTATTGGGATGTCTGGAGATGGTGTAGAGTACTGGGTCTCTTGAAGAAACCTGGATCATTGGACACTGATCCACATCTTCCAGGTGGTATTTATCATTTGTCAAGGTAGAAGGTTAGTGGGGAGAGCCTGTGTAAATTTACTCCCCCTTTGGCCCTGGATAAGACTATTTTCCCCCAACATACAAAGAAGACTGCTCAAAACTCAGTCAAGCCACTTAATTCACTTGAGGATTTAGCTCACACGGTTGATGAGAGATTTGTGTTTGCATATCCTTCCCAGGTGGTAAATATGGATGTCCTGAATTCTGTTTCTACTTGAGAGAAATCCCTGATTAATTTGAACTATTTTTTGGCTTGGTTTTGCCCTCATTTAAAACAATTGAAGGCTAAATAATCTGGTTGCACTTCTGCCAATTCACTAAATTCCATTCAGACTGGAGTTAATGGCATTCTGAAGGGTTCCTTAGGCATCAGATAATTGGAGGCTGAGTTGGAAATTAATGAGAAACCATCCAAATCTCCTTAAATTTCTGACAAAAATTCTACTCTGGCCAATCAGATGTCAATCTGAGGTTAGGTGACCTCTCAACTCAAACCTAGCGTCTTAAAGCAAGACAGGGGACTTCTGGTCCCCTGCTTGCTCATTCTTATCAATAAAATTTTAATACTTTTCAAACTTAAACTTTTAGTTTCTTGGACTTTTTTCTCAGTCCTTTGGTTCTCTAAAGTTATTGTAAAATTAGTTATCATTCCTTACCTTTTTCATTGTCCCCTGGGTTGTGTTGTCCCTTTTAAAGCCCCTAGAGTTGGTATTAGCATATACACTAAAGCTTACTGCTTTTGTTTTCAATCCATGGTTTGAAATATTAGTGTCACAATTCAAAACTATATAATTACCTATTTTTATTTGGTTTTTATTTTGCTTTTGCTCTTGCTTGGCCTCCTGTACTTTGATCTCTCCGCCATTGTCTCTGCTTTGATTAATTCACTTAATCTTTGGGTTCTTGACCGCTCTTCTCATCCCCTAGACTTAGAAAATTCCCCTCTTTCTCCTAGGGTAGTTTTCTTGCTTCCATTTGTAATTTGGTTCAATTATTTTTTTCTTCTACTCAAGAATTCTGATTCCAATCTGCAATTTTATGTTCTTCATTTTATCCCCAGTTTTACTCTTCATCTGGTCTACTTCTCCAGACCTCTGAGAACAGATTTCCTCCTTAGTGCTTAGAGTGAGTAATAACCCATCCTACCTTCTGTATTTTGCGGAAGATCTCCCCAGCATAGCACAGGAACTTCTGGCACTTCTGGCAAATACTTGGTGAAGAGTCTCACCTGTTATGACTTGGATCCGTCCCTCCTGGATTTCCCCCTGGCCTTTTGCACGTGGAGGACTCCCCCTCATCAGCGCCACCAGTAGAAGAGCCCCAACCCATTCCCCAGCCCACACCTAATCATCAGGCGCTGAGCACCCAGCGCATCCCCTGGCTGCTTGCAGGGATGGCTTTGATGGGGTTTAACTCCTACTTTCCCCAACTGTTCCTCACATTCTCACTCTGGACTCCTGTTTGAGCGACCATTCCAGTGATACACTTGATGGTATCTTGGTGGATCTTTCCCCCAGGATGGGAGCCAAACTTAGTTAGTTTGACCCACCTCTCTTACAGCCTGGCTGCTTATTGCTCTCCCTGGGCTTTTCCCAAGCCTTGATTGTTTTGGGTGCTGGTGATTCTGAAATGGGTACAGTTGGATTGACTATTTTTCCCATTAATGTGGCAGTTGGAGTTTGAGTGTTTGTTGTTTGCACTATTATTGCTGTTGGGCAGAGGGCAGTTGGATCATCCTGAGGATTGGGAGTCTTTAGTTCTCTCCCTTTTTTAAGTTTTGCACCTTGTGTAGTGAATTAGATGTTTTCTCTGCTTTCTCCGCTTCATAGTACAGGCTCTGCAGATTGGTTACTTGGTCCAGGTTCAAGTGTTTCACTACATGTGGCTTAAGAGCATCATAATACATGATGTATATGGCTGGGTTGTCAAACATCATATTTGAGGGAGCTTGTAGGCAGAGCTCCTTGTAGGCTCAGGTAAGTTTCTTTGCCATGTCAGCATGGTTCAGGTTCTTTAATTGGTGTATGATCATGAGAGATTGCTGTACTTCATCATGAATCTTGTCAGAAGTCTTGTTTGAAAGTATCCCAGTTCTTCTTGGTATTATTCTCATGCCAGTTAATGCACCAGGTACCTGTGTTGTAAGTCAGGCAAATAGATATCTCTGCAATACAAAAATGTGTTGGGTACTCCATATGTGTCAACTTGTTTTGGGAGGACTGGACCTATGCTGTGGCATTGTCATCATTTGCTTCTGTAAATGATTCCAAGGCAGCACTTCAGAGTTGCTATGCTTCATGGGCAGGCATGATGTTTTTGTCAGTGGCTTGAGGTGTGGAAGAGGGTGCCAGGAAGAACCTTTATGTCAGGGATCCAGTCTTGGGCAGCCAGCCCGTTGGTTTCAGGGATCATTCAGGCCAGATTTTTTGCAGGTAAAGCCCACCACAAGAGAGGAGCTAACTTAAAAAGGTAGGAAAAAAATTTCCTCACCCAGGATCATGGGCTGGTGTCTAGGGTTATAGTGTCAATCACCCCTGTGAGGGTAATGTAAACAATACCAAACAGCTTGGCAGTGTAGCCAGTTGGGAGGTAGAGTGAGGAAGCAGGCATAGGCTTGCAGGTCACAGGCAGTTCAATACAGAACTCATAGGCAGGAAGGTAGTTGAATTTGCCTCTAAATAACTTAGGTGTTGAGAATATCCAGGGGCCTTGACAGTTGTATCTGACTGCAGATTGTATGTGGGCCAAAGGATCTAGTTTGAGGATCTTTTCCAGGGTTTAGTCCTTATATTCAGGTTTCAGAAGGTACTCTGTGAAGTGGACAGGGCCAAAGGGAACACCTGGTGGACAGGAATCTGCGGGAAGAGGGGCAGGAAGACCAGAAGATCTTGTACTAATTTGATAGATGGCAAAGGCAAAATAAGACAGTAGCTGTGTAAGCCAAAATAACATAACCTTTATTCAAAAATGGCAATAATCTTGGAGCGCGGTGTCCTTTGGTCTATATAGCACCCCACTTCCAAACTTAATATTTTTCACAGAGGGTTCATCAGGGCATTGGGAAAGGCGGGCTCAGGGGTTCTGGATGCTCTGGTTCAAAGGCGTCAAAATGGCGCCTGGGAATGGAGTTCTTTCATTGGTCAGAGATCTTGAATTGGCTACTTGATTATCTTGCTCTAGGGTTGTGGCCATGGGGTTGGGCCACAGGCACGTGCCTTCTTCTGGGGATGGCTTTTGATTAGCCACTAGTATAGACTTCAAGCTCATGAAGCTAATGGTTGAAATTTTGTTGCCTCCATTAGGCACCTTGACTACTCCTCCATTTGTTGCACTGATTTCTTTTTGTTTGGTTTACTTTACCATTTGGACCATCATTTTTGGCTTCAGCTTGCGGGGGCTTGACTTCAGGAAAACACAGGCAGGTGGCCCGCAGGGATTCAGGGTCAGTGTTCAAATCCCAACCTTGGGCCCAGGTTTCAAGAGTAAAAGAATTGTCAATCATGACACCTTGGGCTGATAAGGCATTGAAGGAGGGGACCAGCATCACCATCTTTTGATACCGTATATATCCTTCTGGTATCTCAGTCCCTGGCGTGTAGGGTGTCCTGTCCACAGGGAGCCCGGACATAATTCTTTTGTATATTTGTTGACTGCAGGAAGTAAGGGCAACAGGTGGAATTTGAAAAGGAAGGTAGGATGGAAAACCTACCTGTGCTACCAATGTTGTAACTGTGATGTTTTAGCAGAGTTACAAGGGGAAAAATAATTGGAAACAAGATAGTATTCTTTATTGGGATATATAAGTTATATAGTTGTTGTGAATTGGGATGGAAGGAACATGATTATGAAGATCATTTGGTTGGATGGTTAGTGGGTGGCTTGATCCTTGTAATGAGACAAGCGCTGAATTGAGCCATCCACTATGCAGGGATTGTTATTTGGCCATGTTACTGGATTTGGAAATTTGAGTTGACTTCTGCATTTGGCTTTGAGCCACCAGGAAGTCAGGTTGTGGGTCACAAACCTGTTTAGTTGGAACCTTGACATAGGATCAACCCCGTTGTTTTGAAAATTTTATGTTTAGAGTAAAATAAATAGATAAAGTTACAAATTATAAGAAAGTTTAAACATTTTATCTTTATTGATTTATTATTTTTTGACTTGCCCCCTTGGTTTCAGTCAGATATTTTCCACTGGATGCTAAGGGGATGGCACTGGATTCCAGAGGAAGAAAACCTTATCCTGCCAAATCCCTATTGGAAAATATGGATCCTTGTTTTAGGAGAATCCACATTTCCTGATGGGCTACGTTTCTAACACTACAATTATGAAAGTACTGTAACTGTTGCATTTTTTGTCTGCTGCAACCCTACTAGTTAACAACTACTAGTTCTATGGAATCAGTCATTTTATTAAGTAGAACAAAGCTCAATCAACCATTAAATAAAGTCATCCATTTAGCCTTTAAAACGTGCAGGCATATTGTTTGTATATAATGTTTCAGCATCTACAATAGCTCTTTCTCAGCTTTTTTATTTTGAAAATTGTACTGATATCATTAGGGATTGTACCTCGGAATCTGAATCAGGTACTTAGTTGGGCAAAGCCTTGGCTATTTATAGAGCTTTTAAAATGCCACCTTGTCCATGTTGACGCTTGTGGCATGTCTCACAGTCATTAAAAGCCTCTCAATCTTCCAATAATGTTATCTTCCTTTACTAATTTTATTACAACTTTCAAGTACCTCCCCATTTTACTTGTTTATATACTTCTAAGAAGTATATGGATCATTATTTTTCTTGTTATGCCTAAGCGCTGGACTGATTATTTTATAACTTAATTAAATTATTCATATTAAAATTATTCAGAAAGGTTAGAATACAATCAATGTCAAATCTTTAATTGATCTTGGGCTTATTTTTTTTTAAAAAATAATTTATCAATTTTAGAATTGAAAATTGCACCTTATAATATTGCTGGAAATATCTTAAGTGCTACTACAAACTTCAAGCTAAAAATATTTATGATGATTTGCATGGGAGAGTAATAGCAGCCCCAAAGCTATAAATTCTATTACCCTATCTTTGGCTCATCATAATTATTCTTAGTTTGTTTCAGAAAAAAGGTTGTTGTTTTTGAAAGACTGATAACTCCATTTAAAATACACCCTCTAGTAAGCTGCCCTACTTCATGAACTTGCCCCAATACATCACTATCATCTTCTGATATTTTTGTTTCTCTGGTATTATCACATGATTTCAAATGATAAGTTATCTCAGAATATTCTGAGAAACTTTTGAATGTTAAAGGTGAAGTATACAACTTCCCATCTTTCATCAAATATGAAAGAATAATGCGCAGATTTTTAACTTTGAGCTCTCTCCTTATAGGCCTAACTTTTCTCTCAAAAATATAAAAGAATGACTTTTGAGAAATAATTGAGCCTGATAGCGCTGATTTATGTAATTCTTTTCTTTTTTCTTCTTGCTCAAAAATATTTTTAATAGCATTTATATTCTTAATATAAAGCTGATTTTCTTTCTCTTTTAATGTTTTTGATATTCCACCAAAGTGATCATCAACAATGCTTTTTCCATGACATTCAACAAAAATATTATATTTTATAGAACCCTTAATATATTTAGGTGCCTCTTTAAATAAGCAATATAAAAATTCATATGATCTAAAATGATTTCCATTATCAGTCCACACTTTTATATTTTTATTTTTTTAAATATATCTAATTTAAGAAGACTAATTAGACATTCACCTGAAAATAAAGAATCATGTGATAATATTTGAGACAAAAAATCATGATATTCATATTTGATTTTATTGTTTTCTTTAAAAACTAATGCAAACCCTAATAATGAGATAGGTTTTTTTGAATAAAAACAATTATTGGTCTCAATTGGACCACTTCCAACCTTTAAGTTTTCTTTATAATCTATAACTACAACACAAGACTCATCATCTAATTCATAAATATCTTTTTTATATTCCCTATTTTGATGAACATAAAAGTCTTGGTGCTGATTAATAATCTTTAAGTCACTGTTTATAGATTCTGGCAATAATAAGTTTTTACTTTCACATTCTTCTTTTCTTTTTTCTAAGGATGATTTTAAGTTACAAATATTACACATGTCAGTTTGTTTTTTACTCTTTATTATCTTTTTTGGTATAAATTAATAATAAGTTGAAAGTGATATTGAAATTTCATTTTTTATTTTCATATTTTCATATATTTCTTTTTTTGTTTTTAATAGAGAATATTTTATTTCAGTTGAATATTCATTCATTTATTTTTCAATGTCTTTATAAACTTTTTCTGGTGCCTTTTTTTGTAAACTGGCTTGTTTCAAAAGAATTTTCCAGTAGGTTTTTAATTATTTTTTTGATTATTTCTTTTTTCAATTAATAATTGTTATTTTTTTGGCTTTTTTATTTGAGCTTACATTTTTATTTTTATTTATTTTTCTTGAGTATTCAAACTCACTTTTGGTTATATTAAATCCCATATAAGTAAGCTCTTTTAAAGAGTAACTGGAAGTAACCAGAGATCTCAAGGCTGGGAGATGCTTTTGGGGAGCAGATTTCAGAAGATCCTTTAAGCCATCAATTATCCCATTTAGTTTCTGATTTTGAATCAAAGGAATGAACTCTGTTTTTCCAAACTAAGTTTGAGTGAGGAAGTGATTGATGAAGGAATTGAGATTGCCTCCAGAAACAAAGAGGAATACTTTATTTAGCATAACAATTCTTTCTCTTCTTGTTGATGCTCCCAATGAGGAAAATGGCTGCATGGCAGAGGTGAAGTTAACAGATTCTATAATATTATATTTATGATTGATGATAAAGAGATGCTCTGTATAGATGCCTTGCAAAAGAGTACTGGTTGCAGGAATGATATCTTTTTGTAAAGATAGTTTGAAGTAAACCTTAGGTGGTGCTTTATCTCTTATATACCAAGCCTTAATGTGAATTCAGAACCTAAAGGTAGAAATGCAGGATTGTCAAATTCTTTTGAGTGAACTCACTAACTTAATGGAGTAATTTTCATCCCAGGACAACTAACTTATTTAAATAAAGGGATGAAAGATATTCCAGTAAGTTGGTGAGTTCACGCAAAAGAATTTGACAATCCCACATTTTTACCTTTAGGTTCTGAATCTACAGTATGACACCATTCTGAAAGAAATGATGTGATAGCTTTTATTAAAATTTCAACTTAAATTTATATTCCTAAAATAAATGAAATGCCCAGTTTTCATGCACAAGTGATATCTGTGTATCAGCTAAGCATCAAATTACATTATATCTTCTTTGTAATCTATGCAAATCAATTAAAATGATGTATTAACTTAATTATAACTCTTCCGCATATTTTTAAAATGATAAAATATTAAAGAATTATATTTGAAAAATGCTTAATTTGAGGGTTGAAGCTCACTTGAGCCTCAAAATTCATCTAAACAGCAAATAAATTAACATCCTAACTTCAAACTACCATAAAATCCTAAATAATTAAGCTTTTTAAATAAAATAAAATGAGGAAATAGTGCTTTTGATCTTATCTTTAATTTATTTAAATAAAAACATATATTAGTTAATGAAAAATCAACTTTTTTAAGCTTAAAGCAATCTATTTTATTTCATTATCAAAATAATATATTAAAATTGGACATATGCTCTTTTAAATTGCTTTTGCTTTAATATTCAATATATTATACATATTAATATTTTAACACCAATGAAAAAAATAGATTATTAGCTTCATTTTGATAGTTTACAGTGTGAAAAATATTAACTTTTTGTTGAGTTATAACTGTTTTAAATATAAATATTTGTAATTTGATTTTTTCAAAATCAATTTGTGTTATGCTGCGGCTTGGGCAGCATGTGTATTAGAAAATGGCCTAATCCCTAAAATAATGACCCATATTTACAACCCTAGTGTCAGGAAATCCTGATCTATTAGGGTTGACTGATCCATATCCCTATCACTAAAGCTGTGGGTTGACGCTATACGGGCCACGGCCAGATTGAAACAGCTATTCTGGAATACGGAGAAACCATAACAAGACTGATATAGTTTAAAATCCAGAAGCTTCTATAATTAGATGTTAGGCATTCCAGATCCCGAATTAGATGCAAACCTGACCCAAAGAATACAATGGGGAATTACAACATCATGTTTCACCGAGAAGTGAGACAGAGGACCGCCCGTGCGCATTTTTGCATTATATTGAGCGCAAGGCAGGGCCGGCCAAAATGGATGTCAACTTAGTTAGCCTCAACTAAGTCAAGGTATATCTAGGCTGAAGAGGAGAAATTAGCAACCTAGAATATTACCTCATCTCAAAACCTTATTCAGGTTTGGGATCCAACTCTGGGGGTGAAACTAGTAGCTTGGGGATGATAGGCTAGCTAGTAAGAGTTGTCCGCAGCTAGACGCCAGTCTGGCTGCTAGCATTCACACTATAAAGGGTCCTTCCAAGATCACTTGGAAGGCAGACAATTAATATCCATCAACATCACTACTAGTCCAAATAGTAGTGGTGTCAAGTACAATAAGAGCAACTTATTGATACTTTCAGAATCCTGCCAAACCACCATAGAGGTGTCGCGTCTCCAAAAGACCACAGGACTTTCTCATTACTTGGCTCGAGCAGCAACGGAACACAGCCTGCTGCAACACCCATCCACACTAATTGGAAGCACATCTGTCTTCTTACAGATTTATCTATCCCAAAATGCATAATACAAATAATAAAAACTATATCTCTTCTTCAAGATCCAAAAATCTTGACACCTAGTAAAACAGTTACAAGAGATAAAAATTCTCGTTTTGAGATACTTGATTTATGCCTTATATTTTTGTTTTAAGATGGGAATGGATTCTCAAGAAAAGAGACGCTTTAACATCTTTAAATGATTTACATTCTGAAGGCAAACCCAACGATTTGATGTGGTCAGGAATGGAACTTAGTAAACAGGCTAGCCGAGCACTTTGCTTTGAAGGGGGCTAAAACTATTTAAAGAGGGAAATACTAACGTGAGATAGCCAACTTTAACTATACCATCATAAATTCATCATGTTTCTAGAGTCCATGAACTTTTTGTTGAATATAAAAACTATACCATCCATCAAGGTTTATTATAGCCAAAGAGTAAACCCAAGTCATTAAGGATAAACTCATTCTAAGCCCCCAGAGTAAAAGGGCTTGTTGATTAAAACTATTTAACCTGTCAATATTTCTATGCCATCATGAGTTATCAAAATGGTATGTTCGAATTGGGCGGAGCGACCGCCATCCTCGGTGACGATCGTCCAGCCGTCAGGCCATAGTGAGCTAGTAGCAACGCCTTGACAGAGGATAGGTTCAACGGTGAAAGTCATCCCGGGCTTCATAATTCCCTCCTCGTTGTTTTCTAAACTTTAGCGGCGTTAGATTTTGAGCTTACCGTGATGGAAGATAAGGGGTGCCTCATGAAACTGGGCGCCGATCCCATGGCCAGTGAGCTCTTTGGATACGGAATAGCCATGTTTGGATGCATACCGGCTGTTGAAAGCATTAAATCAATTTAGACTTTAAATTACTCAATCACTCGCCCGATTTCACTAAAGGGGACATATGGGCCACAGGCTAAAAGGCCTAGATCTAGCGCACACTTTGTGTGTTCAACTAAATCTCTTCCTTTGGAGTCAACTTCTCCCACCAAAAACGTAGCAGAGGTGTCCCCATGCACTCCGTTCAGAAAAACCTAGATCAATCGTCAGAACAGGAACGATAGCTCAAGTCTAAAAAATTATATCTATAGAGCCCTTTTTAGTTAGAAAACATTAAATAACCGAAACGCCCATGAAAGAGCTATATTCGTTAATCGTCACACATGACAATCCCTTTCAAAGAGTAATTAGATGCAGAATGCTTGCATCAAAGTAGCTAATGTCTAGTCCCGGAAATCAAAACTAATTTAGACAGCTGAAAATCATAACCCCTTTTATTTTCTTTCATTAAGTATCCTAAAATTTAAAAGAAACTACCGCGTCAAACTTCAGTTACAATAGCTAATTTAGCTTATAGATACCTTCCATCTTAGTAGTAATAAGTGTTTCCACACAATGTACTATAAATATAAACAGTGATTACTTACTGTGATATCCACATTGATGATGTCTCCGCTTTTTAGTGGCCTCCTGTAAAAGTGTAAGCTTAATTATAGGATTTTATGAAAATCATATCTAATGATAAGCCTATGTTAAAGACAGCTGGAATATATATGTTGGATTAAGTTTCACAATCAGAATAGGTTTTTTTTATAAAATACAGTTGGAAGAGGTGAATATTGAGATTCAATGCCATAATAGATTAATTAAATATCAGTGTCATTGAGTTTAAGCTCAAATAATTGATATCAGAAAGAGTAGCTGCCTGAAAAATCCTTAACTGACATAAACTTTAAAACGCTAGCTCGTATGTAAGTTAAAGTAAGTGGCAATTTATCAGCTGTAAATAAGACAAGTTAATAAAATATAGGCTTACTCATCGGGAATACCATGGCAGATCACATTGTTGACAGAAGTGCAAACAGAATTGGGAAACCCCATATAGTTAAGTGGGGAAGGATAAGCACCTGCATCAAGGATGAATTTTCTAAGAATGTAGTCTATTTCTAGCGTCGTTTTTTCCGGCTAAATTGGGGTGGTTGGTACAAGAAGTATAGTATGTAAATAAATAGTGATAAAAAGATTTTGGAAATTATCATGTGATGCCTATATATCTCCTTCTTGATCCCTTAAAGCTTATTGGTTAAAAATAAACTTTCTCTGTTGGCTGTCAACGTACTTAAGTAGAAAGCATTGGAGTTCAATTAAAATAAATATAGATACTTTTCAATAAGAGAAAAGTACATTGCTACATTAAAATATGGTTCAATAAATGTACCTATATTGCCATGTAGGATATATGTTTGGTTCTGAGGACTTAAAACGTAGAAGCGCTACATGGCATCACAGTAATTAAATTAGTTGGATTCCACAACTTAACAAAATTTATCAATTTAAATTCAGTCCTCTCTTCCTAGATCAGGGATAAACTTGCTAGCCTCGCTTAACTTTTTAAAAGCATGTAGCTTGCATTTTCATGATCAAATTTTATGAAAAGCAATATTTACAAAAAAAAATCTTGCAGATAGATAAATAGTTTAAATCATGTGGGATCCTTATCCAAAGTCCAGCAAGCTAGTCACAACTTACGATGCACAGGCTCCTAGCCAATTCCAGAGTATTCCTCGCTAGCCGACCCGAGGCTCGCATCTTTGCTATGGAATCATGGTTTTTAATAGATATCTCTGTACACCAAACTCTGGGCTCCTTAGTGTAGGCGTAGGGCGGCTTGTTGATTGTACTTGGGATAAGTTGATCAACTTTGACCTCATCCACGCCCATCTTTAACCTTTGTGGAACTACAAGCTGATAGTTGCCAAACGCTGATAAATCAAACCCAACATCTACACCGAAATCAGCGCTAAGAGAATCATCCATAGTTTTACAAAGCCGCGTCCTAGATTGCCGGGGTTGTGATTTCATCAGTGATTGGGTAACATAGCAATTTTTTATTGAAAGAAGTGAATAATTCTTTGAGAAAATATTACTGAGCCTCATAGGTCGGATCATGGTGAAGGATATGATCAAGGGGGAATACTCTAGCAACAATAAATATATTTTGGCTGGCTTTAAGTTGCCCCCAGCTTTAAACTTTGACAGGGGATGTCGTTTTGATTGACTTGATAATCTCTCCTCCAGATAAGGTTGGGAATTGTAGTTTTTTAAATCACAATAAAGTATTTCAAATTTAAATTTAAAAAATGTCCGTCCTTAATGCACCCTCAGTTCAGATTAGGGATGCTTCGGCTCAGCCCCGGCTAGCTTTCGGCTTAAGGCCGCTAAATCTAAAACGGTTTTCAAATAAATAATCTATTTTAAATAAATATTTGATAAGAGGAAGCCAGGAGCCAGAAACTGCCCGCGGCTGCCCGGGCTTGGCCGAAGCAGCCCTAGTTCAGATTGTACATCGACAAGGATTTTGATTGGTTGGTTCGTGACTTGAATCTTTATAAGATCCATACTCTCCCCTGTTTGAATCCATATCGCTTATACAAGTGGGATGTTTACAGTAATCTGCATAAGTAATGGGTCAACAGCATTTTTTTAGATAATGCAAGATTATACAAATTGAAAATGAGTAAAATTAGTATGAAAAGATGCACCGCGAAATTTTACACAAGGCTTCAATAAAATATACAAAAATAAATAAAAGTGAAAATAAAATAAAACAAAATCAAAAATATACATATTTATTATCATATTTAGATAACTTACAATATTGAATATCTCAAGTACTTAGTACTTTGTTGGTCCCCCTTTGGCTTTGATAACTGCAGCAAGTCTTCTAGGCACTGAGTGGACAAGATTTTTGAGAGTTTCCATAGGAATTGCCTCCCATGCTTTAGCCGCTCCAAATTTTAGATCCAATATGGATTGTTTGGAGCCTTCTGGCAAATTAGACTTAATGGCATCCTAAAGATGTTCAATGGGACTTAAGTCTGGGCTTTGAGGAGGCCAATCCAAAAAAATAATGTGTTTATAATCCAAATATTTCTTAATAATCTTGGCCTTGTGGATAGTGGCATTATCTTGCATAAAGATATAATTGGCTGGATCTTGCAGATCCCTCATAAAACAACAGAGATTCCAATCAAGGATTCTTTTGTAGACAGCAGCATCCATCTTCCCATTGAGTGGCTGGATCCTTTCTCTTGTATTGGCTGTAAAACAACCCAAAACATAGCACTCACATGCTTATCTTTAACAGCACCTTTTAAACAGTAGAGCTTGAGTGATTCTCCTGGTTTCCAGTAGCAAGTTTTAGGTCTCTGAGATCCACTGAGAAGCACTTTGGCCTCAACAGGCCAAATAACCTAGTACCAGAAAGATATAAGGTGATTGATATATAAACAAGCAAAGGCCAATCTTTTAATCATACTTTCTGGAGTAATAAAGGATTTTTCTTGCAACATGCCCAAATAACCATTGTTCATGTAGTTTTATATGTACAGTAGTCTCAGAAAATTCAACTTCTAAGGAGTTTTTGTACATTTGCTTAATTTGTTTGGCTGATAAAAAGCAATTTTTAAAACCTTCCTAATTACCAATTGATCATTTTTCTCACTGGCTTTTTTAGGGCAACCTGATCTTAGAAAATTCTTCACTGAGTTAGCTTTTTGGTGCTGTAGGTAAATTCCTTGGGCAGTTTCAGCACCAATCTTAAGTTTGTTGCTTATTTTTCTATAATATAACCCCATATCTTTTGCTAGGATAACTTGACCAAAAGTATACTCGTGTATTTCTCTTGTTTTAGCCATCTTTTCTGGTCAAAAGATTCTCTAACCTCAATTTTATTATATTGGTAAGTTTGATAAGGTGGCTCTGTTTCATAAGCATTTTATAAGCATAACTCTTATATAGATCAAAAAGCTATAATAGTGTTAATTTTCAATTTTGCTTTATATTTGTTTCACTTTTATTTATTTTTGCACATTTTTTGTTAAAGCCTTGTGTAAAATTTTGCAGTGCATCTTTTCATGCTAATTTTACTCATTTTCAATTTTTAAAATATTTCTTTATCTTAAAAAATACTGTTGACCCATTACTTATGCAGGTTACTGTAGTTCCCTTTAAAAACTTATACAAGTGGGATGTAGAGGAATGTTGGATTTTTAGCTGCCAATAAGTATTTCTATAAACTTAAAACCAAAACCAAACTTCATAAGAAACTTGGGCTCAACTTAATAGTGAACCACTTTTTTTAGAACCAAAACTTTAATGGGAAATGGTTGGGGGAAATGGGGGACATTGCAAGGACTCGCCCAAAACTCAATAGTGAACCACCTCATTTCAAACCTAAGCATTTGCTGCAATATATCTTTTGCTAATATCACTCAGGTTCCCTACAGCAGTTTTCACAGCTATGGCACTAAACAAAATCAATCCAGATTTAAATGAAATGGACTCAGATTCAAACAAAATCTAAGCCAGACAGGTCCCAAACTGCACATAATTTGAATGCCTTCTGTGAACTGGTGAAAGACCAAGCAAATAATGCAGTAAACCTCACACAAAATACAAAGTTATATTTAACTTCAACCAGCACATTCCAAACTACATACAAACTGACTTGGTATAGCAAACAAGATAGATTGAAGTTGTTCCAGAAGATATTAAAATCCAACCCAGATTCTGATGAGTCACAAAGAGAAGGGCTAAGCAGAAAAATAGAGGAAACCATAAGCAAAATTTCACTGGCCTGGAATAAAATAAAGTCACACAAGATGCTTAATATCTACATCCTGATTAGGGATGCTTTGGCTCAGCCCCAGCCAGGTTTTGGCTCTGGGCTGCTACAGTCAAAGCAGAAATATCATATATTTAAATATGTTTTTAATAAATCTTTGATATTAGTGACTCAGAGCTAGAAACTGGCTGCGGCTGCCCGGGGCTTGGCCAAAGCAGCCCTAATCCTAATTTTGAAACTGAACCAATAATAGTTCAGTATTTTATTGAGGAAGACAACAGTCAAGTAGAAAGGACAAGAATAAGAATATTAAGATAATATTTATTGGTTGTTATTGTGATTAATATAGCGTTTGGGAAAAGCCATAAGGCCAAAGGGGGTGGCATAGTGGCAGGTTCCAGATAAGGGTTGGGATCATGGAATAACTTGTGCAGGGATCAGCATTTTGAACTGGCAGAACTCCTAATTAGGATATAGTGCCCATAATTTGATATTGACATCTAATTGTTCCATATTGTTAGATACATCAAGGAGTGACTCATTGAGCGCCCCCTGTGTATTGTAAGATACGTTGGCAGGAAAGTCTGGAAACTTGGTTGCAACACCCCCCTTGCCCCCTGCTTGTTGTCAGACACCAGGATCAGAGCCTGTGGGAGATCTGGGAAGGTCCACACAAACAACCTTTATGTGGGGATGGCGCGGTAGGGGCACAAGCAATTGTGATGGAGTGTCTTGGTGTTTCTTTGGGAATCTTCAAGCTGATAGGTATGATTGTCATAGACTGCAGCTATCTTGAAGGGCCCTAGGTGGTTGGGCTTAAACTTAGCCAAATTGGGGTTAAGGGTATAGACAGGGTCACCTATAGCGTATCTGGCTTCAAGGTGCTTGATCCCTCCCTCAATTTTTTTGTGCTCAATTTCTCAGGCTTTGGCACACCATTAGTTTAGGGATGAAGTCACCAACAGGGGGGCTTTCTGGGAACTGTAGACCTTAGTTTCCCCTGTTCAACTCCTGTCAGACCGTCAGGCGTCCCAAAGGCCAAGGCGCTAGGGCTGAACCCAGTACCTCAATTGATTCTTGCTTGTAAAATAAGTAGATCAATAGGCAAGTGTTCAGTCAACGTGGTATTGGGGTGCTCCTGCAAGAGCTTGGCAATCAGTTGGATCAGTGAGCTATTTAATTGCTCTACGTGACCATTGGCTTGCGGATGGTAGAGAGTGGTAACTATCCGTTGGAGGGCATTCTTGGCGCAGTATGCCTTCATGACTTGTCTAACAAGTTTGGACCACCATCTGTGATGAAGTGTTTGGGTCATCCAAAAAAGGTCACAATTTCTTTGCCAATGAAGCAGGTGATGGTGGTGTGGTTAGTAGTTGCCCACACTACTGGCCAGCTGGTGAAGTAGTTGATTGCTGTGATAATGTACTTCTTGCCCAGTTTATCTTCAGGGAGGGGTCTCATAATGCCAAGGGCCCACTGTTCAAAGAGTTCCATGGCCTTGATAGGTAGAACCAACTTGGGAGGTGCAGGATTAGACATGTTCTTCTCGCACAACACACATGTCTCAAGGAGGTCCAGGATATCCTGGCGCATACAGGGCCACCAAACCTTATGCTTCATGATTTCAAAGAGGTTACATCCTCTGATATGACCTAAGGTGTGGTGGTAATGCAGTATTGTGTCCCCTCATTGTGTGGTGAGAATATAAGGCGTTTTTTCACCTGTCTTTGCCTGGCAGCAGACATTGCCAGCATCAGTGGTAAACTGACTTTCATTATCCTTCAGTTTGGAAATAGTCACAGAGTTGAGGCCTTTATAACAGGTGGACTCAGGGCGCAGGTAGAGCAAGGGCCAGTCTGGGTCTAAGTCATCATCTCCTGTGATGAACGCTACATACAGCCTGGAGAGAGCGTTGGTTGTGACCAATTCCTTTCCAGGTTTGTATTTGATGTGCAGCTGGTACAAAGACAGAAACTTGATCTATCCTGCCTGGCGCCGTGTCAAGTGTGACTGAGTGTTGAAATACTGAAGAGACTTGTGATCTGTCAAGACTTGGGGTGGGAACATGGCTTCTTCCAGGTAACAGCTCCATTTCTTGATGCAGTGCACAATTTCTGCTAGCTCTTTATTTTGTATGAGGTAACATTGCTATGAGTTGGTAAGCTTCCTGGATCTGTAGGCCATGAGAAGAAAGGCAACCTCATTGGTTTTCACTCTTAGCACGCCCCTTATGACCCTGTCAGAGGTGTCAGTCTTGAGTTTGTACAGTAGTTTTCAAACCTATTGAGATAAATGTATATTAGTAAGTTTAGAACACACAACCTCAGTCAAAAAAAAATCTAAAATCAAGGAATTTATATTAAATACAATAGATTTGGATCCACTTTGATTTTGTTTTTAGACTGAGTTCATGTGTTCTAAACTTAATAATATATGTTTATATCAACAGGGTTGAAAATTACTGTACTGGTAATTCCAATTGGGGTTATTATAGAACAGGTGCAATTTAAAGTCTTTCTTTCAACGTCTCAAAGGCCTGGTCTCTGACAGGTGTTCAATGAAAGCACTGCTAGGTGTTTAAGAGCTCAGCGAGAGGTGCAATTAGTTTTCCGCAGTTGGTGACGAACTTCTGCATGTATGTAACCATGCCCAAGAACATGTGCACCTGACCCACATCAGTGTGAGGTGACATGCTGGTGACCGCCTTTATTTTGGTAGGGTCAGGCTTGATTCCTTGGGCAGATATGGTGTGCCCCAGGAACAAAAGCTTCAACTAAAGGAATTTACATTTGGAAGGCTTAGCCTTTAGCTGATGTTTAATAGGATGTTGAGTATAGCTCAAAGATGTTGGTGATATGTTATTTGGTCTTGACTGAAGACAATAATATTGTCAAGATACACCACAACACATTTTCTAATTAGATCTTCATAGAATTTGTACATTGGCATGACAAAGGTAGAGGGAGTATTGGTGTGGGGTTCCTGTTCACCAGTTCCCATTGTGTGTCCTGGGTCATATCCAGGGACCAACTGAAAGGGGTTGTTCTTCCCTAGTTGGGGCATATGGCTAGGTTGGGGTTTGTACTTGGCTTGCATTATAGCAAATTCTTCCAATACTTTCCCTATTACTAAGCAAGCATTCCCTCCATGTACTTGAACTTCATCTGGGGCTAGACCCTCTGGAGGCTTATACCAATTCTTCAAGAGTCTTGTGAAATCAAACCCAATGAATTTTCTCCCTCTATCTACCATCTTAAGGTCTCTAGTAAACCTTTCCCACTCCTCCTGGGAAGTCTTACTAGTAGAAAACCTTCAACAGTGTGTGAATGCTGCCATTCACCATGTTTTGATTTTGCCTTTGGTGGGTTATTTCAAGGACAAATATCTCTCTTTTGCTTTTGCCTCTCAAAATGAGCTTATGTCCAAACTGGGAAATACAATTGTTTGGTTTCTTGACTCTGCGCAACTCACACGCCCCACTCATGCTTGTGGCAAGTGATCCTACCATCTTGGTATTGTTTTGTGGTATTATAAGCCACTATATATTACATTTCCTATTCACCAATAAAAATTAAGTTCTATTCACATTTTTGTCTTTGTGTTTCCAAGTACTTTGGCGCCTCTCTCTAGCCACAACTAGTAGAAATTATTCATCCAGGGCCACAAGGTAATTGCATAGCCTTCCCTGCCATCTAACTGAGACTTAGTATAAATTCAATCCTAAGGTTAGGATTCCTCATTGTGTGTCTATGCTGCGCCTCAGAACACGACAAAAATAGTGCTCACTACAGGGGCTGTAAGCCCCTTGGTTATCCCTTTTGTATCCATGTTTTTAGGTCCTTTGCCTCCTCCTATACAAGAGCTGGCTTCACCTGAAATTACCAGTCCTCCTATTGAGGAGGACATTGCAGACCTGCCTATTGTCCCCACTGTACTGAACCTTGGGAATGGTCCCTGCTTAGTTGCTTACCCCTGACTTAGAACAAGTCATGGCAGTAGCCCTTGGGATAGCCCGTGAAGGAGCCATCCCTTGCCTCCAGTTACAGTTCAGTTGAGCAGAATACTACAAGTTGATTGTGGCTCTTCATTTTCCTCAACATCTCCTCTCAGCGGCTGGTTCTGCTGAGCATCTAATGTCATCCTTTGTACAACCTTCCTTAGCCCACCATCAAATGGTGTTAGGGCTCCACGTTCAGGAGATTTCTTCTCTACAAGCAGCTTTTACTCACCACTGGGATCAGTTTGCGGCCTACTAACAGTGGATCCACTTCCTGTTTTCATTGGTATCAGACAATCAGCGCAACTCTGTCACCTCCCATACCTGTTTGGTTAATTCCATTAAACAAATGCGCCAGTCCATTCCCAAATATGTCAGGGAGCGTCTACATGAGTTTCACCAGTTGGAACAACCCTGGCAAACCCAAGTAGATTCCACCTTGAACACCTATCTCACCAATTTCAAACAACTTATATAGCAGCTCAATGCGTTCAGCGCTTATTTCTTTGAGAAACTGCAACAGGTAGCGGGCCTTGCTGCTAAAGGCCTTTGTGAGCTCAGTGAGGAATTTGATCAAGAGAGGGTTATCACTGCTGCCACTATTGCCAAGCTCCAGACTCAAGTGAATGAATTATCTACGCCCAAGCCAGATGCTCTGTCTTTCCCCATCTGATGATTTGGTGGATAGAGAGCAGAGACTATGGGATGACATTTGAGCGCTACAAGCATCTACCTGCAGTCAAGGACGCCCTACTGAAGCTCCTTAGCCTGATCTGCAGGTGCTTGCTTTGACGACTCAAGTTGCTGAGCTACAGCAGGAACTTGCTGCCCTAAGCAAAATGGTGGGAACTGCTGCTAGTCAATTTGGAGCTGTCAATGAAGATGGCTGCTTCCCTGGCTTGTCAGGAGCTCCTCAAATCCAATTTGCTAGGGAGTTGATTGCCCTAGCTAACGAGGTGGACCATTTGAAACAAGACCATGTCAATCTAGACAGAGACGTACAAGAAATGAGTGAGTTGATTGATTCAGTAAATGACAGGTTTGCTCCTTGCCTCTCAGTGGGGCCTTCCCTTACTTCTTGACTGACTGAGCTCTCTACAGTAGTAACAACCCAAGGTCAATGTCTACATGTTACTGAGTGGTAGACCACTCTAGCTAATGATATGGGTGCCCGCACTGTTGAGACCCTGACTACCCTTGAGGAAAGTGTTTGACAGCTATGGGCTAGACAACCCCCCTCTGAATCTGAAGCAGAATTCTACCTGCTCATAAATGTACTTGATAGCAAAAATAATGGTCCAACTCCTGAGGCACATTTTAAGCCTACCTTTAAGAAAGTCTTCAATCCCAAAACCTCAACCATTGTATATTTCCTAACTATCTATGAAACTGCCATGAGAAGAGCATTGGATGAGGTTAAGAAGGAACATATTTTAACCTGTCTACACCCAACCTGCCAATAGGTGGTGGTGCCTGAGCTGCCCACAATTGAGACTTGGGAAGATATGAAGCAGCTTCTGATTGACAAATTTGGTGGTGATCTTAGTTTAGAAGTGAAGAAGGACGCCTTCATGCACATTGCTTTCAAACCTAAGGAGACTCTAGCTGAATTTTCAGACAGATTCTATATGAAAGGACAGCAACTGATAACAAGCAGACAGTTGACAACCCATGAAGCTTACATGACTTGTGATCAAGCCTTCAAAGTTAACCAGCTTCTGTGCCTCCATTTCAAAGCCCATAAGGCTATGCTTTCCTCTATGAAGAGCATAAAGACATTGTTGCAGGATATGCACCTTACTCACTCTGGAGCAGTTGTTTGGGAGAATTGTGCTGCCTCTAATTCTGGTTTGTCTTCCTGTGATCCCTGCATCTTCACAATGAACTTGCAAAATCCTCCTAGACGTCAAAGTTGCCACAACTGTGGCCAGATAGGTCACCATTATCAAGTCTGCACCAATCCTCAAGTTGAAGTAGCTGATCCTAAAGAGCAAGCAGGAAAAGAACAGTCAACCTAGAGGCAGAGATGCTCTCAGTTGACAATTCTTCCCAGTCTCCTTTGATCCCTCCCCCCATGACTGACTCCAAGCCTGCTGACACCAAGGTTTCTCCCATCCTGCTGTTATTTCACAGTATCTCTGACAACTCTGACTTATATGATTCTGATGTTGATGACCCTGACGCCTACAGGTATTCAGTTCTTGCTGTCCTCAAAACCATTGCAGTTCCATATAAGTTGCGCTCAGTAAAGACTACAACAACTGCTAAGCCTTTGCCTGAGGCCAAAGAAGTTGTCTCTTGCCCATACCTCACTCAAGCAAAGAGGTCTCCCTGGCTAGTCAAGTCATCCAAAGAAGCTTCTGAAGTTGCTGACGCTGTATTAAAAAATGTGTCAGTTTTGTTTTCTCCCCAAACCGTCTATAAGGAGTTTCCAGGCTTGAGATGCATGATTTAGAAGTGGGACAAAGAGCTAGCAGAAGCTCAAGACATCCTGGCTGTTCTTTCACCCTTAGGTTGTACTACCTATCAGGGACCCACTTCACCAGAATAAGGTCTCTGTACTCCATCCAGTATTCCATATTGATTTCAGGCAAGGTGGCCATTTTCATCAACCCAGCAGTAGCGCACACATTTTTCATAGCAGGAATCACAACCAAGAGGACCAAGTCAGTGTTGTAGGAGATCAAGAAGAGAGTCATACATATTAGCAAAGCTAATACACCCAAGCTACCACCAATATTATTAGTAAGCATTCTAGGCACTAGCTTGGTTTCCTATATCAAACTATAGTAGCAAGCAGTAAATATGGGAATTGGGAACAGGATAAAGGTTTTATTAAACAAACAAGAATCAAGGAAGGTAATTATTCACTTAAATAACCATAAGGTTCAACATCAGGAGATCTCAAACATCTCTGTTACTTATCAGGGACAAATGGTTGAGCTCAGAGTTGATCACAAGCATGAAACCTTGCAGTTGGATTTTGGTGATAAGCAATATAGAGTTTCACAATACCCTGGAGGTGAAACAATCATTGGAGGAATTGAATAATCAGGGAATTTGTTGAGATGTCTTTTAGGAAATCCAAATCATAATTGAAAACAATTTAAAAACCCTTAAGGATAATTAATGATGTCAGGAATTGGTTCCTGATACTACCACTCACGTGGAAATATCCATCCAGAAGGTGAAAATCAAGGCCGTCTTGGATACTGGCTCTCCTGTTAATGTTGTCTCCTCCAAGCTTGTCAAGAAGCTCAAACTTGCCCCTGACTTTAATTATCATCAGTTGTATGGTACAGCTGGGCTGTCTATGACTTGCGCCATAGGGCCTTATTCTGCTCTCCTCATGTGATTTGGCAAGCTTCTCTTAGCCGCACCTGCCATTGTTTTGGAGAATGAGAGCTATGATCTCTTAGTTGGTACCCAATTCCTTAGGGAATATAACAGAATCATCAACTTGAAGGATGGTTACCTCTCTATTATGGGGTAAAAAGTTCCTCTGATCTTTGAGGAACCAGTCAAAGTTCCCAGGAAGCACCTCAATATGCGTGTTTTAGAATATCCCGCTGGTGTTTTTACTCTAAAATACTGTACCCACTCCTCCAATATGAATTGTCTGCCTATGGCTTGCTCTGCGTCTGAGGGGGTCCCTCTCCTGGCTACGTCTGCTGTAACCATCCCCCCTGGCTCCCAAGCCATCTTGGACTCCCAAATATTGTATGAGCTACCTGAGCAAACTTTCCTGGAGTTATACTCTCCTCCCTCACTAGGACGCAATGAACCTTACCTCTGTCCTGGAATCCTAGATGTCTCCCATAAAGACCCTGTTCAATTGCTAGTAGCTAACCTAAATGATCTCCCCATACATGTATCTAGAGGGAAGGTTGTTGGTTATGGCAAGTTACTGAATGCTCCTGATGTCTTATCACTTCACCCCTTTGATACGTTCCAGGATTTTAACCTACCTGAAGACAAGCCCCAAGTCCTATCTTTGTTTACTGCGCAAGACTTCCTGCAGCTATCCCTGATTCAACAGAAGGAGGTGCTCAATTTGCTAGATCAATTTCAGAAATCTTTGCCAAATACAGCACTGACTATGGCCTAGCCAAAGGCATCATCCACCAGATCAACACTGGAGATGCCCCTCTTCCATGCTAAACCATATTGCCATAGTTGCGTGGAGGACTCTCAGGTGTCTAAAGAGCTCAAAAAACTGTTAGACACTGGTCTACTGGCCCCTTCTCAAAGTCCTTGGGCTTCCCCCTTGCTCATCCTGAAGAAAAAGGATGGAGGTCATCATATTGTGATAGATTATTGTTGATTGAAATCTCTAACTAAGAAGGACTCCTACCCCTTGCTGTGTAGTGATGATGCTCTCTGTTGTCTTGGAGGCTCTAAGTTCTTCTCTGCAATGGATCTGGCATCTGGGTACTGAAAAGTTGACCTTTTGCCCAAGGATCAACAAAAGGCTGCACTCATTGCCCCCAAAGGGCTGTTTGATCCTACATGTATGTCACAGGGACTCTGCAATGCCCCATCCATCTTCCAACAAGCCATGGACTCCATCCTCTGCAACTTGAAACTGACATGTGTCCTAGTATACTTAGATGATATAACAGGTTTCAGCGCTACCTTTACCAATCACCTGGATTATCTCAAAGAAGTGTTCATCAAGAATTGAGAGGCTGGCCTTAAACTGAAACCATCTAAGTGTGCTTTCTTCAAAGAGTGTCTTGAATTCTTGGGCCATGAAGTAACCCAGACAGGGATTCACCCAATGACCAAGAAGGTTAAAGCCATCAACAAAATGCTTCCATCCACCAACCTACAAGAAGTACAAGTCTTTCTTGGTATGATGGGCTATTACAGACAGTTCATCCCTGACTTTGCTAATACTATTGAACCTTTGATCCAACTGTTACATAATGTCCCTTTTGAATGGACTGCTAGCCAGCAGCAAGCCTTTGAGACCCTTAAACAGAAAATCAAATAAGCGTCCATCCTAGTGTATCCTGATTACAATAAGGAGTTCATCTTATATACTGATGCTAGCAACCTTGCTATTGGGGCCATCTTAGCTCAAATAGCTGATGAAGGTGGGATCATCCTGTGGATTATAATTCTTGTGTCCTGAACAAGCATGAGAAGAACTACAGTGTTACAGAGAAATAATGCCTTGCTGTGTTGCATTCAGTCAAACAGTTCCACCATTATGTGTATGGCACCCATTTCACTGTTGTCACAGACCACACCTTGCTTAAGTGGTTACAACAGCTTAATGAGCCAGAAGGACAACTAGCTAGATGGGCTCTCTGCCTGCAAGGTTATGACTTTACTGTGCTACATTGTCACAGTATTAAACACCAGAATGCTGATGGCTTATCCAGGATGCCCATCCTTGCCTTACACCCTGCTGAGGCTGATCAACTGTATGGACTAATGGGATATCCTTCCTCTTGGGAAGGCAAGACAAAAGAGGTCTAATTAGCTCTGTCCAAGCTATCTGAGGATACAATTGCTTAAGACAATCAGCTCTTCAAGAAAGTGCAAGACCAGTACTTGTCTTATGTAAGACCTAGTCTTTGCCTTTCATTGGTGCTCCAAGCTCATAAAGAGACCAGGTATGGGGGCATTGCCAAGACCTTTGACTGGCTCCAGAAAAATTATTTCTGGGAAAAACTTAACCTGCTGAATCCAAACATCATAGTTAGTTGCCACGACTGCCAGCTTCAGAGACCTTGAGCTGCATCTCATGAATTCAAACTGGTTCCCCTTCAACATGCCTTCCACACACTCAGCATTGACGCTGTAGGACCTCTCCCCCGCTCCTGCCCTGTTTGCCGCTTTATCCTAATTGCTGTTGATCACTTCGGCAAATGGGTAGAGGCTCGCCCTACTAAGTACATTGCCTCTAAGACAACTGCTGCCTTCCTGTTGCAAGATGTTTTTTACCGCCATGGCTGCCCTCAAGTGTTGCTATCTGATAATGGGACTAACTTAAATGCCAAGTTGGTAACCTCTGTTGTTGAAGCCTTGGGGTCTCACCAGTCTTTCTCTGCCCCCTATAATCCTTCTACCAATGGGGTAGTTGAGCGTGCAAATTTGACAATGGTTTCTATCATGAGGAAACTCACTTACTCTGACTCTGCAAACTAGGATCTATACTTATCCACTGCTCTCTTTGCATACCTCCTTAGCAAACATTGTGTCACTGGGTATTCCCCCTTTTCTATGCTGTATGGCCGTGAAGCCACTATCCTGTTGCTCTTGGGGGGCCCCACACTCTCCTCTGATAAGGCCATGAATCCTGACAATCATATCAAGGATCTAGTCAACCACATAAGTGACATTCAGGCAACTTCTTATACCTCTGCGTATAAGACCAAGATGCTTGAGCTCTCTCCAGACAATGCTGAATGCTCTCCCTTGCCTGAGTTCAACATTAGGGACCATGTTCTCTATTATCAGCATATAGTAGGAGGACACACTCACAAGATAGATAAGTTGTGGGTTGGCCCTCTAGAAGTGACCTTCAAGCAAGGGTCCAAGTACACTGTGAAACTCCTCTCTAGTGGTTGTCTATTTGCCTGAGTACATGCCAAGTTCCTCCACAAGTACTACCCCCTAAGGCCAATCTAGAGGGGGTATTTTAGATTGAATGGATTAGACATTAAGCTGTCCATCTAGGAATTGAGCGACAGAATGGTTGCGCAATTGCTTTATTGCGTCCTGATTTAACTTAGGATAAGACGTTTAAAACGCCTCTAAAACAGGTGTTTGAAGCGCCTTTCAAATGCGCATAAGGCACGGGCTTTACTTCCAAGGTTAATAATAGAACAACAAAGTTATTTCCATCTGCCTCCTCAAGAAAAGCCACATGAAACTGGTTGTTCTCTTGCGCAGGACTTTCTGCTGTGCCAATCCACTCTCCTCCATTAGGGAAGTCCTTCTTTCTGTGCCTCCTTTCCCCTGGTGGCAATTCCCCTGCCTCACACTATATAAGTGCAATACTATCATAATAAACACCAATTTTGTCTTTACACCTTTATATTATTCTGTCTTTAACCAGGCTGTCACTATACCATCAACAGGTATAGGAATAAGAATTAGGTCCCTGACTAACTGTTTGTAGAAATTAGCAACCCTTTGCTGCTAGCTTTACGACATTGGCGCTCATGGCTTCTTCAAACCACAGCTTCCTCTCTTCCTACCCCCGCAGCCCTATTTTTGTGGAGGGAGAGATGTCCTTGCCTATACCTGTGGCTTCTTCTGCCCAACCCACTCCAGGATCAACCTTCACTGCTTCTGGCTCTCTATCTGGTAGACTCCATGGCTCTTCCTATGGTCAACCAGGACTAAGCCAGTGGTTGCCTAACTGCCAACAACTTTTGGAAATTGCCAGCTCCCAGTCAAGTATGATCTCCTGGATGAACTCCATTGAAAAAGCCCTTACCTCCTTGATACCAATCCAGCCTGACCCCATGGCTGAAGCAACTGGCATGAAACATGTCTCCTGCTCCTTGGAGCCTGCCTTGGTGAAGGAAGTATGCTGTCAATATTCTCCTCCTTCTTCTTCTGGTTGTTCTCCTGATAGAATCTCCCTTAATTCTGGCACCCTCCAAACTTTTAGCCGCTCTGGCCCCTGCTCTGGCCCCCCAAACCTTGCTCAAAATGTATCAGAAGCTGTTCACTCCCACTCTGGAATGGCTCTATAGATGAGCAAGATAGAACATGTACTTTCTTCCTTGGTACACACCCAGATGAATCAGCATGTTGCCCTGGAGTTCTATGATCATCAACAGAAAACTCCTAAGCCAGAAGACAGCCATAACAGTTGCACTATGGGATTCTCTGCTCTTTAGGATACTATAAAGGCTCAAGAGAGACAGATGGGATTTCATGAAGAGGAATTACTTCTGGCCTTTCAGGAAAAGAAAGAGTAGCTAGATGAGTTGGATGCTCAACATGCTCTCCTTGACTCCCTTCAGGACCAACTAAGCAAGAACCTTGAAGATGCCTCAGCAATTAGTACCCCTGATACTCTAATGGGATTACATGGTAATGCTAAAGCTGATAGTTCCCCCTTTCAGAAGATCCTTACTACATTGCCCCTTCCTGACACCCACCGCTGTCACAGAAGAAAGGAAGAGGATGTCTCCTTCATTGCACCTTCAGCAGGTATCCTGGAGTCTCCCTGGGAACCTGATAGCAATCCCTCCATCACTTCTGATGGTTCTGAAGAAACTAAACCTCAGGCTAGTCAGAGCAAGGAAGAATTCACTGATGATTCTGGCATTGAGGAGTACAATGAGGATCACTCAAAAAACTACTAAGCAGCCAGGACAAGGAGAAATCCTTGGCTGCATTTGTGGCTTCATCTCCCTCCTCTCCCCCCTGACAAGCCTGTGCCTGACCCTGGCACTTGTTGTTCCTCTACAACAGAGCCTTCTGATGCCCCTCTGCTGGTTGACTTTGCCTCTCAATCAGAAACATTGGATTCTTGCACTGTGAGAATGCAAGAAGATATTGCCTACTGGGTCCCCACATCCAAGTTCTTCTTGGCCATGGATCTGATATCTGGCTACTGGCAGATTGATCTCCCTCCAGATGACCCAGAGAATTGTGCCATCCTTGCCAACCAAAGGCTGTTCCAACCTACCAGGATGCCTCAGGGTCTCTCTAATGCCCCAGCCACCTTCCAACAAGCTATGGACGCTGTGATGGGGGACCTCAAGCCCTCATGTGCCCTGGTCTATCTGGATGACATTAAAGTCTTCTCTTGCATCTATAACAAACACCTGGAACCCCTGGAAGAAGTGTTCAAACGTCTGCACTAAGTCAATCTGGAGTACGCCAATGGAGAGCTTACAGTTGCTTATATGCTGTTTAGTAAGAAGGTCAAGGTGCTACCTCTCTCAATTGGGGAAGCCAAGGATATCCCAGTCTACGCCTCCTGTAATGTTACTACCCCACCTGGCTCTCAGGTGATCCACAATAAAGGCCTCTTGCTGGCTCTACCAGCTGGCACTCACGGAGAAATCTTTGGCATCCCTAATGCCTCCAGACTAGAACCATGGGTTGCACCAGGCATCCTCATGCCAAGTGAGAAGGAGGTACTCATACTCTTGGCCAACATGAGTTGTGAAGCTATGGTTGTCTCCCAACACCAACTTCTGGCTTATATACAACTGGAAGAGCATGACAACCTGCAGGAGACTGCCCCCTTTGCGGACTTCTCTGAGGTGGGTCTACCCTGTGAGCAACCACTGGTGCTATTAGTCATAAGCTGCAACTCCCTATCTGGCCTCTCCAAAGAGAAGAAAGATCAAGCTATGGATCTCTTTTCCCAGTATAAGGATGTGTTTGCCAAAGATGATTATGACCTGGGCAAGGCTGCAGATGTTGCTCATCATATTGACACCCAAGGCAGTCCACCTATCTGTTCCAGACCTATACAGCACAGTCAAGCCAGTCATGCTGTGGCTAACTAGGAGCTTCAAAAGCTATTGGGATCTGTCTTAATGGTCCCCAGTAAAAGCCCTTGGGCTTCCCCTCTCCTGATTGTCAAAAAGAAGGATGGCAGAAACCAGGTGGTGATTGACTACTGTCAACTGAATGCTGTTACCAAGAAGGATTCATATCCCCTCCCTTGTATTGACAATACCTTGGACCAACTGGGTGGCGCCAAGTTTTTCAGCGCCATGGACCTTATCAGTGGGTACTAGCAGATTGATCTACCCCCCGCTGATCAAGGAAAATGTGCAATCATCACTGACCAAGGGCTATTACAACCCACAAGGATGCCTCAAGGTCTGTCCAATGCCCCGGCTACCTTCCAGCGGGCCATGGATGTAGTGATGGGCGACCTCAAACTCACCAGCGTCTTGGTCTACCTGGATGACATTAATGTGTTCTCCCAAACCTTTAATGATCACCTACAACACTTGGAGGAAGTCTTCCAGAGGTTACTTGCAGCCAATCTTAAGCTCAAGCCACACAAGTGCAACTTCTTCAAGGAGCACCTTGAGTTCTTGGGGTTCATCATTAGCCAAGATGGACTCCACCCTGTACCTCTGAAGGTGGAAGCCATTGAGAAAATGCAGATCCCAGCCATTAAGCAGGACGTGCAGGTCTTCCTGGGGATGATTGGGTACTATTGCTGCTTCATCCCCAACTTTGCATCCCTGGGCAACCCCCTTTTTCAGCTTCTCCAAGAGATAAGGAATTCTTCTGGAGCCCAGCGTGCCAATCTGCCTTCAATGCTCTCAAGGAAACACTGACTGCAGCCCCTGTACTGTCCTACCCTGACTTTTCCAAACCATTTGTGGTTCATACAGATGCTAGTATGACTGCAATTGGGGGTGTTCTCTCCCAACTGGACTCTGAAGGACATGAACACCCTGTTGGATACTGCTTGCGTACGCTTCACATTCACAAGAGGAACTACACTGTCACCAAACAAGAGTGTCTGGCTGTGATATAATCCTACCAACAATTCAGAGTCTATCTCCATGGGGTACATTTCACTGTTGTAACAGACCATGCCTCCTTGCAATGGCTGAAGAACCTCAAGGACCCCAAAGGATGTCTGGCGCTTTGGGCCATTAAACTTCAGGCTTATGACTACAAAATCATTCATCAAGCCGTAGAAGCTCACCAGAATGCTGACTGTCTCTCCTGCCTTCCCACTGTTGCCTTAGTATCCCATATGGCTGACATTCTCTATGACAAGCTTATGGAGGATCCTTCTTTGTGGGGGGAGGAGCCAAAAGATACAGAGAGCTCTCAAGAAGCTAGCTGTTGATACCAAGGTCTCTAAGGGACAACTCCTGAAGTTTTGTGGAGACTCTTGGCTACCCTACATACGTCCCATCCCTATGCATGTACTCAGTGGTGGCTGCTCACAAGACTACTGGCCATGGTGGCATACAGAAGACGTTAGCTCTGCTACAGTAGCACTGCTTCTGGGAAGGAATGCACACTGACGTAGTGAATATGCTAGCCAACTGTCATGACTGCAACATTGAGAGGCCTAAGGTTGCCAAGTTACAACACAGACTTATACAATCTGGGTTTGGCTTCCACACTGTAGCCATTGACGTAGTGAGCCCCCTGCCAGCTACCAAAAATTGCAACAAGTTCATCATTGTGGCTGTTGACCATCTGACTAAATGGGTAGAGGTCAAGGCAATCCCCAACCAATCTGCACTGGTGACAGCCACGTACATCCTGGAGAATATCATATACAAACATGGTTGCTCCCAGATTCTGCTGACAGAAAATGGTACCAACTTCACCAGTTATATCATCCCCCGCCTCAACCAACTGATGGGAATTTGTGGGACACTATCCACTCCTTATCACCCACAGACAAATTTTATGGTAGAGCGCACTAATGGGAGCCTGATTCAGATACTCCGGAAGCTCAGTCACCAACATGAGACTGAATGGGATACCTTCCTGCCTGCGGCCACCTTTGCATATAACATTGGGTACCATCATGCCACTGGCAAGCCGCCCTTCCAACTTCTCTACAGCCAGCAACCAGGACTTCCCCATTTGCTATATTCCTTGGTAAAGCCCAGCCTGGCTGTGTCCCCAGAGGCGTACCTCAACAAGCTGGTTCAAACTCTTATTTGCTTGCAATCAGAGGCCTAGACCGTAAACTTAAACCATAAGTTGCAGGGCCTAGAACAAGCTGCATCCAAACGCCCTTCCTTACCCACTTACCTGGTAGAAGACTCAGTCTACTTCTTCAGCAATAGAGGGTACAGCCACAAATCCAAACTTGCCTCCCTTTGGCAAGGCCCAGTTCAAGTTATCCACAAGACTGGCCCCAACTCCTACACCCTTAAGGAGCCCCATTCTGGGCAATTAATTACTAGAGTACACACTCATTATATGTGTGCTGCTCCTAGTGATCAAGAATAAGCCCCAATGAGGACAACAACCCAAAAAATAAAAGCCTAATTAAAAGATTCCATGGGTTGTTGTCCTGTTTGCAATAGTGTTACACCAAAGTATGAGGAATAAGAATAAAAGAGCAAGGTATTTATTGGAGACTGACAAGACTCTCCCTGTACCACACCAACTGTTCTACCACCTTAATGGCAGCCAGGAAACACAACTGGTTACCTACAGATCTGCAAAGCCAATGACCAAGGATTGGGTAACAAACCCCCACCTAACAAGACATGTGATTGACCCTAACACCATAGCCGCTACCTAGAGACTCCAAGCCATTCTTGACCCTGTTGTCTAATCCAGTGGATGGAAATGTTGCAGATTGAATGAATTAGACATTAAGTTGTCTATCTATGAATCAAGCAACAGAACAATTGTGCAATCACTTTATTGCGTCCTGATTTTACTAAGGATAAAGACATTTAAAACGCCTCTAAAACAGGTGTTTGAAGCGCCTTTTGAATGCAAATAAGGCACAGGCTTTAATTCTGAGGTTAATAATAGAACAACAAAGTTATTTCCATCTGCCTCCTCAAGAAAAGCCACATGAAACTGGTTGTTCTCTTGCGCAGGACTTTCTGCTGTGCCAATCCACTCTCCTCCATTAGGGAAGTCCTTCTATCTGTGCCTCCCTTCCCCTGGTGGCAATTCCCCCGCCTCACACTATATAAGTGCAATACTATCATAATAAACACCAGTTTTGTCTTTACACCTTTATATTCTTCTGTCTTTAACCAGGCTGTCACTATACCATCAACAGGTATAGGAATAAGAATTAGGTCCCTGACTAACTGTTTGTAGAAATTAGCAACCCTTTGCTGCTAGCTTTATGACAGGGGGCAATGTTGTGAATGCCAGTATTCACCATGTTTTGATTTTGCCTTTGGTGGGTTATTTCAAGGACAAATCTCTCTCTTTTGCTTTTGCCCTTTGAAATGAGCTGGCTCCAAATTGGGAAATACAATTGTTTAGTTTCCTGATCCTGCGCAGCTCACACACCCCACTTATGCTTGTGTCAAGTGATCCTACCGCCCTGGTAGTGTTTTGTGGTATTGTCAACCACTATATATTTTATTTCATTTTCACCAATAAAGTTTGAGTTCTATTCACATTTTTGACTTTGTGTCTTCCAGTACTTTGGCGCCTCTCTCTAGCCACAACTAGTAGAGATTATTCATTAAGGACCACAAGATAATTGCATAGTCTTACCTGCCATCTAACTGAGACTTAGTAAAAATCCAATCATAAGGTTAGGATTCCCTGTTGTGTGTCTGTACTGCACCTCAGAACACAACAAACAGCTTTGGCAATAGGTATCCTCCTCCCATTGGCTAGGGTAGAAGATGTTGGACAATTCACTCATAGTGACTAACATATCACTCAGAAATATGTGTAGGGGTCAAAATGGGTGTTTATTTGTTTCATAAGGAAGATTCCTTAGAAACCTTCTGGTATATGGCCTGGAGGTTATGAGAAACAATAGGGATTTGCCAATACTTGGAGTCCTTTAACAATTCCTTGGACCCCTGTGTTTGTTCTTTGGCTCCTTCACCTTAGTCTTGGACTCCTGCTCCTTGTTTGGGCTCCTGCCCCCTATCTTGGGCTCCTTCTCCTTTATCCTTTTCCTCAGCTCTTTGCTCTGTCTTTGTGGCCTTTTGCAATCCACTTTTTCCAATCCCTAGTGTGCCTCAGACTGTTCCCCCTTTTATAGCTCCTTGTTTCAGTCATTTCTCCTTCTCAGAATTCCAGGTTCTCCAGGCTTAAATTATCCAGTCTCTTTAGCTCTATAGTATATTAAATTTTGTCACTTACTTCAGCCAATTAAAAACCAGCTTTTTCCCGTTCATTCCCTCATTTTTTAGGCTTAAACTCTTCAGTTTAACCACTAAAAACCTTGATCAAATAGTTCCAGCCTGCAGCCAATTACACATCCATATTGAGCAGTTTTGTCAAAATGTTTCCCCAAATGACTTGCTATTGACCCTGGTTCAAACCTGGCGTTGTCTTGCTCCATATAAACACTTGCTCTGCGTTTTGAACGGGTTTGCCATAATTCCTGTCATGTTTCTCTAGGAAAACTCAAGCACTTCTGACTATGATTCACTTAAGGTATTTTTGCACCTTAATTTCTTCAATGTTTCTCTGTTTTCCCTGTGTTTTCCTTCACTCAGAGAAGTTCAAAACTGTCTGCTACTTGCCTCTTGCTTCTTTCTATGGTTTTGTCAAAACTCCAGCCTTCACCCTCAGAGTTTCTCTGTTCTGTTTCTGTCTGCTCTGGCTCCTCCTGACTCAATCAACTTCTTATAAATTCACAGTTCATTTTCTGCCAACTGTTTTTCTCCTTTATTTTTATCTGCTAATTCTCTTTCTTAATATTTTTAATTATTCTTTTTAATTCTTTTTTGTATTTCTTTCTTTTAATGATTTCCTTCTTTTCTATCTTTAACTTTTCAAGTCTTTTCTTCTCAACTTATAGTCTTCTTTTGACCACTTTTCCTCATTCCTTCTTCTCCTTCTTCAGCCTCTGTTAGTCCTTCTCTATCATCCTCTTTCTCCTTTTGCAAGTCCTTGTCTATCATCTTCCAGTTTTTTGCAAGTACTTTTCTATGAACCATCAAGGTTCTGTCCTTCTCTGCAGTCCCCATTACTAACCCCTCAGACTCAGGCAATAAGTCTCCACAAATGACTTGGTGTTCAACTAGGCCCCCATCAGTGACCACCACTTTAGGCTATCAGCCACATACAATCCTCATGTCTGTGAAGTTGTTTTTACTCACTTAAATGGTTGGTTCTAGCTTTCAGTTGCAAATTAACCAACTTTACTTCCCAGATACCTAATCATTATCAAGTTCTGCAGCTACTTCCCCAAGCAGCTACCTTGATAATGTCTCAGGGCATATCCATGCCTCTCTGGTGGCTTCAAGGCTCCTCAAAGCTTCCAAGGAGATATAATCAGGGAAAAATTACCCCTCTACTAGGTAAAGTTTGCCACCTTCAGACCTCCTGCAAGTGGCCAAAGGATCTCAGAGCTATCTCAGCCCATTCTTCCCTAGCAGCCCTATGTTATCTACTAGGTTGCAGCACCATAATTTCCTAGTAGTCATACATTTCTTTTGGGTTAGAATTTCATCCTCTCCTAGTAGCCACCAATTACCTACTAAACTGGGACACCCTCTAGCTCTAGTATCCACCAGTTGCCTACTAAACTGGGGTGCTGTGGGGTTCCTGTTCATCATTCTCTATTGTATGTCCTGGGTCATAGCCAGGGACTAACTGAAAGGAGTTGCCATTCCCTAGTAGCGGTAGGTGGCTTTCTTGAAGGTTCTTATACTTGGAATGCATTACTGAAAACCCTTCTAACACCTTTCCTATAACTAGGCAAACATCCCCTCCATGTACTTGAACTTCAGCTGGAGCTAAACACTCTGGAGGCTTATAAAAATTCTTCACAAATCTTGTGAACTCAAACCCAATGAATTTTCTCCCTCTATCTATCATCTCAAGGTCTCTAGTTAAACTTTTCCACTCCTCCTGGGAAGTCTTACTAGTAGCAAACCTTCGACAGCTTTGACAATAGATATCTTCCTCCCCTTGGCTAGGGTAGAGTATATTGGGCAACTCACTCATAGGGTCTATCTGGACTACTTGGAAATTTGGGCAGGGGTCAAAATGGGCTTTTATTTGCTTTCAGATGGAAGATCCCCTTATAAACCTTCTGGTATATGGCCCAGGGGTCTAAGAAACAATTGATATATGCCAATACCTGGAGTCCTCCAACAATCTCTTGGACTCCTTGTACTTAATCTTGAACTTCTGCTCCTTATTTAGGCTCCAACTTCTTTATATTGGACTCCTGCAACTTTTTCTTATGCTTAAGACCTCTGTGTAGTCCTTGTGGCCTTTGTAATCCACTTGTGTCAGTCCCTGAAAAGCTTCAGATAGCTTCCCTTTTTATAGCACCTTGTTTCAGTCCTTGTTTCTTCCAGAGCTCTGGGTTTTCCAGGCTTAAACTATCCAGTTTCTTCTGCTCTACAATATATTAAATTTTTTGACTTACTTCATCCAATTAAAACCCTGATTTTCCTGCTTCATTACTCATTTTTTAGGCTTAAACCCTTCAGTTAAAGCCCTTAAAAAAGTGATCAAACAAGCTTTGACCTGCAGCCAATCAGACACCCATATTAAACTTTTTTGCAAATTTTTTTACCCAAAAGACCTGCTCTAGACTATGGTTTGAATCTGGCAATGTCTCGCTCCAGATAAGCACCTGCTCTGTGTTTCAATCAATTTTGCCGTGATTCCCATCATGTTTCTCTGGGCAAACTCAAGCACTCCCAACTATGTTTTACTTAGGGGATTTTAAAACCCTAATTTATTCAACGTTTCTCCAAGTTTCTCTGTGATTTCCTCAACATTTTGGCCATTTGAACTTGCTTGCTGCTTACTTCTTGCCTCACTTAGTCAATTTGGCAAAACTCCAGCCTTTGTCCTCACATTTCTCTGTCCTGTTTCCAGCCACTTTGTCTCCCTCTTACTCAATTAATTCTTAATAAATTTACAGTCTATTTTCTGTAAAATATTTCCTACTTTTTACTTATTTATTTATATGATATTAATCTCAATCTTTTATCATATTTTTGGCAGTTTAAATAATTATTTTTACTGCTTTTTCTTATTATCAATCCTACTTCCAACAGTCTAAATTAGCATTCTTGCTCCTTCAACTACTTCTGCTGGTCCCTCCCAACCAACTTCCAGTTCTTCATCTAGTCCTGCTCCATGATCTTCCAGTCCTTCATCTAGTCCTCACTATAAACCACCTAGTTTTCATTCCTCACTATGAACCCCTCAGGTTACTTTCCTCACTATGATCATCCAGTCCTTCAACTAGTCTTTGCTGTGATCTTTCACTATGAACCGCTTTGGTTCCATTTTCAGTCCCATTACCAATACCTCAGACTCAGATAATAAGTCTAAAAAGCAAATGGCGTTTGACTGGGCCCCTGAAAGTGACCTCCACTTGGGCCATTCAACCACAGACAATCCTCATGTCTGTGCAGTTATCTTTACTCACTCAGGTGGTTAAGTCTGAGCTTTCAGGTGCAAAGTAACCAACTTTAATTCTCAGAGACCTTATCATTATCAAGTTCTGCAGCTGCTTTCCTGAGAAACTACCCTGACAATGCCTCTGAGAATATACATACCCCCAACGGTAGCTTTAGGACCTCCCCAAAGCCTCCAGGGAGACACAGATGAGGACACCTTACCAGCCTGGTAGGTAAGAAGCATACTCACAGACCTCCTGTGAGTGCACAAGGGCACATAGAGGTATCTCAGCTCCTCCCTTCCTTAGCAGCCAATGTTACTTGCTAGGTCACATCATCCATTCTCCCTAGCAGCCAATGTTATCTTCTATGTATAAGAGCCATTCCCCGCCCCTGGTAGCCAATGTTACCTACTAGATGGAGACCTTGTCCTCCCTTAGTAGCCAATGTTACCTACTAGGTTCAGACTGTCAAGAATGACAATTTAGAAGCTCCTGAGTCTCAAAATACAGAATCAGAGTCAAACCCTGGACAAAACCCTTTGCAGACTTCCAGACCCATAGGCTGAGAACTTGGTAACTCACAACTGATTGATAAAGTTGTTGCCAGCCCGCCAGGACCCAAACCTTTAGCTGTCATGTAGTATTCTGCAAATGAACTGCCAGTGCAAGATAATGGGAGTTTATCTGAGATGCCAACACCTGACACTGGAAGTTTGCTTGGTAAAATGTGCAAGTTTCCCAATAAGAGTTATTCCAAACTCCCCCAAAGCCCAGGAAGAGGCACTGAACCTGAAGCGGCACCCAATACCCAAATTGACAAACAGAAGGATTCAAAGTCCTCTCATTCCAATGCGGCCAGTGACAAACCGCCAGTGCCAAGCGCCACACTGCCATCTAAGACCCTGATGCCAAACCACCTGAGCTCAGGAAACCCAACCAGGAAAGGAAGCCTGGAAGTGCAGTATAAATACCTGCCAGGCCAAGATCAATCCCCATCATCATTTTTAAATAAAGATTATGAGATATTGGTTCCCCAATTATTGCTTTATTTTATTCTTGTCATCTGCCAGTTAACTTGAAGATCATCTGACCCTCCTGACAGCTACGTAATGCCCTCCAGGTGTTCCCTTTGGTCCTGTCTATTTCACAGAGTACCCCTTAAAGCCCAAGTACAAGGACTACACTGCCAACAACATATTAGCCTGGGATCCCTTGGCCAGATCTACAGATTTAACCAGATACAGCCAAAAGTCCCTTGGTAAGCTACCAAACCCGCCTGTTCAAAAATAAATACAACTTTCTTCCTGCCTACCAAATGGACATGGAACCACCAGTCACCCCCAAACCAATTCCTGCCTCTGCCGCCAAGCTTCCCCTGGACCATACCAATAAGCTATTTGGGATTGTATATATTACTCTCACGGGATTAATAGATACTATTGCCCCTGCTGCCGGTCTGTGGTCATGGGTGGGCAAGTCAATGTCCTACCTCATTAAGTTAGTACCAATCCTTTGGTGGGCCCTGCTCACCCAGTCCACAACCTTCCAGCTCCCAAATGCTAGCAAGCCAGCAGATCAGGGTTGGTTCACTGTCAGACCTATCCTGCACACTAGCAGACAATGTTACCTGCTGGGAAGCAGAGTCATTATCCTACCCTAGTATCTAATTTTATCTACTAGGTTCAGATGTCTCAACTAGCACCTTAGCAGCCAATATTACTGGCTAGGTTGCTCTATTCCCCACCCCTAGTAGCCAATGTTACCTACTGGATGGAGGCACCTAACCAAAACCCTAGCAGCCAATGTTACCTGCTAGTCTGGTTCATTCTATGCCTCTAGTAGCCAATGTTACCTACTAGGCCCCTACCTGTCCCAAAACCACTATTCATTACCAACTTTTAGCATAGAGTCTTTATTGAGGCCAAATCAGCCCTTGCCTGCACAACAGTTTCCATGTGGACTGTCACAGGTGTCATCATTTCCTCCTAAACATTTACCTGTCTTAGGTCACTATTATTCTCAAACTTCAATCAGTGAGTCTTTATTGTAGCCAAATCTGCAACAAATGACAAACTATTGCTAACTATGCTTGTGAAAAAACCTCAACTACAGGATTTGAACTCCAGAATCCTGCGGGCTGGCGGCCTGCAGGACCAGCTACCCAGCTGCCTGCGTTTTACTAGGCTCAAACTAGGGCAGGATTCAACTTTGGGGAAACTCATGAGACCTACTGACCTAGAGTTACCTGTTCCAACGCCTCACCTGCAAAAGGATCCTGTTAACCTTGCCAATGAGAGTGCAGGCTGGGTCAGCAATCCCAAGATAACTGGGGCCACTGCAGCTGGGGAATTAGAGAAACTTCCTGTAGAATGTGGGCTGCCCAATGATGACAAATCCTGCAACTCAAAAGAGGAATTCAAGTCTTATTGTTTTAATCCAGACAATGAAAGATCTCCCATGTGTTTTAACTGTGCTGTTTTAGAAGAGTTATAAGGGGGAAAACATTTAGAAGCTAGATAATAATCTTTATTGAGAAATAGTGATTATATAGTCATTGTGAATCAAGGATAATAAGAAAATTATTGTGTTAATCACATGGTTGGATGGTGAAGGGTGTGGCTTGATCCTGGTAATAAGTCAAGCACCAAAACAAGGTATCCACCATAAGGTATCATCATTTGTTCATATTGTTGTATTTGGCAATTCAAGTTGACTTCCTAGTCTGGCTTTGAGTGGCTGGGTAATTAGATTGCAGGTCGCAAACCTGCTTACTTGGAACCTTGTTGGTGGGTCAAGACTGCTGTTTTAACACTCCCCCCCCGGCTGAAAGTTGGCCTCCTCTGGGGGTAGGTTGTTGGGGAGGTTGTCAGGAGCCCAGGCACCATACTGGACTAGCTGTTATTCTATGGCAGGCAGGGTGGTTTTGCGTTGTTTTTGTATCACTTTTCAGAGTCTCAGGCAATCATGGTGTGGGGTTTTGTCTTGTTTGCAAAACCTGAGTCCTTGCACAAAGTAAGTGTTATTTTCATTTACCTTTAGAATGATTGCTGGGCCTACTTTCTTGGGTTGTAGTTTGCTTTTATCAACGTTCATGACCCAAACTTTGTCCCCAACTTCATGTCTATCTTGGATGGGGAAAAAATTTTTTGCAGACGTTTGTTTTCCTTTTCTGTTTGCTTAATGTTGGCCTCTATAACTTGAGGATCTGAGCAAGGGGGAACTTTGCTTAGAATTTCCAGCTTGGGTCCTGTCAATGCTTGAATAAGTATTGGGCTGTGTACCGTATAATAACTCAAAAGGGCTTTTTCCAGTGGATCTGTTCACTTGGGTTTGGCACACAAGAAGTGTAGTTTGATAGCTGCTTATACCAGTCTTCAGGTCTCCTGGCAGTGAGTTTGGCCAAGGCTTGCACAAGGCTGCCATTTAGCCGCTCTACATGTCCATTGGCCTGTGGGTGGTATGGTGTTGTCACAGTATGTTTGATCCCATTTTTAGCAAGGTATATGTTGGTGTTTTGGAGGTCAATTCTTTCCCCCAATTGGTTTTCAGGAGTTCTGGCTTTCCAAACTTGCTGATTATTTCTCTTCCTATGAATTATCACACATCATTGCCAGTGTGTGCCTTAACTGCTTGGGCTACTGGCCATTGTGTAGCAAAGTCTATGGCAATGATGATGTATTTCTTATTGTTGTGTTTTCCTGGCATGGGGCCAACAACGTTGAGGGCCCACACCTTTAAGGGTAGTTGTGTGCAGAGCAAACACTTCATTCATGAAGGTCACAAAGGTGGAGGGAGTGTTTGCCATGCCAAAGATGAGCACCACACACTCATAGGAGATGTATTAAGTGCAGAAGGCTGTTTTGGGAATGTCTTCCTCCTTAATACAAATCTGGTTTTAGCCTGCGGTTAGGTCAATCTTGGAGAAGACTGTGGCTCCTCCCAAGGCATCAAAGAGGTTATCAATTAGTGGTAGTGGATAACAATTCTTGATGGTAACTTTATTTAGGGCTCAGTAGTCTGTGACCAGACGCAAGGTACCGTCCTTCTTGGCCACATAGAATACAGCGGCTCTAAAGAGAGACTTTGAGGGGCAGATAAGTCCTTTCTCCAAAGCTTCCTTGAGGTAGGCGCATAGGGTGTCGTCTTTGTTTGGGGTCAGCCTGTAGATAGAACCTGCTTTGGGTACAGCTCCTTTGAGCTGGATGGGGTGTTGAATGTGTTTCTCTGGGGGTAACTCAGGTAGAGCTTCCTTAAAGATTTCTGGATGGCAGGCCACCATTTTGCAATCCTGAGGTGTGGAGGTATCCTGGTGATCTTTGAAGTGTATGATCTTGTACTGGCAGGAGTCCCAGTCAATTGCTTTCAGGTTTTCTTTTTTTTGTCCAGGGTCTCTGTGATGCGCACAAAGACGTGGTTGCATAGAAGTTGGTCACTGAGTCAGGGTAGATCTGGTGGTTGACACCTTCACGCTTGATGGTTAATACAGAGGTTACCCATTCTATGTGGGGATTATTCCTTTGTAGCCAATCCAACCCTAGTACAATATCAAACTTTGGGAAATCAATGACAGGACCTTGGATGGTGGAGTGTAGATTCTCAAGCATGACAGAGAAGGGGGAGGCTTCCATTGCCATGGTAATGTGATGTTCATCAGCTAAAACCACATTTTTAATCCGCAAAGGATTAGTGGCTAGCTTGAGCTTGTCCACAAAGCTGTGTTGACTAGGGTTTGAACTGCGCCTAAGTCCAGGAGTGCCAAGCCTGTGTAACTGCAAAAACAGAAAGTATAGGACATCAGTTTATTGGGATGTCTGGCAATGGTGTACAGTACCAGGTCCTCTGAGGGTACTTAGAACATTGGGCATTGGCCCAAGTCCTTGGGTTGGTACTCATCATTGGGTGAGTCAGGAGTTGTGTGGGAAGAGCTTGGCTTGCTTAATGCTCTCTCTGGGATTTTCCCTTGTCTTGATTGCCTTGTGCGGCAGTGATACAGAAATGGATACAATTTGACTGGCCATTGTTCCCAATTCCATGTCCATTTGAACCTGTGGGTTTATGGTTGGTGTTATTCCCATTGCTTCCAGGGGGTAGTCTGGTGGAGTGCCCGCCCATGTGAGAATCCTTAGGTCTCTCTCGTTTTCCAGTTTGTGCCTTATGGAGGGCGTTGGTTTTTTGTTCCGCTTTCTCTTCCTTGCAGTACAGGCTTTGCAGGTTGATCACCTGGTCCAGGTTTACATGCCTCATTACATGCAATTTAAGGGCGTCATAGTACATGAGGTGTGTGGCTGGGGTGTCAAAGGCCATGTCAGAGGGTGCACAAAGTTGGAGTTCATTGTAGGTGCGGGTGAGTTCCTTCACAGTGCCTGTCTGGGTTAAGTTCTTTACTTGACGTATGATCATGAGCGCTGTGTCCTTAAGCACAAACCTTGCCAAGAAGTCTTATTTATAAGTATCCCAGTTCTTCTTAGTGTGCTCTTTGTGCCACTTGTTGCACCAGGTGCCAGCATTGTGGGTCAGTTGGATGGAGATTTCCACAATCCAAAATTGTTGCGGGCATTCCATCTGGGCCAGATTGCTCTGGGTGGACTGGATCCATGCAGCAGTGTTGTTGTTGTTGGCCCTGGCAAAAGGTTCCAAGGAAGCGCTTTGTAGTCTTTGGGCTAAGTAGGTGGGCATGGTGTTTTTGTCGGTTGGTCGCAGAATGGTGGCAGCCGTCTGGAAGAACTCTTGTGCAGACATGGCATTGAAGGCGGGTAGTGGAATCACTGTGTTCTGGTACAGGACAAAGCCATCAGGTATCTTGGTACCAGGGGTGTACAGGGTCCAGTCCAGCAGAAAGCCAGACATGATTCTGTCAAGGATTTGTTGGCCGCAGCAAGTACGGGCAACATGCAGAATTTTACAAGATGAGGTAGGATGGAGAACCTACCTGTGCTACCAATGTTGTAACTGTGCTGTTTTAGCAGAGTTACAAGGGGGAAAATATTTAGAAGCTAGACAATAATCTTTATTGAGAGATAGTGATTATATAGTCATTGTGAATCAAGGATAAAGGGAACATGATTGTGTTGATCACATAGTTGGATGGTGAAGGGGGTGGCTTGATCCTGGTAATGAGTCAAGCGCCAAAACAAGGTATCCACCATAAGGGACCATAATTTGTTCATGTTGTTGGATTTTTCAATTTGAGTTGACTTCCTATTCTGGCTTTGAGTGGCCAGGTAATTGGATTGCAGGTCACAAACCCGCTTGCTTGGAACCTTGCTGGCAGGTCAAGCCTGCTGTTTTGACAAATGATTGATGCCACCAAGGGCTGCCTAACCCTAGTAGACAGTATCACCATGTCCCAGGGGAATCACAAAAATTTGCCCATGGCAACTTGGCATAATTATACCCTGGGCCACCAGGAAACTACCCATTGCCATTCTTGCAATAAAGTGACATGGACCTTTGGTTCAACCAAGTCATCCCATATTTGATTTTAGTTCTATTTAATTTGCAGACTAACATCTGCGGCCTTGTTCCCCACACCTGTCAACTCCAAGAAACTGTGGACCGTCTGCCTGAGCTATATCAACCACCCAGAGCACCTTTTGGCCTGGTACATTTCACAGAATATCCCCTTAACCCGGCATATTCAGAGTTTACTCTAGAGGAAATCCTGATCTACAACCTCAAAGCCAGAGCTCAAGAGACAGAGATCATTGGCCAAGAAGGATCCTGGATAACTGTGCCCCCTCTTCTATCCCAAGATAAATATAACTACCTGCCAGCCTACCAAGTTCCAATGACCCCGCCTCTAACCCTGCAGCTTGACTGCCTGCAAGAATCTGTGGCAGTCAATGAGTTCACTTCAACACAACTATTTTGAGTAATTTAAATAACTCTAACTGGACTTGTGGATTATATGGTTCCCTCCAAATGACCCTGGGCCATCATAGGCAAATCCTTGTCCTATATTGTAAAGTTAGCTCATATCCTATGGTGGGCCCTTCCCTCCAAGCCTGCAGGCTGTCTGCCTGCAAGTCCTCAAGAACCCCCCCCCAGATGGATCCCTGACAAAATCAGCCCTTGCCTGTAAACTTCCTCCATGTGGATCATCACAGTTGGCCATTCCAAAATTCAACACAAAACTCAAACAACTCATAGCGCATACAGAAGGGGGGTTTTTCCTTGTCCCCTGGCGCAATGCAGACCTGATTGTACCCCACAATGAGATAAATTTTACTGATGACCTTTTCACCCACAAGCGTGTCAAACAGGTTGTCAATCAGCGGCAGGGGGTATTTGTTTTTGACTGTCACCTTGGTTAAGAAGCAATAAGCAGTTATCAGACAAAGGGAACTGTCCTTCTTGGCTACAAAAAAGACTGTGTCCCTATATGATGAGAGAGAGGGACAGATGAAGCCCTTATTGAGCGCGTTCATGAGGTGTTGGCAGAGAGTTTTTTCTTTCTTGGGCGTCAAGCAATAGAGGGGCTGTGCCTTGGGAAGCAGCCCTTGCAACTGGACAGCATGGTGTATCTCTCTTGGAGTTATCAATTGGTCTAGTGTTTTTCTAAAGACATCCTTATATTCCTCAATAAGTGATACTAGTGCTGGTGGCGGTGTTGTGACCAAGGGGGGAGGTATAATGGGTTCAGAGCAGATGACTTTCACTGAGCACTGGTTGAATTCCAGATTCCCCCTTTTAAATCATAAATGCTGTCTCTGCGAGCCGTTCAAACACAGTGGCATGGAGTAGCTTGGCTTTTTTGGCAGGGTAGATTTAGAAACCTACCCTGTTTCTTTTGAGTGTGATCACAGAGGTGTGCTAGTTGATGTATGGAAGATTATGCCAGAGCCAGTCAAGGCCAGCAATAACATTGTGGCTGAGGCCTGCCATTATTGGTCCAGAGAAATTAACTTATATGTTCCTCATTCTTACAGATAGGGTACTGTCTTGTGAGCAATTGCTACTCTGTGGGAGTTGGTCACACGTACTGCCTTGAAGCGGCTGGGAACTTGATCTAATTGTTGGGAGTCTGTGAATTCCTGATTGACCATAGTGTGATTGACCCCATTATCTATCAAAATTCTGTGGGTGTTACCGTGGAAACAAAAGGGGTAGGACAAGCAGGTGATTTTATTTGATGAATGACTGGCTTGGAGGACAGTGTTGTAACTGTGCACTTGGAATATGTCTAAGGTTTCTACATTATGCACATTGTAGTTACAGGGATTCTTGGCAAGGAGAGATTGAGAGTGTGGGTCAAGAAGGGTTGAAGAACTTCTTATATCTACAACCCCCAAGCTTTTCCTAAATCCTCAATCTGGGCTATCTGGAGCTCCCCCTTGCAAGGGCGCTTGGCCCCGTTTTCCTGCTGACAAGGCTGGTGCTGGCCTACTTGGTTGTGAGTGCTGCTGGGTGTGGGAAAAGGTTAGGGAGTTACATCATTGGATATTTGGAATGCCTTTGAGGCCTGATTGCTAGCTTTCACAATGGCCTTGTAGAAGTCACTGCTGGAGGTGCAGCGCCCTACAGGAACCCATTTACAGATGTGGGGCTTAAGCCCATTGACAATGAGGGTGAGTAGCATTGCATTACTGTTGGTTGTGGCATCTGGGGAGGAAGCAAGGGCCTGCTGCCAGGAATTAAGGTACTCAGGGATGCTTCTTGTCTCTTTGATAGAAAGTATAGGTGTCCCTACTACAATGGGTGAAAAGGTTTTGCTATAGCAGGACTTGACGGCATCCCTAAAGGTTGCCCAAGTAAATTTATGTTCTTGGCTGGCCCAGTTGATGAACTGTACTATGTCAGGTCCCTTGAGGCACCCAGACATAGTGAAAACCCACATGGGCTCTGGTACTTGGAAAATACAGAGGCAGGTTTCTGTTGCAACTGAGTTTCCAGATATGCCTGCTAATGTATCTTACAATACACAGGGGGCGCTTGATGAGTCACCCCTTGACGTGTCTAACAACATGAACCAATCTGATGGCAATGTCAAATAGCAGGCACTTCTTCCTAATTAGGAGTGCTACCAATTTGGTCTGCTGATCCCCGCACAAGTTATTCCTTGGCTTTAAACCTTACATGGAACACGCCACTATGCCACCCCCTTGTGGCCTTGTGGCTTTCCCCATATGGTATATAAATGCAATATTCTACAATAAACAATACCTTATTCTATTCATTCTTGTCCTTTCTATTGGACTGTTGTCTTCCCCAACTCAAATACTGAACCCTCATTGGTTCAGTTGCAACAGTGGTTGCAGCGGTAGGTTTACAGCCTACCTAAAACAAAAATTCCCCCTAAGAAAGGACAGAGTACAGGCTGTATGGCTACTCCCCTTCAAGAAACTTTCCTGCCAATCCACGAGGGGGACATCCCCAACAGTTATGTTATTTACCAAGACCAGCTAGTCCTTACAAGTGTGTATAATTGGCTCCACCTTGGACAGGGGACATCAGTGTCACCCCTCCCCAGTCAGACCTTTCACAACATATGCTCAATCTCCAGCTAGAATCCTTTGCGGGTGGGGTCAAAGGAGCTGACATTATCAGTTGGCTTCAATCCACTGAGACCTGCCTTTGTATCTGTCAAGTGCCTGAGCCCATGTGGGTTGCTACTGCTTCTGGGCGCCTCACAGGCCCCGCTGCTGTATGGTTTACCAACTGGGCCAGTCAGTAAACCAAAGTCACCTGGGCGGCATTCCGGGACGCCGCAAGATCCTGCTACAGCAAAACCTTCTCGTATATTGTGGTGAGAGCTCCCCTTTTAGTAATTAAACAGACTGGGTCCATTCTCAAGTACCTTGCCGCTGCCCCTAAAGTCATAATCAATAGGAATGCCATGCTTCTGACCCTAATAGTCAATGGGCTCAAGCCCCATATCTGTAAGTGGGTCCCATGGGTTGTTGCACCTCCATCAATGACTGTTACAAGGCCATTGTGGAGGCCAACAATCAGGCTTTGATGGGCTTCTGCCATACTAGTGATGCTTCACCTCAACCTTGTGTAACACCTGGCAGTGGCCACAACCAAGTAGGCTGCCACCAGCCCCGTCAGCAGGAGAATGGAAGCAAACGCCCCCGTGAGGGGGAACTCCAACTAGCACAAATTGAGGACCAGGGAAAAGCCTGGGGTTTTAGTTACGAGAGGTTCTACAACCCCACTTGACCCTCCCTCTCAATCCCTGCTTGCAAAGAACCCCTGCAACTACAGTGTACACAAGTTCAAAGCCCTTAACGTCTTCCAGGTCCATAGTGACAACCCTGTACTTCAAGAAAGCCACTCTTCAAATAAAGTCAACCACTTAGCCTATCCCTTCTGTTTTTGTGAGAATACCCAAAAACTATTGGTAGATACTGGGGCTGACCACACTATGGTGGACCAGGCGTTTGCCAAATCTCAACAACTGGACCAAGTGCCCAGCAGGTTCAAGGCAGTACAAGTAAGTGACTCCCACAGAGTTGCAATTACCCATGAGACAGTACCCTTCTCCGTGAGAATGGGGAACATCCAGGTTAAGCTCTCTGGGCCAATCATGGCAGGGCTCAGCCATGACGTAATTGCTGGCCTCAACTGGCTTTGGCACAACTGTCCCTACATTGACTGGGATACCTCTGTCATCACCCTCAATAGAAATGGGGTGGTCTTCCAGATCTATCCTGTTGAAATGAGCAAGCTAATCCACAATACTGTGTTTGTTAGAATAACAGAGAAAGACTCACACAACTTCAAGGGGGGACTAGACTTCAACCAATATTCAGTCAAAGTTATCTGCGCAGAACCACCTGTGGCCCCTCCCTTGACCACTTCACCCCCACCAGCGCTTGCTGCACTCCTCAAGGAGTACAAGGACGTCTTCAGCAAAACACTGGACCAACTACCTCACCCTTGAGAGATCCAGCACGCTGTACAACTTCAAGGGTTGCTACCTAAGGCATGCCTCTTGTATTGTTTTACGCCCAAAGAAGATGAGACCCTCTGCCAGCACCTTGTGGACACTCTTGACAAGGGCTTCATTTGCCCCTCGCTCTCTCCATACGGGGCAGCTGTCTTCTTTGTAGCCAAGAAGGACAAGTCCCTTTGCCTGGTCACAGATCATCGCGCCTTAAATGAGGTGACTGTTAATAATAAGTACCCCTGCCTTTGATTGACAACCTGTTTGACACACTTGCAGGTGCAAAGGTCTTTAGCAAGATTGATCTCACCGCAGGGTACAACCAGGTCCACATTGTGCCAGGGGATGAGGCAAAAACTGCCTTCCGCACACGCTACGGGTTGTTTGAGTGTTGAGTAATGAACTTCAGAATGACTAACACTCCTTCCACCTTTGCCATGTTGATGACCAAAGCATTTGAGGATCTGATTGAAAAGTGCGTTATTGTGTACCCTGACAACATTATTGTCTTCAGTCAAGATCAAACCACACACCTCCAACACCTCTGTACTGTCCTCAACATCCTTTGGAAAAATCAGCTAAAAGCTAAGCCCTTTAAATGCAAGTTTCTCAAGTTGGAGCTGCTATTTCTTGGGCACACCATCTCTGCCCAAGGGATAAAGCCCAAACCTGCCAAAATCAAGGCAATCACCAGCATTCTGCCTCCCACTGACGTGGGCCAGGTGTGTACCTTCTTAGGCATGGTTTCTATGTGCGCAAGTTCATTCCCAATTGTGGGGAACTAATTGCACCTCTCACCAAACTCTTTAACACCAAACAGTGCTTCCATTGGACCCTTGCCAGAGATCAAGCCTTTGAGACGTTGAATCAGAGACTTACAACAGCACCTGTACTGCAGTTACCCAACCAAAACCGCCATCATGAACTCAAGACTGACGCCTCTGACAGGGCCATAGGGGACGTGTTACGGGTAGAAACTGACAATGGCGCCTTCCTCCCCATGGCATATTGTCCAGGAAGCTTACTGACTTGGAACAGTGTTACCCCATTCATGATAAAGAATTAGCAGCAATTGTGCACTGTGTTGAGAAGTGGCACTGTTACCTGGAAGGAGCCACCTTTCCACCCCGCGTCCTGACAGACCACAAGTCACTCCAGTACTTCAACACACAGTCCCACTTGGCATACCACCAAGCAGGCTGGGTTGAGCGCCTATCCTCCTATCAGCTGTGCATCAAGTACAATCCTGGGAAGGAACTTGTCACAGCTGACGCCCTCTCACGCCTCTACGTAGCATCCATCACTGAGGATGATGGCTTGGATCCAGATTGGCTAATGTTGTATCTACGCCCTGAAGCAACTTGTTACAAAGGCCTTAACTCAGTAACCATCTCCAAGCTGAAGGACAACAAAAGTCAGTTCACCACGGATGCTGGCAATGTCTGCCTTTGGGCAGGGACAAGTGAGAAGACGCCTTACATCCCCACCACACAAAGAGGTGACACCATACTGCTTTACCACTGAACCCTGGGTCACATCAGAGGATGTAACCTCTTTGAGATCATGAAACAGAAGGTTTGGTGGCCGTGTATGCATCAAGACATCTGTCAGGGAGGCAACTGCCAGAATTAACTCATTCTGCAAGTTGACTTACTATATGTCAACAATCAGAATTAAAAAGACTTTAATGTTGACAGCATTGAAAAGTCAGAATTAAGTTATAACTCATGCAGACTACTAAAAGTTGACACTTTTTTAATAAGCAGAAACCTGTTTCCTGAACATTTTACTTAATAAAAATTAAGCTTCAAGATACTTTTTAGGGTAATGTGACAACATGGATTTTAAAAAGTCCATAAAAAGTTATACATGACAATTAAAAAACTTCATAAAAATACACTTTTAATTTATTTTACTATGAAATTAGCTATCTTTACTATAATAAATTTTTCCCACTTATAAAAACAAAAAAACCAATATACAAAAAGATACTACATAAAAAGTTACATATTATAGCAGAATATAAAAATCAGAAACAGTAATATAAAGTTTTTTCTATATTTAAAACTACAAAAAACATATAATTTACTAGTAAAATACCAATATAGGCCATGTAATACAGTCTAAAGCATCAAACTATCAATAGAAAATCAATGATTTTATAAAAACAGTATCATAAATTATTAATGAGTTATTTAGAATAACTATTTATTTAAAAATATTATACTTAATATATAAGAACTATATAAAAAATTAGGCAATACTTAATAAATTTAATTGAAAGCTAGACTGTGATCACCTGGTTGCCATTAAGAACTGTGGCAATATTCTTGATGTATTCCCCAATTGCTGAAAGCTTATATTTGGCCTTGACAACGTCCTTGATCTTCTCTTGATATTGTTTCTCTTTGGTGGTTCTCTTCTTCTTGGATGGGCAGTTCTCACTATCTCTGATGGATGCAGCAGTCTTCCTCTGTTGGACTTTGAGGTGCTTGTAGAAGGTGTTGTATCTGGGCTTGATTCCAAAGGAGGACTTGATATGCTTATACCAGCCCTCCAAAGATTAAGCAGTTTTCATCTCATCCTTAAGAACTGCCTAGTAGCAGTTCCAGTTGGCTTTGGCTTTGGCTCTGGGCTTGGTCTGGCGCTTAGTGACCTTACGTCCAATCACTGTGCTTTGTAATATTCAATGAAAGGGTAGAAGGCACCATCATGTTTCTTGGCATATGGATCCTGGAATAGGATGTCAAAGACTTGTCCAGTATGCTCTGGCTTTATAAAGGCTAGTGCTACAAACTGCTGAATTAAGAACTTGCACTTTCCTAATGTATCTAGACGGTGGAGCTTGCTAAGCTCAGGTAGATCCTTTAGTTGCCTGTTGACAGCCTGTTGATAATGGAAAAAACACCCCTGGACCTCTCCATCAAAGGTATTTACAAAAGCGTTATACTGGGTAGTTTCATAGTCCATGATTATAGTTGAGGGTCCAAGTGCTTTATCTTGAGCTTCTTTTTCTGCAGTGAGGGTGGCTTCATCCTTTTCATCATCATCTGGATTGGCTCTAATGTTATGGCCAGGGGGACTCTTTCTATTATTGGGTAGGGCTTTGATGCCCTCCTGAAGGATTTTAAAGGCCCTTGTGTAGATCTCTTCTGTTGCCCCAGGAAGCAGAAAGTAGGCAAATGGGAGCACCTTGCCTTCAATAAGGGAATGTACAATCCATAGTTGGTAAAAAAAGGCGGGGGCATACTGCAAAGGTACCGTCACATAACCAGGTCTCTGAATCTCTTAACTGCTCCAGGCTCTGTTGTGTAGCATAGCATATAATTTTAACCTCTGCTGTAGGCCCATCATCATGTAAAAGGAATACCTCATCACCATTGAACATCTTTAACTTCTCTGTCAAGACTAACTCTTCTTGGACCATGGCAGATTTCTTATGGGGGGACAGATCATGGTGTTTGTCACATATGTACTTCACTAACTAGTTGCAGTCAGGGATGAGCTTCAGGTTATCATTACTTAGGTGTGTGGTGGCCTTAACTGCCAGATCAAAAGCCTTGACATCTTTGGAGACTGGAACCATTTGGTAGAGGTACCACTTTAGAAGCTTTTTGATAAGATTGATTGGAGCATTGCATGTGTGCTCTCCTTTTTCACTAGTGACTTTATCCCATCCTTCTGTGTTGATCCTGGCAGCGCAGCTTCTATCTTCACACACATAATGCTTGCTTTGTCCTGCTCTCTTTTGATTGTTGCAATTAAAAACATAGCCATCACAGACTAAACTTGCACCTCCTTTGACAGACATTAGAGGGGAAACCCGAGGGAACTTCTTTGGGAGCTTAAACTCTCCTTTGATGTTACATATATTGTGAACCTTTAGGGGATCCCATGGGCCAATTGGTGCTTGATGATAGTCAGACAGGTAATCATCAGGATCTTCTTTATTGATAATTGATGAGGAGGATGGAGGTGCAGGTTTGTTGTGCAGTGGAGGGGAATTATCTGGAGTTGGATTCTTGCGCTTCTTGGACTGGGATGGGCTTGATTCCTTGGGGCTTGATTCCTTTGAGCTTGATTAATCTGGGCTTATTTCATCTGGGCTTGACTGGGGTTCCGGACTCTTGGGTGTCTTCTTTCTTCCTTGCTTGTTTAGTGGAACCTCATCTTCTTCTGATTGATACCAGCTTGGAGAAGAGGAGGGGGCAGGGGAGGGCTCTTTGCTTTCAGGGTCTGGGGTCTTCTCCTTTGTCCTCTGTTTCTTTGAGGGCTCTTTGGCTGGTTTTTTGTTGGGGTAGGGACTTTGGGCCTTTTCAGAGGCTTTGGGAACTTTCTTGATTGACTTGGGGTTATTTTTTGGCTTCTTGGAAGATTTGTCCTACAATAATTAGGTAGAGTTCACAAAGTAAGAATAATCATGTGAAACATGAATAAAATTAAATAATAATCACTTGTTTTAAATTTTATTATTAATTAAATAGTTTATAGAAGTATGGAAAGTAATTTTAGAGCTAGTTTATTAGTAAAGAATAGAAAAAACCATGTTTAAATAAAAAGTTGACATTCTGGTAGTCACAATAGTCAAAAATATTTAATTTAGTTTGTCAGCATAAAAAACACTTTGATTTTGACGTCAGCATACCGACAGTCAGCATTAAAGTAGAAAAACACTATGTAAATCACTTATAAAGCTTGGTTAATATTTTCCAGAGTTGGTTTTTTAGTCCAAAATTGATTATTTTTAAATTTAAAAAATTTAAAGATTTGCATATGTAACTTATGAAAACTAAATAATAGGGATTGTAGAGGGAAGTCTAAAGTACAGCCCTGGGTACTTTGGCCTGAATTACCATACCATTGTATGTGTGCTTTTTGTTAAGCGGCAGTGTTTTACTAATAAACAAGTGAAGGTGTTGACATTCAGGCAGTCAGCATTCTTTTATAGCAACTCTCCTATTGAATCTTGCTTAAATTATGTCACTTTGTTTGCTTAGCCAAACCTCTTTGTTGCAATTTAGGTGACACATCAATTTGACACAAAGTTGACATTATAATTACTTATATAATTTCTAGTTTTAACATATGTGTTTTGGCTTAAGTGGACTTCCGGAAATAAGCTATAGTTTATCCAGTGAGTTTAAAATAACAGTAAATATCTAAATAATACAAAAAATGCTCTGAAAGTTGGAATATGTCTTTGTTCAATGCTTATATTAATATATATTTAATAAAAACAGTAGTATAAAATATAAAAAATAGTTATTTTTAGAATATTGTATAATATATTAAGAAACTCATGGATTTTTATTTGGGGTCAACATCCAGATATTACTTACTGTAGTTGATCTTAATGTAAAAGTACAAAGAAACTTACATTTTCATAGTAAATTATATTAGTTTTTTGGCTTAAAATTAAGCCTTTGTTTAAATGGTGTCAACATAATGTCTGTTCCTTTTTAATTTTGCAATTCTGACTTAATAATTCACTATGAAAAATTAGCTTAGTTTTGGAAATGCCCAATTCCGGCGGATAAATACTAAAATAATGTCAACTTACTGAATGTCAAAAAATTGTTGACATTCAGTAAGTCAACTTGCAGAATGAGTTAATTCTGGCAGTTGCTGTCAGGGACCCACTTTAAGGGGAACAAGCCCCCAATTTGGTGAGCCAAGGCCCCTAAGTTAAGCCCTGCGATGGCTGAACCAATGGGCACAGTGACCATGGCAAGATGGCCCAAATGCCCCAGGTATGCAACCCTTCCCATCAGGGAGCTAGAACAACCCAAAAGTTAATATCCTACCATGTATGTCAAAAGATAGAACAATGTGTGGGGCCGCACCAATGAGGGTTTGGCAGGTGGAGGAGTAGAATGGTGACCATAGTGGAACTTTCTACCCCAATGACCAGAGGGATATTTGAATCATCCATTGGCCAAGGAATCCTTCTGGTGGGCAGTGTTGGGAGAGGAGTTTTGCCAGTTGATGGTGGGAGTAGGATTCTCAAGACCTTTTACAGTTGTAAATAGGGAGACTAGAAACCATAGCAGGAATAAAATTCCCTTAATGGCTTCAAATGGGAGTTACTAAGAGATAGATTTGACAAGATAGGATAGAAAATATTCTTTATTGTTGGAACAATTGGAATGAATAAGAATTGGGCACTTAAATAGCCTTAAATCAAGGCTGAATATTTGAGTGGAGTTTAGGAAATCAAGGGGATTTACATGGGTATATCATTTAAAGATACCTGTTTCAAGTGGAGTATAAATTGTTGCTTAATAATTGCCAAACTGATTTGGTGCAAGCAGAGGAACCAAAAAGATTTCACAATGTTAAGGCTAATTAAGCGGTGTATAGCCAGAAGATCTAATATCTTAATGTACAAAGCTTGGTCTAAAACCAGAGAGAGCGGGTCACAGATTGTCTGGCTAGCTTCACGCAGCCAATCAGAAACAGAGCGGTAAGTGACGTTTACAGTCTTATTATTAACATTTTTGAATTCAAAAGGCATTTTGAAAGCAAAATATGATTGAATTAAGTGATAATAAAAAGGTAATTTAAAGATATTAGCTGATTCTGTACTAACATTACATTCATCATTAAAGCCTCAGGTTCAAATCTTGTTTTGGCAAAGCTTCAAGAGCCAAATATTGTTGTGAATGTTGTTGTTTTGTGTCTTTGTCTGGGTCTCTTCTAAGCATATATTCATAATTAAAATGGAGTCAGGAACTGAATTCCTGCCAACATCTTGGATCTCCTAGAAACATGTGTGCTGTGCAAAAAAAATACGTCTAAACATGCACCCCCAAAGTCTGTCCTGCCCATCAAAACAATGGAACCCTTTGAACAGTGGGCCCTTGACATTGTGAGACCCCTCCCCAAATACAGACTAGGAAAGAAATACCACATAACTGCCATTGACTACTTCACCTGTTGGCCAGTGGCTTGGGCAACAACTAACCACACCGCCACCACCATCACCTGCTTCATTGGCAAGGAAATTGTGGCCTGCTTTGGGCGGCCCAAACACCTCATCACAGATGGTGGCCCTGAACTTGTTGGGCATGTCATGAAGACGTACTGCATTAAGAATGCACTCCAACAGATAGCCACAACCCCCTATCATCTGCAAGTCAATGGGCGCATAGAGCAATTGAATGGCTCACTAGTCCAACTGATTGCCAAGCTCTCACAGAAGCATCCAAATACTGTGTGGACTGAACACCTGCCAACTGCCCTATTTATCTTGCAAGAAAGAATCAACAGAGGTACTGGGTTCAGCACCAGCGCCCTGGCCTTTGGGACACCTGACAGCTTGACAGGAGTAGACTAAGGGAAGTTACAGTCTACAGTTCCCAGGAAACCTCCCCTGTTGATAACTCCATCCCTGAACCAATGGCGTGCCAAGGCCCAAGAGATTGAACACAAACAACTCAAAGTAGGGACAAAGCACCTTGAGGCAAGATATGCCGTAGGTGACCCCGTCTACACCCTCAACCCCAATTCTGCCAAATTGGAACCCAATCACCAAGGGCCCTTCAAGATAGCCGCGGTCTATGAAAATTACACCTATCAACTTGAAGATGCCCAAGGAAACACCAAGAAGCTCCAACACAATTGCTTGTGCCCCTGCTGCGCCATCCCCACACAAAGGTTGTTTGTGCGGACCTTCCCAGACCTTCTGCAGACTCTGGTCTTGGTGTCGCAAACAACAAGCAGGGGGCAAGGGGGGTGTTGCAACCAAGTTTCCAGACCTGCCTGTTAACGTATCTTACAATACACAGGGGGCGCTCAATGAGCCGCCCCTTGATGTATCTAACGTTATGGACTAATCTGATGGCAATATCAAATGGCAGGTACTTCCTCCTAATTAGGAGCGCTACCAATTTGACCTGCTGATCCCCGCACAAGTTATTCCTCAGCTTTGAACCTTACATGGAACACACCACTATGCCACCCCCTTGTGGCCTTGTGGCTTTCCCCATATGGTATATTAATTACAATATTCTACAATAAACAATACCTTATTCTATTCATTCTTGTCCTTTCTATTGGACTGTTGTCTTCCCCAACTCAAATACTGAATTTTCATTGTTTCAGTTGCAACATTTTGGCCCCTGGCGTAGCCAGGGGCCAAACAAACTTCCTTTCAAGTGTTGCAACATATTTGATTACTCCCTCTTGGGGAATTAATGCCCCGAGTAAATCACCGAGTGGCTCACCGAGTAGTTCACCGCCCAGGAAATAACTGGTGGCACCATTATCAGTTAACCATCTATGACAGGGATCACTCAATCCAGGTCCTAAATGGAACACAGCTTGATTAAGCCTTGTGACTCAAGAGGAACATTACTCAAATAAGCCCCATGATCTCCATGACGTACATGGACAACATGTGGCTTATCATGATACTATATAATATTCTATATTCATATCCAATAAAGTATCATTCTCTTCTTAATCTTCCCATTTATTTTGTTTTTTATACTTCCCAGAAGTATAAACTTGACACAAGGAAGAAGGAGAGGTGGGAAAGAAAAAATTCAAAAGCGAAACATCACTGGATTGCTACACTATGTGTTAATGGTTTATTATTAAGGATACTTGATTACAGTAGATTTTAAAAAACTCTAATAATAAAATAGAATTATATATTACAATCTATCTTATCACGTTAGCTTTTCCTTGATGTGTTGATAATTCATTTGCTGTTGATAATGTGCTTGCATTTAATTCGATAGCTGCACCTCCAGTTGCTTTGGCAATAGGAAATCAAGTTGCCTTCGCAACCACAGCTGGTCTTGGGGAGGCAACTTGATTTCCTATTGCCAAGGCAACTGGAGGTGCAACTATCCAATTAAATGCAAGCACATTATCAACAGCAAATAAACTATCAACATATCAAGGAAAAGACAACATGATAAGATAGATTGTAATATATAATTCTATTTTATTATTAGCATTTTTTAAAATCTACTGTAATCAAGTATCTTTAATAGCAATCCATTAACACATAGTGTAGCAATCCAGTGATGTTTCACTTTTGAGTTTTTCTTTACCACCTCTCCTTCTTCCTTGAAAGGAAGTTTGTTTGGCCCCTGGCTACACCAGGGGCCAAAAAACTTTTAAAAAATTCAAGGAAGAAGGAGGGTAGCTCATAAATCATTATATGATTTTGTGGTTGCTATAATAGTGATTTAGAGTGCAGAATATTGCATCATTTCCAGTTTATACAATTTTACATTTAACTTAATTTCATGTCTAAACATGGTTGTTGAGATTGTATTTTTCATTTGATTTTATCCAGAGTGGAGCTTCTTGATTTGGATTGATTTGTCCTAGTTTCTTACTGTATATTCACTTTGGATTCCAGTTTCCGCAATTAATATCTGAGTTTACTAGTGGCATTCAAAAGTGATTTGAAATTTGGTTCATGGATTTGACAATCCCGCAATTCCAAAAAACATAGTAAACTTAATGAAAATGGTTTATAGATTTGAACGCTTCAAATCTGATTCCAGTTAATTCATTTTGTCCATTTGAAATATGCAGTTTGACTTGAAATTTTCAAAGTGTCTATGAGTTCCTCCATTTTTAAAAATTCAAATAAAAATACAAAAAATTCAATTTAATTAAAAAAGGCTATCCCACAAAAGTGATTTGAAATTTGGACCAAGGATTTGACAATCCCGCATTTTTACGTTCATGTTCCAAATTTACAGTAACCATTATAAGCTTTAATTATATCCTAGAACAGAAGTGCTATCATATGAACTGTCACCTAAATAACACCTAGAAAAATCTATTATGGATTGGGCTGTCAGGCCACCTAACTCTAAGATAAAATGCTCAAAAGCCTATTGTATTGGAGCACATCTGATTAGGTTGAAACAATCATCTCCAACTAGCAGTCATCCAGTGTCTGGATAGCTCTGGGTAGTTGCCCAGGTAAATGCTTGCACCACTCAGTGTGAGACATTAGTGTGAAAGCTGTTGCTCTATACCTTAGACTGATGTATTAGGCTAAATGCCTTTTGTATGCAGAGCCAAATAATAAGCTTCCTTGTAAAATCACCCCCAGGCAGGACCCTCTGCCCCAACACCCTAATGCTACTTCAGTCTCTTTTTAGTGTTGTCAGCTAACTTAGAAATAACATGGGCAGCTGGGCCAGCCTCAATGTCAGTTTATGTAAATAAAGACTGACATGATTTATTCTATTCCCCTTTGGAATTAACAATGCAGTGTAGTTCTTTTCCCTTAATTCTTTCCTCAGCCAAATATTATATCATCTTAGAGAAAAGATAGGGCTGTTGTCATACAGTATAATTTCTTATAGTATAATATAGCTTCAAACATGAACCCACTATCCAGATAGAAGAAGAATGTCACATTACCTCTGGACTGTGGGCCCAACCAGACTTCTTGTATCTGATGAACACTTTCTCATGAGCTGTTGTATACACCAAAACAACATGTTCTCCTGTATTTCCTAATGTTAGAATACTTAGGAGTTCCCCAGTATGGATGGAAATATACCTCAGTCCATGGGTTTCTGACAATTTCTAAGAAAAAATGAGTTTCTTACATTTTAGTCACAGTTCATGCTATGGATTAGCCAAATTACAAGTTAAAAATTAAAAAATAACAAAATTACTAAATTTAATTTTTGCTTCTCAAACCAAAGATTTTTTTCTTTTGGCTAGCTCTAAAAGAATTTTCTTTTAAAAATCAGAGCCTGACTGAATTAGTATTGCTATATATGGTTTCAATTCTGCTGTATGCTGCGTTTGATCCTAACTGGCTTTTCTAAAAAAAACTGATTCAAAAGGCTGATATTTGAGAATGAATCATTCAAATTTGAGGTATCCACTTCAATTCCGACACTACTTTTTCTAGGAACAGAGTTAGGGATGCTTCGGCTCAGTCCCGGCTAGCTTTCGGCGCTTGGCCACTATAGCTAGAACGGAATAATTTTATATTTAAACATTCTCAAATAAATCTTTGATAAGAGTGGCCAGGATCCAGAAACTGGCCGCGGCTGCCTGGAGCTTGGCCGAAGCAGCCCTAGGAACAGACATCTGACATTTTGGCATCATTTTCAGCATTAGAAAATAATTTATTTACAAACTTCTGAAAATGATGTCATAATATCGGATATCTGTTTCTAGAAAAAATGGTGCCAGAATTGAAGCTGGTACCAAATTTGGTGCAATGTGCTAATCTGAGCGAAAACAATGCAGATTTAGCCCTGACTTAAGTGAAATAACTTTCCCATGTCTGACTTAGTAAGCTATGTTAATTGTAAGCAAACCTTTAATACAAATCAGTAAAAATATTAGAGTCTCAATGAATCCAACTTTTTACTTCGGCCTATGCTTAACCTATTCGCAAAACTAATCTTTCTGGTTTTTCTTCTGTTGGATTTAATCTTTCAATTTGGTTTTTATTTTCTAAATTTTAGAGCTGAGTAAAATGTAATTAAAACATTTTACTCACTAATTAGCTCGGTTTTTGGCGCCAAAATTGGTTATTATGAATATTTCTGAGTTTAAGCAATCTGAGCATAGAATTAGGCCTTTATCAATTTGCCGCGAAAGCCGAGTTTTGTCTTCTAAAACAGCTAATCCTTTCATATACTGTTTTTTGCGCTCCAAAATGCAAGAGCTAGAATCCATTCACTTGATGACTTTTATTACTCTCTATCATTTATGATACTGAATCTAATATCAAACTTTTATAGCCCGAGTCGCTGTCATCACTGCTGATGGGCGTTTTCTCGTAGTAAGTCTACTAAAATCATAATTATTTTGTTTCCTAAAAAATATATTTCTTGTTCAAAAAAAGGGTTTCATATTGTCCTGATTTTAATAATCACAAAAACATTTTATTCATTTTACTTTGTAGGGTGGTCTTATGGGGTCTGATCAAGCTACAAATTTAGTTCTATCTGACTGTGAAGAACGAATATTTTCTATGTCTGAGCCTACTGAAATAGTTCCATTAGGTCTGTATCTCGTAAGAGGTGATAACGTGTAAGCAAATGTTTGCTTTTTTTACCCATAAGATGGACTGTTTTATAATGTCCTTAAAATTTTATCAAAGAATATTGCAAAAGCTTCGCATTTTAAGTTTCAATCTCTAGTGTAAAATGCTTCAGTGATATTTTAATTAACCACATACATTTCACCTTTATTAAAAACAGTAACATGGGCCTCATTATTCTGCTGCAGGCTTCAGTTTTTAGCAAACTTTGATAATGCACTTTTGTAAAAAGATTTTCATCTTAATAGAAAAAGCTTCTTGAGATCTTTAGGGTCACCCTAAGCTAAATTTATTTAAAAACATTAACATCCTGGCTTTTGATTTTTTGGTGGCTTGCTGGAAAATCTTTGTTCTAAGTTTTTATATAGGGTCGTTGTAGGTCAAATCGACGAAGAGATTGACTCGGAAATAGACTTAAATCAAATAAGAGCAGAGCCAGTTTTATCGGTTGTTCATTAAGAAAAATTGAATTAGACGATGAATGAATGTTCTTTATCTTGTTAATAGCTCGAAGGCATCATCTTTAATTCAATCCCAAAGGCTTCCGACCATAGCTCTAGGTGTATTAAAATCTGATTTAGATTCTATATTTTTGTCAGGCGCTATATTCTATTTACTATTTATTAACTATGTGATTTTTTAGATCTCTCTAGGTAAACCTTATTAAAAGTCCTTTTGTTTAAAAGTATAAGCCTGTCTCTCAAACTAAAATAAAATACTTTCTTAAAATCTCATAATCCAAAAACCAAAGCCAACATATTTAAGCGCAAATAAGATGATTCTAACAAGTCATTGAATTGAAAAGGTTGTAAAACTTTTAAACAGCGTTGTCAACTTTTTATTTTTGTTCTCAAATTGTGCCTTTTGCACTATTATTCATAGTTCTATATATTGTCGTTTTGATATGATAAACCAAATAAGATGATTACTTAATTAAAAGTATCTAACTCTTAATGCTTACAATTTGAAGATTTTACTAATCTTTTCAGAGCCAGGATTGAGATATCATCCCTAAACTAAATTAATCATTGTTCTATTTTTAGTAGCATAAATATAAAATATACTGGTCTTCTGCTCAAGTTTATTGGGGACTGGGTCACCCTAAGCGAAGCAACTTTTTCTATCTTGGGACATTTTTGTCTTATTTTTTCTAAAAGCAACATCAAGTTTTTTTTTTAAAAAAACCAGAGTGTTAGTAATTTTCTAACTGAGCTAAGCGGGTTCAGGATTTGGGATGTAATGCAGAAAATAACAAATGAGAGGATGTATAGGCTTAAAGATGTCTATTGATTAAAAAATAGTTGGATCTTTTTATAAGTGAAGAGGTGGATTTGTAGATCTGTATATTGTAACTGATTGTCCCATTACTGCTAATTCACACAAACAGGAGACATCCATGGAGCCACACCATAGCAGGGCTTCTATCAATTCTCTCCAAATGCCCCTGTTGACAGAGAAATTGCTTTCTCTTCCCTATAAGAAGCATGTATAATTATCTTCACTTTAATCAATGTATCTTACCACTAAACCAAAATACTACTAATTTCTCTCCATAGACAAGTGTGAGACTGTAAGTAGGGGGATAAGCTCCTATAATATCAAACAACAAAGACAATAATAATATGCCTTTTCTTAGTCCCTTTTTAAATGTTGTCTTCTTCACTCTCACTATCTTACTGAACTTCAAGGTAAGTCACAGTTTTTGGATGCAGGATTGTTGCTGTCAAGCTTTTACCTCATAGATTGTGTTTAACTAAAAATAAAATTTTGAGTCTCCCCCTTATCCAGAAGTTGTTACAATCATCTTAATGGGCTACATGAAACATTATTCATCCTGTCAAGATTTCTACTTTTAATATGCTTATATTTATTCATTTGTGTAGGATTATTTTACATTGTGTTGATATGTATGTATGACAACAGATAGCTACTGGCAGTGTGGTTGTTAATACAAAGAAATCTTCAAATTTAACAACAGAGGCCTGGCAGTTTGGCAAGGATGGCAAAGGTGAAAGAAGAGTTCCACAAGCTACTGATAATAAAGGTCTAGTATTCAACTGGTCTTAGTATGAAGAGGTTCTACAATAGACTTGAAGGGATTATAATATATGCCATCCTTCAATCTCCTATTGTAGGTTCTTTTATAGATCTGTTGACCCTCTTGCCAGGATGACATTGGCACTTCCAATTCTTGCTTGGGTTGTCTTTCCATCCACAGACTGCCAGCATCAAATCCCAACTAGGCATCCATGTAATATGGTATGGGGTTAATTTGCATACTACTCACCACAGAGCACATGCTAATTTTTTGAATATGTGCAATTAATTAGTGTACCATCAGTGACAGTACTTAATCAAATATTCTATTTAAGTGCATTGTTTTATTTACTGAAGGTACCCTATATTAATTCAATATTTGCAGAGACACCAGCAGTGTGCTAGTGCAATTTTCTATCAGGTATTCTAAATTCACAGATAATTGGCTAGTGATCTGATGGCTTGATATCAACCTTATTTTATTCCTAGCCCAGTGAGACACTAGCATGATTCATGAGTATTTTAGCCAATCAGGGATCAGCTACAATGATTACATCCAAGTTTTCTTGATTGGCTAGAGCCCATAGGTCAAGGAGTAATATATTGAAGGCTTCTGATATCACAGTAGGCCCTACTGATACCTGGTACACCAGCAAGGTTATAAGGCATTTCTTCCGTTCAGAGTCCATACTGTTTTTATCAGATAATGCTCAGTCAAATATTAGGGAATGCTTAAATTTCTATCACATCCAATAATAATACCCGATAAACTTCACTAAATAAGCTCAGATAAAATATAACTACCAGGGTTATTACAGCTCATCATTATAAGTCCCAAAAATCACAACTGGTTAAACCTTGATGATCATAGCTGCTCCAGCAATTCAATCTACTGGCTGAAAATCTCCTTTCAAGTTAAAAAATATCATTTCACATAATCCTATAAGCACTGTACTTTTTACTCAATTCATCCTGGCCTTTACTCAAATCAAACTTTCCAATGACAAATCTGCTTTCACTATTTGGCACTGGGTCAGAGAACTAACCTTGGGCAGCGGCCCACCATTTTCCGAGATCAGGCAGGCCCCAGGTCAGGCAGGCAGAGCCCACCATAGGATTAAAGCTAACTTAACTAGGTATGACATAGACTTTCCCACCCAAGCCCATGGGCCAGAGGCCCAGATGATAGTGTCAATCACCTCAGTAAGAATGATATACATTATTCTAAACATCTTGTTGGTATGGTCTGAAGGGAGGTTAGGTGTGGACACAGGTATTGGTTTGGGGGTGAGAGGTGACTCCATGTCTAGTTGATAGGTAGGAAGGAAGTTGTATTTATCCTTAGATAGTTGGGGCTCAGTAAATTTCCAAGGGCTCTTAGTGTTGTATCTGGTCAGCTCTTTAGATTGGTACAAGGGATACTGTGCTAATATCTTTTCATATGAGTAGTCTTTATATTTTGACTTCAAGGGGTATTCTGTAAAGTGGACGGGATCAAAGGGAGCACCTGGAGGACAAAAATTGTGGGTAGTGGGGCAGGCGGCCAGATAGATTTGAATTGGAAGATAACTAAGATGAAATATGGCAATATTTGGGAAATTGAATATATTGTAACCTTTATTAAAAAATTACAATAAAGTCTGACACAGGGTCTAGGGGTTCATATAGTAACCCACTTCTAGACTTTACATCTACTAGAGGGAAATCATCATAAGATTGGGAAATGAGAATTCAGGTGGGCAGGACACCCAGGTTTTGGGACAGAAAAAATGGCACTAGCACAGGAAGTATGTTCATTAGCTGGGTCTTCAGGAAGGGTAGCACAACCCTTCTTTTCTGAGCAATATTCTTGGGAGCAGCCTTTAGGTCCACATTTCCTTCAGGTGAGGGGTCTTAATTGGCCACCAAGGTAAACTTTAAGCTTGTTAAGCCAATGGTGGGAATTTCTTTGCCTCCATTGGGTGATTTTTTTGTTTCTCACTATGTACCTTTTTGGCAACTGTATGCTGATTTCTTTTCCCTCTTGATCATTCACAGTCTGGGTTGAGCATATTCAATCCTGAAAAACACAGACAGCCCCCTAGTCCTCAGGGCTGACAGCCTGTGGGCAGTTGTGACCAGGGTTCAAAACCTGCTCCATACCTTGGGTTTTGAGAAGGGGAAATTGTCATTCTTGAAACACTGATTAGGATGTTATAGTCTGAGATAATGTTTTATAAAAAAAGAAAACAATCCTTGTGACACTTATACTGTAAGTATCCATCTTATTCCAACACTATTTTTGAGGAACCGGGATAAATAATTGCAACATTATCTATAATATTAATGTAGAAAAAATATTATGGAATTCTATAAATGATGCCATGATTTCATATTTTGGTTTTTAGGGGGAAATTGTAAAGCCCCAGAATATGAGGGAGTATTTTAGCAAGGTAGGGTACCAAGTTGGAGGCTTGGAATCCTGTGAGCGCCGTCACAATGGGGTAGACTGTCATCATCCATCTGAAGACCTTGGCGTGTACGTTAAATCTTCCAAAATTACTGGCAAAATACGTAAGCACGTAGTATACACAGGTGTGTATAGCTACGGACTGGGTGGAGCGGGGCAACACTAGCATGGGCCAGGAGTACTGCTCAGAGGAGTTTAGCTGCGCTGACTCCTCATAGAAATACTTGTTGGGTGGTTTATTGTACGGCCCATGCTGGTGATTGTATTGGTGGCCCCCAATCCCGAGGCAGGCTGTGAGTACAGCTGAGAAGATTAAATGGTTCATCTTCTGATCCTGGGAAAGGGCAGACAAAGCTTAGTGCCTTTAACTTTCTTGTAGAGTAAAAGTTCTGGTTGATTTATGTGATACTATTGAGGGGTAATTTCACTCAATGATAGCACAAACTATCATCAAGTGAATTGGCTTTATTATATACTATCATCCTTGTGGTGGCATGAATAGAGTAAAACACTGGACAGGGAATCCTAAACACTTGGTGTTGTCTGGAATTCCCTTTTGGGAGGGGAATTGGTAGTGGTGTGCAGGCAATGAATTTTTGTCTCTGGGCTTGCATTGGCTTGGTGTATCATTAGATGCTTTCATGCATCCAATTTTGAATTCTGCAGTTAATGCAGGAATGGATGGTTTGAGCAGCTTGTCAGCCCCTCCCAAATTTGGCGAATTCCAAATTTGGGCAGAAGTTCCCCCTCCATTTGGGTTTGGGGAAATTGCCTTTTGGGTTTTCCCTTTTGGCAATTTCCCCATTTAGTGGCCTGGGTGGGGGACTGGCTGGCAGTGGTGGGCAGGGGCTGGCTGGCGGCCGGCCGGCCGCGCGGCCCGCGACGGGGTATAAAACCCGTCTGAATTAAAATTATTATTTTTATTTCTGTTTTCTGGCTCTGGCTTCCCGCAGCAGTTCCCCCTAATTGGGGAAACTGACGTAAAACAAAAAGGTTTTAAAAAGAATTTGAAAATTTGGAAATTTCAAATTTTGGATTTTATACCCAGCTGCCAGCCAGCCAGCGGGGGACGGCACACCCTCCACAGCAGGACCGTCCAACCCTGCCAGATAGGGAAATCACCAAATTGGGAAGCCCAAAAAGGCAATTTCCCCAAACCTAAATGTAGGGGGAAATGCTGCCCAAATTTGAAATCTACCAAATTTGGATGGGGCTGACAGGCTGCCCTGCAAAACACACAATGCAGTAATTGCAGAAGTGGAATTTGGGTTCATGAAAGTACCTGAAAAAACTCCAAAGCAATGCAAGGCCAAGATTAACAATTAATTACTTGCCAAACCCCTCCAATCTCAATCCCAAAAGGGAATTCCAGACAACACCAAGTATTTGGGGTCCCCTGTTCAATGTTTTGCACTATTCATGCCCCACCAAGGATGATAGTATATAATAAAGCTCAATAACTTGATGATAGTTTGTGCTATCATTGAGTGAAATTACCCCTCAATAGTATCACATAAATCAACCAGAACTTTTACTCTACAAGAAAGTTAAAGGCACTAAGCCTTGTCTGCCCTTTCCCAGGATCAGAAGATGAACCATCTTATCTTCTCAGCTGTCCTCACAGCATGCCTAGGGATTGGGGGCCACCAACACTATCAACTGCATGGGCTATTCAAAGATCCATCTGGCAAGTACTTTTACAAGGAGCCGGCACAGCTCAACTCCTCTGATCAGTACTCCTGGCCCACACTGGTTTTGCCTCACTCCACTCAGTCCATAGCCATATACACTTGTATATACTAGCACTCACAAATTTGCCGGTAATTTTGGACGTTATAACGTACACACAAAGGTCTTTCAATGGATGATGGCAGTCTATCACATTGTGACTGCGCTCACTTGGTTCCAAGTGGCCAACTTGGTGCCCTACTTAGCTAAAATACTTTCCCAATTGTTGGGTCTTCACAGTTATAGATAACCTTTTTGGGAATATCAATTGGGTTAAAGAATATTTTATTAGGGGTGTCAATTATGTATTTCTTTGAAGTATATGAAACAAATAATGAGTAAAATTAAAGAAGAGAAGTATACTGTATTTGATATAGAAGAAGAATGTTGTATAGTATAATGACAAGTCACACAGTGTACATGTACGTAATGATAGTAATGGTGTAAAGTTCTTGGATCACCTTTGTTGCTTGATAGGAATCCCACCCTAGATGAGCTAAAAATTGACCTGGAAAGCCTTCTTTGACCCAATCTAAATAGATGTTTTGGCTCATACTTTAGAGAAAAGCTATGTCCTAGCATACTCTCACAGTTTGATGGCAAAGTCTTTAAGTGACAGCCCCAACCTGGGATGAAACCCTGTCAAATTGGGACCCTTAATCCTTGAGATTGAGCCTCTTTTGAAGATGGTTTATTTCAAGCAATCAAAATGCTACAAATAAACACCCTCAAGCTCCTCCCTTCATACCAATAGTGACATAAAAAGCTCTGGAAATAGAATACTATGTTTTAAAAATAGAAACATGTGTTCTAATAATAGAAGCTTAGGTTGTTTGGCCAACAAATTGTAAGAGCCCAAAATCTACAGGTTTTTGATGTCTGATGTCAAACTTTTGAAAGTCATTTTTCTCTATCCAATAATTTTCATGCATCAACTAACAAGCCCACTAAAGCAAGTAAATAGCTTAATACTTCTTTCTTACTCATTTTTCAATAAAGATTTGGAAATTCACTTACCATCTTCCCCACTAGAAGTTGACACTAAAGACTTGTCCTCCCTTTCATCAACTTATTTTTAAATTTAAATTTAAGCTTCAATATTTTCTCTAGCATTGCTCTTTAATTTGAAAACTAAAGGTTTATTTAAAGCTTTTTTAACTTACCTTAGTAGCTTCATATATTTCAGGGTCCTTCTTATTGTGCCTTCTACTTCTCTAGCATCCCCAAACCACTTGGTGTTAAGATAAACACCCCAGAATTATCACAATCACCTAAATTTGATGATGATTTTGTTTTTTATGATCCCTTTGTTCCTCTGTTAATTTTTCTAGCATGTGAGCCAATTGCTTACATAATGTTGTTGTGATTTTTGGAACAATCTGATTCTTTTTACACATCCTTACTAAGAAATATTCCACCAGTCTTCTCATAGAGGAAGAGATCATTCTGAATGCCCCTATTGATACTGTAAATTCAGAACCTAAATGTAAAAATGTGGGATTGTCAAATCCTTGGTTTAAATTTCAAATCACATTTGCAGACAACTCAGCTGAGTGAAAATCAAAATATTTAATAAAAGCAACTATTTAATTTAACTTTTTTGATTGATTTAAATTGGCATATTTTTAATCCCTCAAGCATATAACTCAACTAACAAAAGACAAAACTCAGCAAATAAATGCAGGATAAATGAATCAGAAATGCGGGATTATAATGTACAATTTGAGATTTCCTGTAAGTCTAACAAATCATAGACAACATGGGAAAATTAACAAATATGAAATTGCGGGATTGTCAAATCCAAGAACTAAATTTCAAATCATAATTGAGGTGAATTTGAAATAAATATAATTTATAGGTGTCTTAAAAAGATGTCAAAGGATCTAGAGTGGAGTTGTTCTAATTCTTTTAGAAATCATAGACATTCTCAAAAATCATCCAATTCCATTTTAGGAAGGCTAAAATTTAGATCCTACTATTCACTAACTTAACATACTTAACAATAAAATTGACTAAAATGCACACTTCTCTTTTTGATTTTAAATTTTTTAATAAAATTTTATTATGTCTTCTTTCAATAATAACCAAGTAAAAAAGCTGTTCCCTGGCCTTGATAAAATCACGCAGGGCTACGCTGGGTCTTTTGACAGCAAATCCTCTGTCTATGGTCACTTCCAACCTGCAGGCCCCTCCCCAAGCACTACTCAGGAATATGTTCTTTCCCCTGTTCTCTCTAGCATGGCCCTGTTTTCACACCACACACAGGCAGCTGCTAATCCAAATAACATATCAACAATGGCATCTGGAACCAGTCAATTTAGCCAAGGTATCACCCAGAGAAGACATAATCCAGAAACAGCCAATCAGATGGCACTGTCTGGTTCATAAGACAGACACATCCCACCCCCAGCCAATAATCCTGCAAGATGCAGAAGAAAGATCATCACCCCAGAAATTGTTCTCAAAATGGTCAAAAAGCAAGGGATGCTTATATCCCTTAGGGAAATAGCAGCCACAATAGGTTTTGAAAAGTCCACTGTGGCTGCAACCCTGCAAGCCCACACCAACTGTGGCCCCCTCCCAAGAAGACCCCAACTGGTGCCTGTATGTCAACTGATGGTGAAAAAGCCCACTCCCTTATAATGGCCATCATGGAACATGATCCGCAGATGCCCCTGATTCAGGTGCGTCTCTAACTGGGACTCCATGGCATTTTCACAAATAAGAGAAGAATCAATTTGTGGATGCACAGAGTTGTGGTTGCTGCTAGAATAATGTCCAATAAAGTTCTCAGTGGTTCCAGTTTGGTGGATACCAACCCATACAGTTTTACCATCATCAAGTTCATCAAATGGAAAGCAACAAGAACCTGTGAAGACATCATCTTCTTATCCTATGTCAAGATTTTTGCAAGTATTCAAGACTATGAAGAAAAGCACATAAAATCTGATGTGTACAAACATGATCTAATTTTATATCAATTCATTGGAGTTTTTCTGGCAGTTTCCCCAGTAGGCGTCAATTATTACTCTGTGTTGTCAAACACAGTAGATGGATATGCCTACCAGACAGAGCTCAAGGACATGCTGAAGAAGTGAGCTACACAACAAGCTGGGTACACAGCTGTAATTAGTGCTGAGATAGAACAGCGTGAATGAGCATTCAAAGAAATTACGGCTGTGGGGTATACCTGTTGGTCCTACCCCATCAACCACACTGACATGCATCTTGCAGATGTATGTCTTTACAATTTTGGTTTGGCTCTCAGATGCTCAAAGCCTGCCACTTACAACAAACTGTGCACCCAAATAGAGAAGGGGTTTGAGCTATTCCCATCCATATTTTTCCAGGACTTATCTGATCTCATCTTCTTCTATGCAAGTGATAGTGATAAGTCCATAAAAGACTCCTGCCTCCCCCCATGCTCATCCATTTGGTTTTTCAAGCCCCCATATGTTACAGAAGAATAATTTGAGCAATTGAAGCAATCAGCTCTTGCTGCTTCTTCCCAGTCAACAACCCCTGCCTACTCAACTCCCCCATAAAGACCAAGCCAAACACCTTCCAATCCTGAATCCCAAGCCATCACCCATTCCCTCCCCAATACCTCTGATGCCGTCTCTTTTACAGGCGCAGATGATGGCAATGTACATTCTGCCCATTCCCTGCCCCACTTGTCCCTTGATGAGTAAAATAAAGCCCTTCTTTTTACAACTTAATAAAGTTGATATTTTTTCTTTCAATTCATAATTAATAATATATTATTTTTAAATTATTGGCATTCCCCATATTTTAAAAAATTGTAAATTTGATATGATAACATATGATTATTTGCAAAAATATTTTTAATTATTATTGAGTATATACTTCTGAGAAGTATAGTAAACAAGATAAAGGGGAAAATCTAAGAAAATGATGATAATTTATTTGATATGAATTTAGAGTATTACATAGTATCATGAGTGTCGTGAATGCTGCCATTCACCATGTTTCAATTTTGCCTTTGTTGGGTTATTTTGAGGACAAATATCTCTCGTTTGCTTTTGCCCTTTGAAATGAGGCTGGCTCTGAATTGGGAAATACAATTGTTCAGTTTTCTGATCCTGCACAACTCACTTGCCCCACTCATTCTTGTGGCAAGTGATCCTACTGTCCTGGTAGTGTTTTGTGGTATTGTCTACCACTATATATTCCATTTCCTATTTTCCAATAAAATTAATTTCTATTCACATTTTTGTCTTTGTGTCTCCACGTACTTTAGTGCCTCTCTAATCACGTCTAGCAGATACTATTCAATCAGGGCCACAACATAACCACATAGCCTTTCCTGCCATTATAACCAAGACTTAGTACAAATTCAATCCTAAGGTTAGGATTTCCCATTGTGACTCTGTGCCACATCTCAGATCACAACAAAAATGGTGCTCACTGCAGGGCCGTAAGCCCCTTGGTTAAACCTTTTGCAACTACGTTTTCAGGACCTTCACCTCTGCCCATAAAAGAGCTCTCTTTGCCTGAAATTACCAGTCCTCCTATTGAGGAAGACATCACTGACCTGCCTATTGTCCCTACTGTACTGAACCTTGGAAGTTGTCCCCGCCTAGTAGCCTACCCTTTGGGTACCCCTGACTTGGAACAAGTCATGGCAGTAGCCCTTGGGATAGTCCAAGATGGAGCCATCCATCGCCTCATGCTTCAGTTCAATCAAGCAGAATACTACAAATTGATTGTAGCTCCACAATTTCCATAGCATCTCCTCTCAGCCGCTGGCTCTGCTGAACATTTATTGTCCTTCTTTGTACAACCCTCCTTAGCCCATCATCAAATGGTATTGGGGCTCCACGTTCAAGAGATTTCATTGCTGCAAGCGGCTGTCACTCATCAACAGGATCAGTTTGTGGCCTACCAGAAGTGGATCCATTCCCTGTTTTCCTTAGTATCCAACAATCAGCGCAACTCTGTCACCTCCCAATCACGCTTGGTCACCTCTATTGAAAGAATGCGCCAATTCATCCCCATGTATGTCAGAGAGCACCTTCATGAGTTCCACCAGCTGGAACAGCCCTGGCATGCCCAAGTAGACTCCACTCTAAACACCTATCTCACCAACTTTGAACAACTTGTGCAACAACTCAACAAGTTCAATAATTATTCCTTTGACCAATTACAGCAAGTAACGGTCCATGCTGCAACGGGCCTCCACAAACTTGGCAAGGACTTTGATCAAGAAAGGGCAACTACTGCCGCTACCATTGCCAAACTCCTGACTCAAGTAAATGAACTGTCTGTCTCCAAATCAGATGTTACGCCTTCTCCTCCATCTGATGAGTTAGCAGATAAAGAACAGAGGCTCTATGATGCCATTTGAGATTTAAGAGCATCTACCAGCAGTCAGGATCACCCCCCAAAGGCCCTCAGCCTGACCCTCAAGTGCTTGCACTGACAGCTCAGGTTGCTGAATTACAACAAGAGGTTGCTGCTCTGCGTGAGGCAATGTCGTCTGTAGTTAGTCCACCTGAAGTTGTGGGCAAAGATGGTTGTTGCCCTGGATTGACTAGAGCCCCCCACATTCATTGTGCTAGAGAGTTGATAGCTCTAGCCAGTGAAGTGGACCTCTGCAGCAAGATCACTCTGAGCTTGATAAAGACGTACAAGAACTAAGTGAAGTAATTGATTCAGTAAATGACAGATTTGCCCCTTGCTTTTGGTGGGCCCGTCTCTTACTTCACAACTGGCTGAACTGTCCTTGGTAGTAACAGCACAGGGCCAGCGCCTGGATGTTACTGAGCAAGAGACCACCCTAGCTAATAATAAAGGCACCTGCACTTCTGAAACCTTGACTACTCTTGAAGAAAGTGTTTGCCAACTGTGGGCCAGGCAGCCCCCCACCAAGTCAGAAGCAGAATTCTCCCCACACATAAATGTACTCAATAGCAACAATGTTGGCCCAACTCCAGAAAAACACTTCAAGCCTACCTTTAAGCAAGTCTTTGACCCCAAAACCTTGACCTTTGCAGCTATCCTAACTATCTACAAAACTGCCATGAGAATATCCTCAGATGAGGTTAAGAAGGAACACATTCTGACCTGTCTACACCCAACCTGCCAAGAGGTAGTAGTGCCAGAGCTGCCCACCATCAAAACCTGGGAAGATATGAAGCAACTTCTGATTGACACATTTGGTGGCAACCTTAGCTTGGAAGTGAAGAAGGATGACTTCATACACATTGCTTTCAAACCTAAGGAGACTCTAGCTGAATTTGAAGATAGATTCTATATGGAAGAACAACAACTGATCACAAGCTGCCAGATGACCGCACATGAAGCATACATGGCTTGTGCTCAAGCTCTCAAGGTTAACCAGCTCCTGTGTCTTCACTTCAAGGCCCATAAAGCCATGCTTTCTTCCATGAAGAGCATAAATACAATGTTGCAGGATATGCACTTTACCCATTCTGGGGCAGTTGTGCAGGAGAATTGTGCTGCTTCTACCTCTGGTTTATCTTCACATGGTCCGCATATCCTTACCATGAACTTGCAGGATCCTCCTTGAGAACAGGTTTGCCATAACTGTGGACAAATAGGTCACATTCCTGAGTCTGCACCAATCCCCGAGTTGAAGGAGCTGATCCCAAGGAACAGGCGGGAAAAGAACAGTCAACCTAGAGGCAGAGACGCTCTTGATTGACAATTCTTCCCAGTCTCCTCCAATTCCCCCCTCCATTGCTGACTATGAGCCTACTGACTCTGAGGTTCCTCCCAATCTGCTGCTATTTCACTCCATATCTGATGACTCTGACATGGATGATTCTTATATAGTGATCCTGATGCCTATGGGTATTCCGTCCTTCCATCCCTGAAACTATTGCAGTCCCTTATAAGCTACATTCTGGGAAAACTACTACAGCTGCAAAGCCTCTGCCTGAAGCCAAGGAAGTTGTCTCTTGCCTTTATCTCACCCAAGCCAAGAGATCTCCTGTACTTTTCAAATCTTTCAAAGAAGCTGCTGAGGTCTCTGACTCTGTGTTCAAGTTTGTCTCCATCTTGCTCCCTCTTCAGACGGTCTATAAGGAGTCCCAGGCCTAAGATGCATGATTGAAAAGTGGGAAAAAGAACTAGCAGAAGCCCAAGACATTCTGGCTGTCCTCCCTCCCTTTGGTTGTACTACCACTTGTGTTGAAATATCCATCCAAAAGGTGATAATTAAGGCTGTCTTAGACACAGGGTCTCCTGTTAATGTTGTCTCTTTGAAGCTTGTCAAGAATCTCAAACTTTCCCCTGACCTTAACTATCATCAGTCATATGGCACAACTGGGCTGTACATGACTCACACTATAGGAGCTTATTCTGCTCTGACCATGCGGTTTGGCAAGCTACTCTTGGCTGCCCCTGCTATTGTCTTGGAGAATGAGAGCTACAACCTTCTAGTTGGTACTTAATTCCTTAGGGAATAAAATAGGATCATCAACTTAAAGGATGGCTACCTCTCTATAATATTATATGAGGTCCCTTTGATCTTTGAAGAGCAAGTTAAAGTTCCTGGGAAGCGCCTCAATACATGTGCCTTGGAATATTCCACTGGTGTTTTCACTTTAAATTACTGTACCCATTCCTCCAACATGAAGTGCCCTCCCATGGCTTGTCCTGCATCTGAGGGGATTCCTCTCCTGGCCACTTCTGCTGTGACTATTCCTCCTGGGCCTCAGGCTATCCTAGACTCCCAAATATTGTATGAGCTACCTGAGTGTACATTCCTAGAGTTGTACTCTCCTCCCTTGCTAGGACGCAACAAACCCTATCTCTGCCCAGGAATCTTGGATGTCTCTCATAAAGACCCTGTTCAACTGCTGCTTTCCAACTTGACTGATCTCCCCATAAATGTATCTAGAGGGCAGGTTGTTAGCTATGGCAGGTTGTTGAATGCTCCTGACGTCCTATCACTAAATCCCTTTGGTACGTTCCAGGACTTTAACTTACCTGAGGATGGGCCACAAGTCCTATCATTGTTCACTGCTCAAGACTTCCCGCAGCTATCTCTGGTTCACAGAAAGAGGTCCTTGACCTACTGGATTGGTTTTTGGATATCTTTTCTAGGGATAGCACTATTGGGTTAGCCAAAGGCGTCATTCATCAGATTGATACTGGTGATTCTCCCCGTTTTGCGCTAAACCCTACTGCCACAGTTGAGAAGAGGATGCTCAGGTGTTTAAAGAGCTTAAGCAACTTCTAGATGCTGGAATGCTTGCTCCTTCCCAAAGTCCATGGGCCTCCCCTTACTCATACTGAAAAAGAAGGATGTAGGTCATTGTATTGTGATGGACTACCGACGCTTGAATTCCTTAATCAAAAAGGATTCCTATCCCTTACCACACATTGACAATGCTCTCTGCAGCCTTGGGGACTCTAAGTTCTTCTCTGCCATGGATCTAGCTTCTGGATACTGGCAAGTTGATCTATCTCCTAAAGATAGACAGAAGGCTGCACTCATCAGTTCTGAAGGAATTTTTGAGCCCACATGAATGCCACAAGGGCTCTGCAATGCTCCAGCTACTTTCCAACAAGCCATGGACTTCATCCTCTGTGATGTGAAGATCTCATGTGTTTTAGTGTACTTAGATGATATAACTGTCTTCAGTGCTACCTTCACCAATCACCTGATCTATCTTAAGGAGGTGTTCATAAAGATTTGGGAAGCTGGACTCAAGTTAAAGCCATCTAAGTATGCCTTCTTTAAGGAATGCCTTGAATTCTTGGGGCATGAGTGACTCAGACAGGAATTTGCCCCATAACTAAGAAAGTTGAGGCCATTGAAAAAATGCTTCTGCCCACCAACCTGCAAGAAGTTCAAGTCTTTCTGGGCATGATGGGATACTATAGACAGTTCATCCCCAATTTTGCTGACACTAGTGAACCCTTGGTCCAGCTGCTGTGTAAGGTCCCCTTTGAATGGACTTCCAGCCAACAACAAGCCTTTGAAACCCTCAAACAAAAACTCAAAGAGGCTCCCATCCTAGTATATCCTGATTACAATAAGGAACTCATCTTATATACTGATGCTAGTGACCTGGCTATTGGGGCTATATTGGCTCAACTGGAAGATGAGGGTGTGGATCACCCTGTATCTTATACTTCTCCTTTCCTGAACAAGCATGAGAAGAATTACAGTGTTACAGAGAAAGAATGCCTTGCTGTGTTTCATGCCATCAAGCAGTTCTGCCATTATGTGTATGGCACCCATTTCACTGTGGTTACTGACCATGCTTTGCTTAAATGGTTACAACAACTCAAGGAACCAGAAGGACAAATAGCTAGATGGGCTCTCTGACTGCAAGGGTATGACTTCACTGTGTTTCACTGCCCTGGGATTCAACATCAGAATGCTGATAGACTGTCCAGAATGCCCATCCTTGCCCTACACCCTGCTGAGGCTGACTGGTTGTATATACTAATTGGTATAACTTTGTCATGGGAGAACAAGACAGAGGAAGTTCAAGTTGCCCTTTCTAAGCTATCTGAAGACAGCCTCATTTGTGACAATCAGATTTTCAAGAAAGTACAAGACCACTAATTGCCCTATGTAAGGCCCAAACTTTGCCTTTTGTTGGCGCTTTAAGCTCATAAAGAGACGGGAGACAGGGGCGTTGTCAAGACCCATGCCTGGCTCCAAAAGAATCACTTCTGGGAAAATCTTTACCTGCTGATCTCAGATGTTATTGCTAATTGCCATGATTGCCAAATCTAACAACCTGAACCACCTCTCATGAGTTCAAGCTAGTCCCCCCCTCTTCACGCATTTCACACTGTCAGTATTGACGCTGTAGGGCCTCTCCCTTGCTCCCACTCTGGTTGCTGCTTTATCCTCATTGCTGTTGATCATTTTAGCAAGTAGTTAGAAGCTTGTCCTACTAAAGACATCATTGACAAGACAACTGCCGCCTTTCTGCTGCAAGATGTATTCTTCCACCATGGTTGCCCTCAAGTGTTGTTGTCTGACAATAGGACTAACTTTAACGCCAAGTTAGTATACTCTGTGGTTGAAGCCTTGGGGTCTTATCAGTCTTTCTCTGCCCCATATAATCCCTCCACCAATGGGGCAGTTGATTGCGCAAACCTAACTCTGGTTTCTATCATGAGGAAACTCACTTACTCTGACGCTGCCAACTGGGATCTATACTTACCCGCTGCTCTCTTTGCCTATTGCCTTAGCAAACATTGTGTCACCAGGTATTTCCCTTTTAATATGTTTTATGGTTGTGAAGCCACTACCCTGCTGCTCTTGGCCCCCCTACTCTCCGCTGACAAGGCCATGAGCCCTGATGAGCATATCAAATATTTAGTTAACTGAATCATTGATATCCAGGCTTCTGCCTACACGTCTGCCTATAAGACCAAGCTGCTACTGCTCTCCCCTGACAATACTGAGAGATCCCCCTGCATGAGTTCAACATTGGGGACCATGTTCTCTACTATCAACATAGAGTGGGAGGACAAGCTCATAATCTAGACTTGTTGTGGATTGGGCCCTTGGAAGTGACCTTCAAGCGAGGGTCAGAGTATACTGTAAAACTTCTCTCTAGTGGTTGACCTTTTGCTTGCATGTGTGCCAATTTCATTGAAATTATCACCCCCCTAAGGCCAATCTAGAGGGGGGTAATGTTATGAATGCCAGTATTCACCATGTTTTGATTTTGCCTTTGTTGGGTTATTTTGAGGAAAAATCTCTCTCTTTTGCTTTTGCCCTTCAAAATGAGGCTGGCTCTAAATTGGGAAATACAACTGTTCAGTTTCCTGATCTTGCACAACTCACTTGCCCCACTCATGCTTGTGGCAAGTGATCCTACCGTCCTGGTAGAGTTTTGTGGTATCATCTACCACTATATATTCCATTTCCTATTTTCAAATAAAATTAAGTTCTATTCACATTTTTGTCTTTGTGTCTCCACGTATTTTGGCGCCTCTCTAGCCACATCTAGCATAAATTATTCAATCAGGGCCACAAGGTAACCACATAGCCTTCCCTGCAATTCTAACCAATACTTAGTACAAATCTAATCCTAAGGTTAGGATTTCCCGTTGTGACTCTGTGCCGCGCCTCAGATCACAACAATGAGAAGCCGCATATTGTTCATGTACTTCATGGAAGTCATGAGGCTTGTCCAAGTTGTGTTCTGCTTAGGACTCTTAATTTTTGATTCCCACAATAGATGGGCAATTGATAAGAGTGCCACCAACTTAATGATTAGTTAGAGAATTACTTTCCCAAGAGGGAGTAATAAGATGTTGCAGCATCTCCCCCTGGGGTGCTGGAAGGTAGAACCTTAGGGATTTTCTTGTGAGTGTCAGGGATTTTTGCTTGGTATTGAATAAGTTTTGCATTGGTTACAGGAAGTCAGGAGTTACTTTGTGCCGCTCTTGCTTTGCACAGGCGGAGTTAGTCATGATACATATGCTTGAGCTCTGTAAAAATGCCAATTCCTTTGACAAGGTAAGTGTTGCTTGGTTTGACTTCCATGATGATTCCTGGTCCTTGTAACTCTGGTTCCAATTTGTGCATGTTGTGATTATTGACCCAGATCTTGTCCCCAACTTATAAGCATACCTGTTATAATAGGATTGCTTCTCTCTAAACCTTTTCTTTCTCCTTGTCTTCTTGATCTCTTCTGGCATGCTGTACGTCAGGTTCATTGCTGTCTGATAATTTCTTAGGTAGAGGTAATTGTGGTCTTGACTTAGTACTGAAAATGTTGTTTTTGTGTCCATAGACAAGTTCATGCGGGCTTTTGTCTGTATTGCGGTTAACTTGTGTTCTGCACACCATAAGTGCTGTTGGCAGCACATTAACCCAGGCTTTCAGGTTGTTGGAAGACAATTTACTGAGAGCTTCCATGAGGGAACATTTAGTTTTTCAACTCTTCTGTTTCCTTATGGGTGATAGAGGCTGGCCATGGTGTGTTTTATTCTGTTTTTGACAAGGTAAATATTGGTGTCAATGGCTTTGAGTTTGGATCCTCTGTCTATGATTAGGAGTTTAGGTTTCCCAAAATTAGCTATGATTTCCTTGAAAATAAACTGTCTTACATAATTTCCTTTGTGTTCTTTTGTGGCTTGTGCTACAGGCCACCTAGTTGTATAGTTGATAGCCGTGATAATGTACTTTTTGCCTGTGTTGTTGCCAGGCATTGCTCTCACAATATCTTTGATCACAATTTGAAAGACTGTTTGATTGATACTACTATTACTGGCTTGGGGGTGCCTTGGAGCAGGCATAATTTTCACAGACTTTATATTAGTCTAGTACCTCCTTGATATTGTCCAGCATGTTGGGCTACCAGTAGCGTGTCTTAAGGTATTCATGCAAGTTCCTGCTACGTGTGTGTTCTAAGTCTCTGTGGTATTAGAGGATTGTGTCAATCTTTTGTGTTGGCCGGACGTAAGGTACAGTGTCACTATTTGTAAGTATTTGATGTAGTGTACCATATACATTTTTGAAAAGATATTTGTTATTGAGGACTTTCTCTTAGATGTCCATTGTTGTACCAGGTGGCAACCCCTCTTGGAGATTTCCCATTATTAACATGTGCTAATTAGGTCTCCATTAGTGCATAGGATATGTTTACAGTATAGCCTTGATAGGGCGTCTGCAGTAAGCATTTCTTTGAATGGTTTGTATTCAATTAGCATTGGACATCTCTGTATGAGACTCATCCATTAAGCTTGTTGTCTAGATATTTGTTGTTGAGTCTTAAAGAACACCAATGAATTGTGATTGGTTAGCACTTTGAATATCTGTGCACCTTCCAGATAGCATTGTCACTTCATTAGACAGTGGTCAATAGCTATCAGTTCCTTGCCATGTATTGGGTATCTTTTCTCACTGTCAGACAGCTTTCTTGATTCATACACATCAGGAAAGAAATCCTTTTATGTTGTTTGAATCCTGAGTCTCCTCCAATTGCATAATTGGAAGCATCCATTTTTAATTCATAGATCTCTTCTTGGTTAGGATACTATGAGATGAGGGCTATGACCATTCACTCTTTCAGTTGTCATAGATGTTGTTCTCTCAACGGTGTTCATACAAACTTTGTCTTCTTGTCAGTGATTGCAGACAGGGGGTATTTAGGGCTCCTCAATTGGGGATGAACCTTATGAAATACCAGCCATTCCCAAGAATGTACAAAGCTCACTCTTATTTTGCAGTGCTGACATATTGGTTATGGCTCATATCTTTTCTGGGTCCAGCTAAACTCTGTCTTTCCTGATAATGTGTCCTAAAAATGGGAGTTCTGTTGGGAAGAAGTCACATTTGGAGGGCTTGGCTATTATTTGGTTATCTTGAAGGGTGTGGAGGACCAGACAGAAGTCCTTCCAATGTTGTTCCTTAGTAGGTATGTATATGATTATGTTATCAAGGTAGATGATAGCCATTTTTCTGATGTGATCTTTAAATACTTTATTAATAAAGGTCACAAAGGTACTTAGGGTGTTTTTCATGCCAAATTTAAGAACAACACATTCAAATGAGCCATACTTAGTTTAAAATGCTGTTTTGGGGTTATCTCCTGGTTTAACACGGATTTGATGGTATCCTGTGGTTAAATCAATTCTTTTGAAGAACTGTGACCCCCTAAAGCATAAAAGAGGTAGTCAATAATAGGCAGGTGATAATCTTTTTTAATTTTGGCTTTTTAAAGGACCCAGTTATCAGTGACAAGGTGTATGCTTCTATTCTTATTGACCACAAATAAGACATATGAGCTAAATAAAGACTTGAAAGGTCAAATAAGCTCTTTTTGATGTATTTATTAGGTATTACTTCAGAGTGTTCTATTCTTGTGATGATAATTTGGATATAGGTCTTTCTTTTAGGAAAATTCTCTTGATGTCAACCTCATATTGTATGCCTCTATTGTGAGAAAACCTGGTAGCTTCTCCTGAAATATATAAGGGAGTTATTGAATCAGCTTTTTAGTGTATAAGATCCTGCTCTTGTGATGTTCCTACATCCTAGAAGTGAAGAATATATAGGTTCAGATAATTCAATTAATTTTTCTGAGGTCTTTTACCTCTTCAGTCTCAGTGATCAAGGCAAATATTTTTTCTCTCATGGGGGTGTTTAGATAAATTGGGTAAACATGACACTAAGTTTCTCCTGATTAGATGTTTAGTGTAGAGATTTTTTAATAAATTTGTGGCTTTGTCTTTCTAATACACTTGATTCCTAGTATTATAGTAAATTTGATTATTGGTACATCTGGACCACCTTTTTCAGTTTAAAAGTCTCCTATTTTTTCCTAAAAGGTATAGCTTCTCTGGTGACTGATGCACTTCTTTTATCTGACATTATTACACTTTTGCATCACTTTTTAAGTAATTATTACCACAATATTGGAAATTTTCCTGCCAAAAAAGGACTTATATGATCTATTTTCAAATAGTGATGTGCCTTTTTATCTGCAAAAACAGAAATGATAAATTAGGAGTTAATTCCAGTTTGGGAAGCAAACAGTAAAGTATTTATGAAGGGTACTTGGATTATGGTGACTGAGTCCACGTTTTGGTCCCTTTACAAGCCTTGTAAAGTGGGAGAGGGTGGCTTGCTGTAAGGGATTTCATCCCTTTCACAAATAATCTCTCCAACACTAGGGCTATCAATACACAAATTGATCCCAAAATTACATTTTTAAATGCAAAAATGGGAATTAATAAGATTACAGAATCAATTCATTTAATCAATTTAAATCCACATAAAAAATTGATTAATGAACGCAATTTCAAAAGTGAAAGCAAAAACAAAATCAGAAAAATGCTCAAACCTAGGCAAAAATATATATCCTAGTTTAAAAGTAAAAATCCAAACTAGAGATGAAGGATGTGACAGCAACAACAAAAGTGTATTTAAAATGAGCTCAAAACTTCAAAGACAACCAATCAAACCAAAATTTAAATGCTTAACAACAAATCACAAATATTAAGGGTAACCACCTAGCCAATTATATAATGCGTTACAACCAAGCCAGAGCAGTAACACCCATCCAGGCCAATAATACTATCTCCAAGAGAGTACAAAAGAATACTGCAACCCAATAATTATTTTACCTCTTCTTGCATTTCAGGCTGCAGCCTGCTGCAGTCCTGCAAGGCAATACTTGTCAATTTACTCTTGCAGGATCTCCTGGTAACCTCCATGACCACTTCCACACTTCACTTCAGTATTTAAACTGAGAAATTTCCCCTTTTCAAATTGCTCCACCAATTTCTTATTCCTATCATCCCCAATAAATCTATATTTTCAAACTTCTAAACTTGATTAGTAGATTTAAAAATTATCCCCTTCAACAACATGAAGATCATCCTCTTGGTGTGGGCCTTTTGTGTGTTGATTAGTTATGGTCAAGCCAACATGAATTTTGAAAGTCCTGAACCTAACCCCACCAATAAATCAGAGGATTATATCTGGTATTGTTTTGGACCACGTTGCCGCCATGCCCTGTATGTAGAAACAGCTCAATTTCCTCCCATTATTCACCTAAGGCCCCCTGGTTGGTTTTGGGGTATACCAGCGTCTATTATCTCTTAAAACATTTCACTCTCCTCTTGGGGGGATTTTGCTTATTTGGTCACCTCTTGCACATGTTAATGATAGAGATCCCAGTAGGGTCCACTCTAGTCAAATTCAACTTTGGAGCTCTCATTCATTCCATTAGAGTACAACTTCCTAATGAGTAGATCCCTGAAACTTGCCTAAGCACTCCCCTGAGATTTTACCTCCTTGGGTGCATTATCAGTACTCATTTGGTTTTTCTGAGTTGTGAATCTCCCACCTCAAGGGTGAGGATTATTGGCTTGTTTGGAATTTTGGTTAGGTCAGGTGTCCTTCTTTGCTGAGGGACTATCTTTTGATTTTTTGGTTACATGCAGGTAGTCAGATTTCTGAGCAGCTCAGTTTTCTTCAAAGAATATGTCTTGGAGATTCTTGCAGTGGCTCATGTTAAACTGATGTCTGATGTGTGCGGGAAGACTGTTTTAGAAATTCAGACGTGGTCCAGCTTCATAAAAGTTGATAGTGTCAGGAGCTCAGTCACATATGTCCTTGTATGCTGCAACATATTCTTCAGTGTTACAAGTCATTTTAAAGTTTCTGAGTTCTGGCATTATTACTACATCAGAGACTTTTATGGTTAACTTTTCCAAGAAGCCTTTCTTAAGCATTTTCAAGTCTTTTTTATGATTGGGGGTTATTTTGAACCTGCCACTCACAAATTGGGAGGCCTCTGTTGTTACTTGTAGGCAAATATCCTTAGCCCACAGTCTTTGGGGGTATACAACTTGTGTAGATTTATTATATGTGCTTTGGATCTAGAGGGAGACATTTTCTCAACAAAGTCCTGCAACAGTCCCAAATACAGAAGAGACAAGGCGTCAAAACACTAAGAAAGATAAATCAAGGGCAGCTGCTGTTGCAGACTGACTCAGACTTTTGTGAGTACTGAGGGGGTTAAGCGGGTTGATAGGGACAAATGCACTATCAAAGGCATTTTATGCAGGTTACCCCTCTTTAGCCCAGGATAGGTATGCCTTTTTTCTGAACCAAGAAGCCCTCTCATAGCTCTGCTGAACCCTTGAATACAAAAGAATATTTGCCTCATAAAATCAATGAGAGGGTTTATTTAGCTTACCCTTCAAAAACCCCTGAATCCTCCTATCCCACACCCCAACCTGGGAAGTGTCCAGGATCCAAGCTTGGGCAGCCAGCCCATCAGTTTTGAGGATCATTTGGGCCAGGTTTTTTTCGTGTAAAACCCACCACAAGAGAAGAGCTAACTTAAAAAGTTGGAGAAGGACTTCCCCACCCAGGACCACAGGCCGGCAGCCAGGATTACAGTGTCAATCACCCCCAAGAGGGTGATATACACAATTCCAAACAGCTTGCCAGTGTAGTCAGTTGGGAGGTCAGGTGAGGAAGCGGGCATAGGCTTGGGGGTCACAGGAGGTTCCATACAGAGCTCAAAGGTAGACAGGTAGTTGAATTTGCCTCTAAACAACTTGGGTGTTGATATTATCCAGTGGCCTTGACAGTTGTATCTAAATGCAGATTTTATGCGGGCCAAGGGATCTAGTCCAAGGATATTTTCTGGGGTTTAGTCCTTATATTTGGGTCTCAGAGGGTACTCCCTGAAGTGGATAGGACTAAAGGGAACACCCAGGGACAGGAATCTGCGGGAAGAAGGGCAGGAGGGCTGGGTGATCTTGTAGTGAATTGATAGATGACAAAGATAAAATAAGGCAACAGCTGAGGAAGCCAAAATATCATAATCTTTATTCAAAAATGGCAATAAGTTTAGAGCACAGGGTCCTTGGGCTATATAGTCCCTCACCTCCAAACTTAACATTTTCCACAGGGGGTTCATCAGGACATTGGGAAATATGAGTCCAGGGAATCATGGTGCTTGGGTTCAAAGACAACAAAATGGCACTTGGTACAGGAGTTCTTTCATTGGTCAAAGATCTCAAACTGACAGCTTGATTATCTTGCTCTAGGGTTGTGGCCATGGAGTTGGGTCACAGGCACATGCCTTCTTCTGGGGATGGCTTTTGATTAGCCACTAGTGTAGACTTCAAGCTCATGAAGCTAATGGTTGAAATTTTGTTGCCTCCATTAGGCACCTTGGTTGTTCCCTCATTTGATACAATGATTCCTTTGGTTTGGCTTGCTTCGCCATTTGGGCCATCATTATTGGCTTCAGCTTGCAGGGGCTTGACCCCAGGAAAACGTGGGCAGGCAGCCCCCCAGTTCTCAGGGCAACCTCCAGAATTAACTCATACAGAAAGGAACATCCTCCATGTCAACAATTATCAGAAATATTTTTCTTATTTTCAATATTAAAGATTATTTTTTTCTTGATTAAATAATTGACACTGATAATAGAAGCAATGTTTGATTTTTATTTTGAGCTTTTAATTGAAGTTATAAAAGATAAAGCAAAAACAATCTTTGAAATTGTTGACATGGAGGATGTTCCATTCTGTATGAGTTAATTCTGGAGGTTGCCATCCTCAGGGCTGGCGGCTTGTGGGGATTTAGGGTCAGGGTTCAAATCCTGCTCTAAAGCCCAAGTTTCAAAGGGGAAATAATTGTCATTCCTGACAGGAAGGATATTGGATTAGTTTAGATTGCTTTCTGGCATAAGATCAACCCCACCTGAAGGTGATCAAATCTGGACAATCAACTGGTGTCATATCAGGAGTTCCAGCTGATACCAGGTTTAGCAAACCCTCTTCCAAACCACCTGGAAATCCAGGCGCAATTAGATCCAGGTTCAACAACTGGTTGGAATATTCTAACCCCCTGGCACAGGGTTGAAGAGTTTATCCCAGCTAGAAATCCCCCAATTTGAGTTCAGTGCCCCAAATTAAGGCACCTGTCCTTAAAATTTCCCCTTAAAAAGACAATAAGCCTGTCTGGCCCTTGCCTGTCAATCCTAACCATTGAGATCTGCTTCCAAACCCTTTGATCTTTGAAGGGCTCTTTAACAGCCTTGGTTATCAAGTTAAGAATCTTTAGACCCCTCTGTTCCTCAACCATTCCGGCTGGGCTTTCTGCTTCCTTCCTTAGCTCCTATAGGGAGTATATTTACATCTGTTAATATCATACCTGGTTTGAGCTGCTATTTGCTTTTGCTACAGAGTTTAAGATCAATATCTGATATAAAGGCTTGCTCCAAAGCTTTTAGATTTAAAACTGGAAGCAGAAAGCTCTTGGATTGCTTTCAAGCACTCCCCCTTATTCACGGTTACTTAGCCCCTTCTCAAACTTTGAGCCACCAGAACCTCCAGTCTTTTAGTCTGGGTTTCTGGTTCCCCTAATCCCTGGCCCCCAAACAGAGCTTCCCTACACAGACTTTAAAAGAAACCCAGATATTATGAGCAATCCCTCTGATAAGCAAAGTTGACTATTCTTCCTGCTTGGCTTCTTCTCTGGTCCACCTCCCCATCTCTCTGGACCAGCTTTTTCCTCTCCTGGATATCCTTGAAGGATGAACCTTGTCAGATTATTTCCATCTGGGATGACCTAATGGGTAGAGAAAAGGGCAGCTTGGTTTCTGTAGAGTTTCTGGGTTGGAACCAGATCCAGATGATGACCTGACCCAGCTCCTGGCTTATTGTGAGTTGGGTTTGGTGGGCTCTGTTGAGATTGAGTTGGAGTCTCCAGCTTTAAAAGAGAAGTCCAAGGAGCCCCCTCAGTATGCTCCCCAAGGGCTTGATAGAATGCTCCTTGTGGGATCAATCACCTTCTCCCCTACCCCTACCCCGCCCCTCTAAACACCCTTACAGCTGGCCATCCCAGTCACCCATAGGATGGTATCCAGATGGTTTACAGCCCAGGCTTTAAGCCAGACCTAGTTAGTTTAGCCCTATCTCTCACAGTGTAGCTGAAAGCATGAAATTTCCCTCCCTACAGGATCTTCATCCAGAAGGGATCACTAGCCTCTGGGTTGCTTTCCTTGGAAGGATGTTATTTAAGCAGGGATAGATAGCCTCCCTGGGCTACCCCTGTCAAGTATATACTTCTGGGAAGTATATAGAACAAATGAAGGGAATTTTGAAGAAGATAAGGGTACTTCATTTGATATAGACAGATGATGCTATAAAGCACTATGCTAAGCCACACAGTGTCTATGTAAATCATGGCCACAATTGGGGTTGTCCAGGTAATGTTCCTCATAGGGCTCAGAAAGGTTGATCCTTGAACAGCTTTGGGATGCGGCAGCAGCACCAGCTAAAGCTTGGCAACCAAGCTATTTGTCAGAGGACTGGTTTCTGGGGAGGGATTGTGTAAGAGAGGGGGGCTAAACTAACTAAGTTTGGCTCCCATCCTGGTGCAATATACCACCAGGATACCGCCCAGAGGAAAACTGGGACGGCCGCTCAAAGGGGGGACCACAAGGACAACACAGGGGATAGTTGAGGGAAGTAGGCGTTCAATCCCATCAACACCAGCCCAGTGAGTAACCAGGGTGTACAAGTGGAAGCAAGAGGGGGCGTTGCAGGGGCCTGGAGGAGCACCGGATCACGCTTCTCAGGACTGGGCATGGGTGACACTGACTTCTCCTTAACCACAGAAGCGGGCTGAGTGAAACCGGCAGCCTCCAGATCCAGGTTGTCACAAGTCAAAATCTTTACCACTGCCTCCCCAGAGAACAGGAGACCACTAGGAAGATCCAGAAGGCGAGACAGATCATCACCCACGAGACAAGCAGAAGAGGAAATCTTGGTCCACAACTCTGGTGAAGTTGACCACAGAAGCAATAAAAAGGGGGCCACAGAAAGAACCACAAATTTGAGAACTGGGAGTATCATGGCTGCGTTCTCCGTAAAATTTCAAATATGTGGGCAAGATTTCTTGGGTAGGAAACAATAGTTTTGGAGCAACAAGGGGGACCCACAAAAAAAAGCAGGAAAAATGGAGCCAGGAGAGCACATGGAAGACTTGGCGGTGGCCTCGGGTGACTTTAAAAACAAATATAAGCAAAGTCGGGTTTGAAATCAAGTAAATTAAAGAAAATTCAATTAAAAGTAAGTCTTTATATTGAAAATTAATTAAAGTTTTAAGATTTGAAGTGGTATTTTGAAAGCAAAAGCAAGAAGAGCAAAGACTATACGTCTGAGCTTCTTCTAGAGAGCCCAGGGATGATGCCAGGTTCAAAGCGGGTAGGCACAAGGTAAACTTCAACAAAAATTCTAACACTTTTAATCTTCAAACTATAGGGAGTCAAAACAAAGTTTCAAGCGCTCCACCAAAATTCAAAAAAAGTGCAGCAAAAATTCCAAAGTTTAGTAAAATTGAAAATAGACAAGCAGGGGACTTTCTATCCCTAGCTGTGTAAAAGGGGAGTGTGCTGCAGGGAAAAGTCACATGACTTCAGGATTCAAGTCTGATTGGGTGGGGGGGAGAAATTTTTAGATCAGAGTTGGGAAGACTGGAGGGCTTTAACTTAATTTCCGCGGTGCTCCCTGATTGGCTGGAGGGGTTTTCAAGCACTTGAAATTCACTTAAGCTTTTGGATGTCAATGTGGCAGGGCCCAATTGGCTGGATCTGATAGTTTTCAATAATGGTTGACACCAGGCCAGCAAGAAGTCCAAATTTACCAGGGTTTCTTCCAAGGAAGGAACAATGGGAGCTGTAGAATTTGCAGGGTATGCCAATAAAAATCTTTCGTCTACAGTGTGAGCTAAATCTTTTAAAAAGTTGAGTAGTTTAGCTGGGCTATGAGCAGATTTCTTTGTACAACGGGGGAACACATTTCTATCCAGGGCCAAAGGGGGCAGTGAATTTATAGATTGATCAAAGATGTCTGGACAGGGGTAAGGGTTAAAAGCATGGTTGATGCTTCAACAGTCCCTCAGGGGATGGGGTATCCTTTAGGTTGATATCTAACCAGTGGCTAATATCTTAACAGGTAAAGTTGCAAGCATGATGCCAAGATACAAAATAAAATTGGTGGTAGGTTGGGTAGGGTTGGGACAGGTAAAGGAACAGGTTGACCAAAAGTTCACAGATCCATCATTTGATGTTGTTGCAGCTGCTAGGTAAACCATAGCAGGATTCTGAGCCATAAAGCTAGACCTGGGGTCTGGCTAGATCCTCCCTGACCCAAAAGGCTTGGCCTATCCTGCTGGGTTGCCGGTGGGAATCCTGGGAAACATAGCTCTGTATAGGGAGCCAGCTAATCTTTCTAGGGATAGGCCCTGTGGTTCCAGAGCACCAAATCCCCCTGAAAGCCTTAATAGATGCTGCATAATCCCTCATTATGAAATAAAGAGGTTATCTGGTCCAGCCAGATAACCCCTGCAGCAGTAACTTGGCCAAACCAGCCAAGTTATGATAGAACATTCAGGGTTGGGTTACAGATGAGATTCATGGTTCATGTTGAAAGTTGGGGATTGTGCTGTGCTTGGTGCTTTTCCTGCTGTGTAGGTATGGGTTGGGGAGGTGAATGTGATATCACAACTTTATTTAGGGTACCTGATGCAAGATTTGGCCCAGTTTCAGAGCCTGTCACCTTGTTTGATGGATTTTTTGTTAACATAGTGCACATTGTCAAGTATATACTTCTGAGAAGTATAATAAACAAGATAAAGGGAAAATTAAGAAGAGAATGATACTTTATTGGATATGAATATAGGATAATATATAGTATCATGGAAAGCCACATACTGTCCATGTACGTCATGGAAGTCATGGAGCTTACATGATTAATGTTCCTCTTGAGTCATGAGGCTTATCCAATTTGTGTTCTGCTTAGGATCTGAATTGTTTGATCCCCGTAATAAATGGTCAAATGATAGTAGTTCCACTGGCTTAATGATTAGTCGGTGAGACATTCAGTGTCTCATTCGGTGAATTACTTGAGGTGTTAATTCCCCGTGAGGGAGTAATTGAAGATGTTGTGACAACATGAACTGCTTTTATTAGAGTGCTTGGTGAAGATACCAGTCCAAGAGGGGATAAAGGGGTTAGGATAAGGTGAACTTTATTTGAAGAGATGGTAAGTTCTTATCTTGGGTGGAGAAGCCATTTGGATACCATGGGGTGGTATTGGGAGAGTTTAGAGGATGGAAGAGCTCTGAGGATAAGCTTCAGGATACTTGGGATGGTGATGTAAGTTGGTTGTGAACCGTAGATGGAACTCTGCTAGTTTCATGGTCAACTAAAGCCATAGCATTAGTCCCATCGTTGGGTAGATCAAAGAGTGTCGCCTGGTGCGATTTGTGTATGGTGAGAAGTGGGTTGGTCAACTTGGTTGCAATAAGTCTTAAAATGTCCATATCTCACAGTGATATGTTTGGATTTTAGACAGGTTAACTTGGTTATAAAGTAACAGTTTTCTGTTTAGATAGATAACAACTTAATAGCCAGAAGGAATAGTAAGAGTAAGATCAGATGATTGATCAAAAGGTAGGGCAGTTACAAACCAAATATGCATGTATTGCGAATGGCTTTTAGGGGAAATGGCTCATCTAAAAGCCACAAAGCAGGTTGTGGTGGGAGAGGTATGGATTTTAGGGGTTAAGCTGAAGTTATGGGTTGGAGTTGGGCTCATAATCCCAGCGCAGCAATCAGCCTAGACGTTTCGTCCCAGCCGATAGAGTGTGGTGGATCAAGGGTGCTTGGATCCGAACGGCAGGAAAGCTTAACTTTCTGGCCGGATTCAAGTGGCGCTAGGTTCGTGGATGATGTGATTGGATGGATCCGGGGGGTTTGATTGGTTGGGAAGCGAGGGGCGGGTCTACCAAGCCAGGTTGGGATCCTTTACGCCGTTGAAATGTTTTGGTTTATCGATATGCTCATCTATAGCGTATCGTTAGGTTCGATGCCCCGGTTGGTGCGAAATCAATCGAAGCTGCGATATGCTGTTTCATATCGAGGTTGGTTTGGTTTGGCTCAAGGTTTAACGCCATGTCCATGTGGGTGAAGCAGGATCAAACCTGCGTGAAAATTTTCTATTCCGAGTGTTTTGAATAAAACATTAAATCAAAATTGTTTTTTATGCGAAATGAATCAAAGACAAGTGTTTGCCTAGGGCCCGAGCAATTGATTAGTTAATGAGAAGCACAAGCCAGGAAAATTAATAATTTAATAAGTTAACGGGGAATTAGTGAACTACTGGAAGGGAATGTGGTGATTGAGGTACGACGACAGGTCGGGGAAGGTGGGTTGCTGGCCAAAGGGCAGTTGGTGGGGAATGTTGCGGCGGCACTTCTTTGACGAGAGGTGGCGCTTGTAGATGTCGGATCGGTAGAACGACTTCTGGCATGCCTGGCATTCGTAGGGACGGAGGTTGATGTGGGTAAGGACATGGCGTCGCATGGAGTTCTTGCGGCTGAACTCGATGTTGCAGACGGGGCAGACGTAGTGGCCGGCGGATTTGATGCACCCAGGCTCCATACAGTCTTCCTTGCCGCCGCACGGGCACTTGTTGGTGGGACACCTCTTGGCGCGCAATGCCCTCGACGTTGGTTTGTGTGAGATGACGGGGAATTCCCCGGCGGCGGGGGAGGCCATTGTCGCTGATGGAAGGCATGCTGTCGAATTGCGGCGGTTGACGGGGTTGACGGCCATCTGGGGAAAGGCCATTTCGCTATTGCGGCGCATGGCGTTGAAGCCCATGTCCATGTTGAAGCCCATATCCATCAAATGTACTGGTGGGCTGGAGCCCATGATATTTGTGTCGGAACTCAGCTGAAGGCCATTCATGATGGGGGCCGAGTTAGGGAAACCACCAGCAAAGCAATTGAGTCCCTCCTCTCCAATAGGAAAGAGCGAAGCGGGAGTCAGCGGGGCGATGGGAGGGTATCGAGAATTCATCATGTCAGTTGTTGTTCTGGCGAGCGCCCTTATATACCCTTTCCCTTTGGCTCCACTGAAAGGCTCCGCTCACGGACTACCAATGCCAATGCTGGTACTGCATATGATTGGTTGCCTGTTCCTTGATAAGTATTCTTTCTAGGTATGAAATCACCCGAAAAATAAATGCGTATCCCAGCTTGGCGGATAAAAATAGATGCATTCATGCCTAAATTCTTTACTGGCTTGTTTAAATGCTAGGGTGGGCCCTGTTCATGACATTTGCTAGCCTAGCTGCATTCAGCAATGCTAAACAATCAGCAATCCACTTGGCGCATATTCCTGAACCATTCCACCCCACATATAATTATAGAACCAACAGTTGAAATAAAATTTATTACAATTTCAATCGCTAGCCATTACCGAATATGCAAGAAAAATCATCAGCTAGGAGCTTGCTGGCCAGAAACCCTTTATAGCGCCTACCCTGGATACCAAACTTGCATTGTCAAGTGCATCGTCATGATCCAAACATCCATGAACTTTCGATACCCGTGCAGTAAGAAAATTTTTATCTCTCAAGCTTTGAATGGTTCTCCTAGGGCTCCATGATGCTACCCTCATCGATCCAAAGAGAGCTTTTCATTTGGTATTTATATTCCCTGGAGTGAAAACGTGACCTACCCACGTAAACCTGGATAGCTTACTAGCAAGTTCAGGACATACCGGTCAAGGTTAAAGATCATTGCATCCATCTTCCAGCCTAGAAAGAAGCTATAGATGGCAAGTGTTTACAATAATTAGGATATCACAGAAGAAACTATGAACAAAGTAATCTCTTATGTAAGTGCAGATACTTGGGATTCAAGGTAGCTTAAGTCTCGAATCCATATAATTACATGGCTAGTCAGCAGAAATATTTTAATGGGCAGGGAACTCATCCACAGGATAAAATAAAATTCAACAAAAACACAATCTCTTCGAGAATCTTTGAGGAGCTCCTTGATAAAGTTGGCAAACCAAAGACCAAAAAGATCCATTATAAAATGAAACCAAACCCCAAAAAGAAAGATTGACATCTCAAATAAATAAGCAGTGGGTGCACTCTGGATTGGCTTGGCATCTTGGCACTGAATGGTTTCTTCCTTTTGTCACGACATCTATGATTACTCCCTCTCGGGAAAGTAATTCCCCAAGTGATTCCCCAAATAATCATTAAGTTGGTGGCACTCTTAACAGATGCCCATCTATTTGTCGCATTAGTTTCTATAATGCCTGAAATTGTCTATCCTAATTGTAAAGCCTGGAAGTCCGGTAAACAGTTGACCAAGTTGATGGATTTAAATCATACTATTGATCAGAAATAGGTCAGTGCTGCTCCAGTTTGTCAGCTTGATTTGATTACCCTGTGCAAGTTGAAGCTGATAAATAGACTTAATCTGAGAGTCACTTGATACAACCTTGTTTATCAGAAGGGTTGACAGAAATTAATCACCCAAGGGATTTTTTGTGTGCTAGACAAGGTGCTCTTTGGATAATGCAAACAGAATAGGAGCCATGGATCCAAGTAGTATTGCTTAGTCAATAAATTTGGTTTATATTGGAAAAATTTTCACTGTAAAACTCTTAAGAGTTGAGCCCTCCATAAGTTACTCAATAAACCAAATTATCTCCTGGTCTAAACTTAATTTTAAGTGCATCCTGTAGTGGTTCTACTTTGCTAAATTCCATATAAACTGATCTTGAGTCAGATTATCACTTGAAGATGGGGCCCTGGGTTGGATTCTTTATTGTTGGTGCCTCCTAATGTTACCCCAATGTCTGCTAATCTTGGTGTCTTTACTGCAGGATTTGAACCCGTGAAAGTTTTTACTTCCCAATGTCCAGAGTTTTATTCTGAAGGTATGTTGATTCTTTTGCAGGCTATCTATCTGGGACTCCTTTAGTTGGGTAAATTATTTCTTAAACCCCATTGTTTCTTTTTGAAATTTTACTAAACAGTATCTGAAGCTTTGGTGGTGGTTAATCATCAACTCCTTGTGGATTTGGGTGGTTATTCCCCACCACTTGGAGACCTCTTCTTACTATCTGTCAACTTCCATCCCACTATTAAGGGGATCAAACCTTTCAAGTCCTAAGCAGAACACTACTTGGATAAGCCTCATGACTGCCATGACTTACATGGACAATATGTGGCTTCTCATGATACTATATAATATTCCAAATTCAGATCAAATAAATTATCATCATATTCTTATATTTCCCCCTTTATTTTTTTCATATACTTCTCAGAAGTATATACTCAACACTAGCCAGTATTTGAATGATCTGATTAGGAAACTGGATTTTATATTTAATACCCATGTTTCCTGCTTGAATTCAGTGGGCTGGCTGTGATTAGTTCACTTTCCTTTCTTGAGCTGTAATTTAACCAAAATATTGTGAATATACATCATTGCTTGACTGGGGGTTTCTGATGCCTGCATGGCTTTTGTGAGCTCTCTATTTGGTACTTCTATGACCTTAGTATACCTTTCTGTAGGGATAATATACATCTGGATGTTGTTTGGAATCTGGAAAACCATGAATACTTTTGATTAGTTATGTTGTTTGTATCATTAGCTTTGAGTATGGCTATGTTTTTATTGTTGCTTGGTGTGTTTGATGTGTCATGTTAAAATGATTCATGCTGTTTGCTGTCACGGCCCATACTAGAGTCCGGCTGGACTCCCACAGGGGAGGCAGGCCAGGCCTGAAAGGCCATGTACACAATAGGCGCTATGCAGACCAGGTAGTTTAGAGCAGTGGCTAGGGGGTGCCAACTCCCAGTATGGGGCACAACCTATTCAGCCAGCCCCAATACTGTTATATAGACAAACCCCAGCTTGCTGAAGTCCTGGGTGGGAGGCGCGTCAGGGAGAGGAGGGGCAGTTGGAATATCCTTCATTACTGGTGATAGATTCAGGTGATGGGGATGGAAATACTCCAGGTCAAGGGTGCAGGGCAGTTTGGCAAGGACAACAGGAGTATGGCCAGGAGGATATGGGTATGCAAGTTTGTATTGAGTAGTGGATTCACAAATAGAGGCAAAGAGAATAATTAAATTTGAGCAAAAATAGACAATTCCTGCAATAAGATAATAATTTCTAGGCATAAACTTGCTTTATTAAGATGTCAACAGTGAGGAGGGCTTCTCCCCCCTCACTACTTATACTTACTGATGATTCTGTGGTCTTTTGTGCCACCAGAGAACTGATGGCATCATTTGGAGTTGGATTTGTGATTTTAACCAGAATTTGCGTGCTTGGCCAAGAGGGTGAGATCTCATTGGCTGCTATAACATGAACCTTTTGGAATTTGCAGCATGGCAAGTTGCTACAGTTATTTTTAGCTCCTGCAATGAATTGATTTTCTGATTGCGCAATCAAACAATCACGCTCCCGATGTGCCATTTCCTGATAGGTAGGTGACCCAAATTTGATAACAGGCTTGATGTCAGGGATTTGAGGCTTGTGTGCCTCTCAAATCCTGGGCCATTTGCTAGTTGAAAGGGGGGGTATTTTGCCCTGGAAAGTGCTTTGTGGGGGTTTCCAAGCTGCATGCTTTATCACCTCTAAGGAGGCCAGCTGACTGTCCAGGGCACTCTGGGCCCTGAAATCATCCCCTACTATAGTTGAGCTTGCAGAAAACGACTCTTTACTCCAAGACTTGTATTCGTTTAGTAGGATAGCGGCATTCTCCAGGTTAGACTCAGGTTCCCAAGTATTCTCTTCATGGGGGTATCCTTTCCATTTGACCAGGAAGTGAGGTTTTTGGTATTGTAGTTTGTGTCCCAGGATGGCTTTGACCTCGTGTTCCGTGAAGCTTCCTATTTTGATGGGTGGGGGAGCTGTTCTCATTATCTGATGCAGGAGAGAGGGTCCTTTCTTTTTTGATAACAGGGAGCGGTGGAATATGTTGTGAATCTTCCATCTGGGGGGGAGTTCTAGTTGATATGCTACGGTGCCAATGTGTTGTAAGACTTTGTGAGGACCTGTTCAACAGGGGCTCAAGCTAGCGCAAGGGACAGTGGTCTTGATGTTTTTAGCGCTGAGATACACAAGGTCTCCTACTTTAATTGGGGGGCCAGGGCTTTTTTTCTTGTTGGCAAAATCCTTGTATACTTGTACTGATATTCTCAGGTTCTTGGTGCATTCTTCTTGGCATGTGTGGATGTTGATAACCCAGTCTTGTCCTTTGGGATTGTTGGCTTCCTCTGTGGGGGGGCATATCATGTGGGGTTGAATCTGTAGTTGGCTTTGAAGGGGGACATACCAATGGAGCTGTGGTCTTGGTTGTTGTACACAAACTGAGCCATTGGTAAGTGGGTTACCCAATTGTTCTTTTCTGAGTTAACGTAGCATTGTAAGTACTGTTTGAGAACCTGGTTCACTCTCTTGGTCTGTCTGTTGCTCTGGGGGTGGTATGCAGTAGACAACAATCTTTTTATTCCCAAGTCCTTTAGGATTTGGGCCCAAAAATTAGAGGTGAATTATGGGCCTCTGTCCAAGACCACTTCTTGTGGGAGTCCATGGTTCATGAATACTTGGTTACAGAATAGAGTGGCAGTTTCCTTTGCGGTTACTTTGGTTGTTGTTGGAATGAAGTGAGTCATCTTGGTGAAGCAATTGACAATTACAAGGATGGCGTTGAATCCTTTTGAATTTGGTAGCTCCACAATGTAGTCCATGAAAACTGACTTCCAAGGGCCTTCTGCAATCTGAAGGGGTTGTAGTAATCCTTCTGGATTTCCTCGCTTAGGTTTGGTACGTCCGCATGTCTTGCAACCACTGAGGTATCCTTTGATCTCTGGCTTCATCCTGGGCCACATGTAGGCTCTCTGAATCCCTTTGAGAGTCTTTGTACGTCCCAGATGTCCTGACATGGGGGAGTTGTGGTATTCCTTTAGTATCTCTAAGTGCAATGGGCCTTCTGGTACATAGGTGCATCTATTTAGCTGCAGGGTGTTTCCATGTAGGGAGTAACCATTTTGGTAGTATCAACTGTTGATATCTTTCTTTAAGTCTTCCATGATGGAGATGCAGTGCTGGTCTATGGTCTGAGCTAGTTGGATTTCTTCTCTTCTACTGGCTAGCCCCAGGAATAGGAGCATTGGCTCAATCATGTTTGGGGACAGCAAGGATTTAGTGTTAAATTCTTCAATCTCTTTGGCACTAGGAAAAAGGTTGACTCATTGGCTTAAGGCATCTGATACAATGTTGATCTTTTCAGGCTTATAGCTGATTGATAATTTGTAATCTTCTAGGAATAAGGCCCATCTAGCTTGTTGCTGATTCAGTTATTGTGGTTTATTGAGGTATGTCAGGTTCTTGTGATTGGTCATGATTCTCACAGGGTGATTGGTGTCACGCAAGTATCTTCTCAGATGTTTCAAGGACTGGATGATAGAAAGCATTTCTTTATTGTAGATGGGGTAGTTCAACTCAGGCGGAGTGAACTTCCTTGAGTAGTAAGCTACAGGGTGCAGCTTAATATCATGCCCCTCCTGAAGCAACACTCCCAATGAAAAGTCAGAGGCGTCTGTTTCCACAATGAAGGGCTTATTGTAAACTGGCATTGCCAAGACAGGGGCGGAAACAAAGGCGTTCTTTAGCAACTCAAAGGCTGACTTGGTGGCGTTATCCCACACAAAGGGGTGTTTCTCAGAGGTGAGGAGGTCAAGGGCAAGCGGACCAAAGAATTTTTTTGGACAGATTCCCAGCAGAAGTTTTCCAGGCCCAGGAAGCTTCTGACCTCCTTGCAGTTCTTAGGTTCAGGCCATGCCATCATGGCCTCTATTTTATCAGGTGTCATTGCAAAACCTTCTTTCAGTACATTGTACCCCAGGAACTCTACTTCCTCTTGGAAAAACTCACATTTCTGGAGTCTAACAAAGAGTCTGTGTTCCTTGAAGCGTTGTAGGACAGCTTGAAGGTGCTCAAAATGTTCCTCAGGTGTGCAACTGTAAATGAGGATGTCATCTAAGTAGGCTACAAAACACTGGTCCTTGAGTCCTCCCAAGACCACGTCCACCATAATTTGAAAGGTGCTGGGCGCATTCACAGCCCAAACGGCATAACCAAGTAATCAGAAAGACCTTGCCTAGTCTTGAAAGCAGTTTTCCATTTGTTGCCAGGCCTGATCCGGATTTGGTTAAAGGTGTCCCTCAAATCAACCTTTGAGAAAATGTTGGCTCCTGAAAGCTGGTCTGAGAGGTCTTCAGCATTGGGTACGGGGTATCTGTTCTTCACTGTGATGCTGTTTAGGTCCTGGTAATTGACACAAGGACGTAGGTCACCACCCTTCTTTTTAACAAACAATAGAGGGGACAAACAAGGAGATTTGGAGACGTGTATATATCCCTTCTTCAACATCTTGTCCAAGTACTCTCTTAAGGCGGCTTGTTCCTTTATGTTACAACTATAGACTGGTCCATGCTTAGGCTGGGTTCCAGGGAGGAGGTCAATGGCGTGGTTAAACTGGCTATGTTTTGGCAAGGCAGTGGCTTCTTCTTTGGAGAAGACAAACTCCCAAGGCTTCAAAAATTTTGGGATCTCAGCTTTGCAAGATTCCATGGTGATGTTGTTTAGCTCAGGCATCTGCTGAGGGTTCAGGAAGGGGACCTCTAAGGTTTGGCTCTCATGAGTGACAGTCACTTGATGATTCTTATAGTCCAAGTTCAACTGGTGGCCAACCTACCATTTGAAACCTATCACTACAGGTTTGGGAAGCTTCTCCATGACATGTAATCTGGTGGTCAGTAATCTCTTGTTTAACTTCAGGGAGACAAACTCTTCACATTTGTGGGACAGGTCTGTTGTCTTGTTACCCAAGGTTACCAGTTGGGAATTTCCCTGGATTGGTATACCAAGTTTCTCAGCTAGGCTACGTTCCATGTAGTTGAGGGTTGCCCCACTGTCTAGGAGAGCTACAGTGTTCACCTCATGGTCATTATAACATAAGGTAGTGTCAATGATAGGATAAGATTGTGAAGAATTATTTATTTTTGAGATAGTTGCTCCTTAGGCTTCATTGGAGCGGCTAGTGCAGTCCTTGGATAAATGACCACTATGGTGGCAATAGAAGCATAGTCCACTTCTGACGTGGTGTTGGTACTCCTCAGGGGTCATGTTCAAGCAGGGCCTACTTGTACCGGGGGTTTGGTTGTTCCAGGGTTGGCCAGCGTGATACCCTTGTGGTTGGCTGAAGTCCATGCCTCTGGCAATAGCCAGGAGCTTGTCTTTGGTAAGGTCACATTGGCGGTGTCTCATTAGGCTGGCATGGTGTGGGTTCAGACCTTTTCTGAAATGCAAGCCTGATATGTTGTCAGGAATCTTGGCTACATCTTCCAGGCATAGGAATTGTTGTATATAGGTCTCCAGGTTGTCTCTTCCCTGGGTCAGGCAGATGGGCCCCATGTAGGCTTGGGTCTTGGCCCCAGCAGAGGTAGTTGAAGAGTTCATTCTCTCCAGGAATTGATTGTAGGAAAGTATGAGGTCTGGGTCTTCCTTGAGCCAGGTCAAGAAGGTTTCTCTGGCATCATCTTTCAGTTGGGCAGCCACCATCATAACCTTCTGGGTGTTGTCTCTGAAGCTCTTGTGGTGGGCCCAGAACAAGGTGTTTATCATGATCATTCCTTTTCTGAAACCAACCAAGTCCATTTTGGCAGGTCAGGAAAGGTTGTGGGGGAAGCAGTATTCTGGTTTGAGGTGAAGATGGTCACGGTCTGGACTTGGGATGGCTTGGCAACAATTTCTTCTTGGCATTTGTTTGTTTCTTGTTTTTTTGGTCAAATACTGTCTTAGGTAGTAAGCTGAGGTCATAAATAAAAGCATACAAGATGCCCCTATAATCAAAGAAGAATAGGGGCCCAGGGTTACTAGTTTAGATATGGTTGACATACTGCCACGGTCCATAATAGAGTCCGGCTGAACTCCCACAGGGGAAGCAGGCCGGGCCTGAAAGACCATGTACACAATAGGCACTATGGGACCAGGTAGTTTTGAGCAGTGGCTAGGGGGCGCTAACTCCCAGTATGGGGCACAACCTAGTCAGCCAGCCCCAATATTGTTATGTAGACAAACCCCAGCTTGCTGAAGTCCTGGGTGGGAGGCGCGTCAGGGAGAGGAGGGGCAGTTGGAATATCCTTCATTACTGGTGATAGATCCAGGTGATGGGGATGGAAATACTCCAGGTCAAGGGCGCGGGGAAGTTTGGTAAGGACAACAGGAGTATGGTCAGGAGGATATGGGTATGCAAGTTTGTATTGAGTAGTGGATTCACAAATAGAGGCAAAGAGAATAATTAAATTTGAGCAAAAATAGACAATTCCTGCAATAAGATAATAATTTCTAGGCATAAACTTGCTTTATTAAGATGTCAAAAGTGATGAGGGCTTCTCCCCCTCACTACTTATACTTACTGATGATTCTGTGGTCTTTTGTGCACCAGAGAACTGATGGCATCATTTGGAGTTGGATTTGCAATTTTAACCGGAATTTGTGTGCTTGGCCAAGAGGGTGAGATCTTATTGGCTGCTATAACATGAACCTTTTGGAATTTGCAGCATGGCAAGTTGCTACAGTTATTTTTAGCTCCCGCAATGAATCAATTGTCCAATTGCGCAATTGAACAATCACGCTCCTGATGTGCCATTTCCTGATAGGTAGGTGACCCAAATTTGATAACAGGCTTGATGCCAGGGATTTGAGGCTTGTGTGCCTCTCAAATCCCGGGCCATTTACTAGTTGAAAGGGGGGGTATTTTGCCCTGGAAAGTGCTTTGTGGGGGTTTCCAAGCTGCATGCTTTATCACCTCTAAGGAGGCCAGCTGACTGTCCAGGGCACTCTGGGCCCTGACATTTGCTATGTGCTGTCTCTAAAAAAACTTGAGAAATCTAGACTTTATGTTATGTGAGCTTCATTTCACTTTAATCTGACTTTGATTTATCCACCTTGACAGCTGTAAAAAGTAAATTATATGGGCCATAGAGCACTTTTTTCTATTTTTAATTGATATGTCTTATTAATTAAATATCATTGTTTGATCTAGTTTAACTTTTTTAAAAGCAAAAAAGTGTCTTCTTTAAAGAACAGCTAATTTAAGCACTTTTTATTATCCACTCTAAAATTTTTATTGCAGAAATTAATTCTTTGGGGTCCTTTTAGCTTATTAGTATCAGGAATATTCCTGACACTAGCCAAATTTCCACAATCTCCCCAATTTGGCACAAGAAAGAAATTGTGGTTTCAGATAATCCTTGGTACAGCCAAGGTTTTCTGCCCCTAAAACAGGAAAAAAAATAATGTTATGGAGGTCCAAACAGTACTTAGTTTGGATCAAAATAATTTATCATCCAGGCAGGCATCTTCCAACCCCTCCTGCCAGCTGCCTGTGGCCCAGGCTGCCGCAAGCCACCCATCCTCCAGCTTCCTGGGTCCCAGGCTCCACTCTCCTTCAGCCAGTCATATTCCATCCAAGGGAGTAATCAATCAAATAAGGCCCATCAATTGGGGATAAAAATAGAGGGCAGGTCATGCAGCCCTGAAAAATTCAGGAATAATATACAAACCTTGGTCATCAATATTGGACTCAACTAATGGGGATATGGGACCCAGACCACATGGTTAGAGCCAGACTCTTGCCAAACCCAACCACCCAGTCTAAAATTAGACCTTGAGGAAAACCTGGACCCATCAGTCAAGTTCCTTAGGTCAAAGTTCCTAAGGTCTAAAGTGCAAAAATCGAAAATGGGACCCCCCAAAAGTGCAAAGATCAAAACACTATGTAGGGTGCAAAAATCAAAAATATCAAAGATCAAAGTGCAAAAATTGATTTTTTTAGAGGTTAACTTTGAAGCATAAAAAATACAGTTTATAATATACATCTATATATTTTAAATCATTACTAAACTAAAAAGACCCCAAGGAATTCATTTCTGCAATAAAAAATGTATTCTAGATAATAAAAAGATCCTTAAATTAGCTATTTCAAAAGAAAGTTTATTTTAGTTTCAAAAGAAAAATTAGACTAGAATTTATATGTAACTGTATTTTATTGAATATAAGATATGAAACTACACAAAAAAAGTGCCTTATAAACTATAAGTTTAATTAAAAAAGGTTAGTTTAATTTCCAGATTAGGTAAAGCTATAATAATACTTCAGTATAAGCAAAATAAAGGATTTTTCCTGCAAGATACAAGCATATGAATTTAGGTATTTTGGTTCATTAGTGATCTTATTTAAATGATAAAAGTTATAGAGGTCTACCATTAAAATAATATAAATTACATTACTTTCTTATTAAAGATATACTATACAATTTTAACTTAATAAAAGGTATAGTCTTATATTTTATTTATAAGTCACAATATTCAAAGATATCAAGAATCTTCCACTTACATATCATAAAATGAAGACTTGAACATTCTTATGTTAAAAACACTGTACTTCCACTAAAAATGATATAGATAGAGAAAATTTTTATACCAAAAAGAAACATTTTATACATCTATTTTACTCTAAAACTGTAAATTCAGAACCTGAACGTAAAAATGCGGGATTGTCAAATCCTTGGTCCAAATTTTGAATCACTTTTGTGGGATGGCCTTTTTTAATTAAATTGAATTCTTTGAGTATTTATTTGAATATTTGAAAATGTGGGAACTCATAGTCACTTTGAAAAGTTCAAGTCAAACTGCATATTTCCAATGGACAAAATGAATTAACTGGAATCAGATTTGAAGTGATCAAATCCATCAGCCATTTTCATTAAGTTTACTATGTTTTTTGAAATTGCGGGATTGTCAAATCCAAGAACCAAATTTCAAATCACTTTTGAATGCCACTAGTAAACTCAGATATTAATTGCAGGAAGTGGAATCCAAATTTAATGTACAGTAAGCACACTAGGAAACACCAACCCAAATCAAAGAAGCTCCACCCCAGATAAAATCAAATGAAAAATCCAGTACTCAATAACCATGTTTAGACAAAAAAGTGATTAAACTTTAAAATCATCCAAAACTGGAAAGTATACAATATTATACACTTCAAATTACGGATATAGAAACTCTGCTACTATTCAAGGCTAAATCAAGAGAAAACAATTACTCACAACTAAACCAATAAATCCAAATAAATGTATATTTAATCTAAAATATATTTTTATTTTATTTTTATGGACCATCAGTTGCATTCCCAACCAGCTCCTGCACCAGCCTGCGGGGCAGCCTGTCCACAAGGGCGTCCCAGAGGGTCCAAGAACAGACCCAGAACACAAATTAAAGGGAGTAATGCCAACATACAGGCCTCCCAAGGTGTCAGCGCCAGTCAACCACCTCCCACATCCCAAGCCAGAGCACAAAGCCTTAATCCCAGACAGAAGCCGCTCTCAAGGCCTGCAACCAAAGTCTCTTACACAAAGGTCATTGGGAATATTGAGGTTACATACACCTCCACCGTATACCCAGTTGTCACCCGGCCCCGCACTCTTGATCCAAGAGTTGCTACTTCCTGCCCCCACGTCTTTGACACCACCTACAAGCCATTGGCCACCACTGTTGAGCCATCTGCGCCTATTGTGTATTCAACCATTGACGGTGCCACTGCAAGCAAGTGTGATCCCACCTTCTACACAAAGGTCCCTGTCCCCTGTGTTGAGCCTGCTAGCCAGGATGCTGTGGTACCTGCCAAGGGCCAGCGTTGGTTGATGGATAGTGAGCGTGAAGCTCTCCTCAACTGCTTGAACGGGGGAATGGCGGTTTGGGATATTGTGTCCCAATTTGGTGTCACGGCCAGATACATTGCCGACATCAACACCAAGTATGGCAACACCGGGAAAATTGCTGAATCCACCAAGGCTAAGTGGCAGCCAAAACTCTTGCAGCCTGTGCATATTGAAGAAATAAAACAGTGGGTAGCCAAGGATTGCCACCTGGACTCACTTGCTGTCCAATCAATGCTTGCCACAGAGTTTGGGCTTTCTGTTTCCAAAACCCTTGTTTACAAAACAATGGTTGATTTGGGCTTCTCCTGGAAAGTACTGGGAGTTTTGCTGTACAACAGAAACAATGAGAAGACCATCAAGGATTGAAACATTTATGCCAAGACATATCTGGCACTAAAGGAGACTGGGAATGTCCAGTTCTTCTACATCAACAAATTGTTGTTTTCCTCCTCACTCAGGTCTAGGCATGGGTGGGTCAAGAAGGGGTCCAAGGACAGTGTAGCCCATTGTGCAGCTGTCTGTTCCCAGACCTATTCAGTGGTTGCGCTTCTTGGTCCTCGCAGGTTGGACCAATACCAAATGATCAAGGGTTCCCACAATAGCGGGACTTTTCTTGATTTTCTCTGAGTTGTCAAGGAGTATCTCCGGATCAACTACCACAGTACAACCAACATTGTTGTGCTGGATAATGTTGGGCTCCACAAAGTGGATCTGGTTGTGTCCAAGTTCCCGCCAATCAATAAAAATAGCCATTTGGCCAACCACCGCCTGGCTGACTGTCCAATGAGACTCCTCTTCCTCCCCCATATTCTCCATTTCTGAACACAATCAAGGAGGTGTTTGGTTGGATCAAGAATAAGGTGAAACAAGGCCTTCCTCAGGACACTGAGGATCTATTCAATATTCTTGAGGTCAGTCAATTTGCAATGCCACCCAATGTGGTGGCAGCTTTTATACAAGCACTCAGAATCCTTCCTCCCCAAAGCCCTGGCCTCTGAGCCAATCAGATAAATGGGCGCTCCGGGTTTTATTTGTTTTTATTTTTATTTATTTTGTTTTTAGTAGGACTCAAAAATTATTATTTATATATAATGATGTGACGTTTGATTGTATTATAGACATATAAGAGTATGTAGAAAAGGTAAGTAAAATTAATTATACTAGGTATGAGGAATATATTTTTATTATAATGCACTGAATATTATATTGACTGTTGCGCTAAAAAATAAATAAATTAAAAAAGATAGAAATAGATTAATTTTATTTAAATAATTGTGAATCCTTGTTGGTACTTTGGCTTTGTTAAGCCACAAATTGGACCTTGCAGGTCATCATCTGATCCTTATTAAATCAGTGCCACTATAGCCACACAACACGGAAGCCAATGATTTTTATGTATTGCTTACTAATTAGTACTTAGGACGCGGGTCAAGCATATCAAATATATTTATCAAATCATATTACAAGGGAAAGGTAATTCAAGTTCTAAACAATCACTTGTTTAGAATATAAGTGGAGAAGGCCGCATGATGGGGATAAATTCAATTCTTGTTGTTTGTATATGTAATAAATGAACCTGTACTTGACGAGCTAGTAAATAAAAACATTTTTAACTTATTTTATTATTTGACATGGTTGCAACTATAACTAATGTCTTGTAATATATTTAGATATATTAATATTATAATTTACCTACTAAAATTTAAAATAATCTTAAAATATTAAAAGTAAAATTATAATTATAATTATAAATCTTAAAAGTTATATATTAAAGTTTAAATATTCAAAATTTAACTATTTTTATTTAATTGTGCTATATTCAATATTGAAATATTATATATTAAAAATTTTAATATTGAAATATGTATTATTAAAATTTTAATATTCACTTTTAGATACTAAAATTTTAATATTTAAATATTTGAAATTAAAATTTTACTATGAAAATTTTAATATTACATATTTCAATATTAAAATTTTAGTATTAAAATATAAAAAATTTAAAAAATTTTTAATTTTCAAGGGAAAAATATTTATTGGGGGGATGCTAATTGCAAAGGGAATGTGATTATTCCGGGGAATTATACCCCAAAATTAAATTTTCAGCTAATGCGTCTAATTGGATCCACGTACTCTTCTGTACGTGGTGGACAACCCTGGATGCAATTGCTAGAGGGGTGGCACCCTGTACCCTGGTGATTGTTGAACATTTAATAAAAGGAAGGCAGGTGAGTGAATTGACTAATAGGTTTTTTTCAGGGGGCACATAGTACCTGTATAACGTTGCCAATGCAAAGGAGTCATACAGGATGTGCTCAACTGTCCTATACCCCCGCGGTGTCTTCTGGTGTTTGAGTGCTAACCAGCATATGTCCATTTGAATAGGTACATCCTCCAACTTTTTGACGTTGGTTTTTAATATGCAGTGAAGGAGGATTCCCAGGTATACCGCAACATGAATTCTTTGCAAGGTATATTTTTTCAAGAACATGCACAGTTTTTTGAAGACTTGAACTAACCTATTGATATAGGATGTTTGATTGAATTTGAAGAGGGTTCTGGGGGGCGCCTGACTTGTATCAGCCCCCCATGCCTCGGCAAACAATATTAATAAAGGTTTAAATGTGTTCACAAGGACTGTGTCCCCAACTTTGTTTGACAATGCCTTGAATACTTCATTAAAAATTTCAGTTTTTAAATATTCAGTTCCTATTTGAAAGTCAGTTTTTATTAAGTTTTTTTTCATATTTGTTGATGTTTGCAAATGGGAATTGTTGAATGCTTTCATAGATATATTCATCAAAGTTTAACTTGACATCCCCGCAAATTTCATTCATTTCTTTGAAGTTGATATTTGATCCTATTTCATATGCTTCCCTCAACCACGGCAAGCACCCCGCGGGTGGTAAATATTCCCTATTTTTAGCTTCAATACTTGAAAAATTATTCATATTCTGTTGAATTATTTTATTTATTTGGTTTTTATTTATTTGTTTTACAGGGGCTACCAGTGACTGGTAACCCCCGTAAAACCAACTCGGCGTAAAAGCCGCCACTTCTGCGACCTTGTCCCCATTCCTGGTGATGACTAAAATAAATATAAGTAAAACATAAAAAGACTTACTAATTGTTTCCCCTGTGGCCCCCTCAGCCACAGGCGCCACCTCAGCAAATTTCATGAGCATTGGCTGCTCTTCATTAATTTTTCTAGGCTTAATTTTTCTTATATTTCTTGCAACTTGTGTTTCTTCTTGGTTTTCATTTGATAAAATTTCTGTATTTCTTGAAGCACTCCTGCTTCTTGACTGAGCTTTGTTTTTGTCTGTTTCCATTTGGTCAGTTTCCTCTTCATTTGTGTTGATTTCCTTTGAAATTTCATTTCCTTCAATTAGTTTGATTATTTGAGGGCTCTTTCTATTGGTTTTTGCAAATTCCCACGAGTTGTAACTTTTGCTTTTGAAATCTAACTGCTTGAGTATTTCCTTTTGAAGATTTAAAATTATTTCCTTGTGTTCTTCATTGACTATTGTTCCCAGGCTATTTTTTGCAGTTTCCTTTTGCTGGACCAAGGCCCTTCCCTCATTTCCCAGTTGATTTACCACAATTTCCCTGATGTTGTATTCAAGCTCAACAACCTTTTGGAGGGCTGACTCTAATTTGTTGATAAGTGTGTAAATATTTGACATTATGTTTGAATTCCATCAAAAAACTGGTTTTTATAGTACTACCTTCAATGCATACATATTTTACATCATCATTAATAAATTAAAGACAATAAATGTAAATATTGCATTAGAATATAGCAATTAGACGTCAACTCTTGATATTTTGATATTATGTGCATAACTCAATGAATTTTATTAATCAAAATGCATTAGTTATGCACATAATATCTAAATATCAAGAGTTGACGTCTAATTGCTATATTCTAATGCAATATTTACGTTTATTGTCTTTAATTTATTAATGATGATGAAAAATATGTATGCTAATAATTTTAAGCTATTTGTAAAATGTACGACATTGTATTAATTATGGGAAATGTTGATAATGTAAAAAGAAAATATTATTAATTATGAATTGAAAGAGAGATATTGATTTTAATAAGTTGTCACAAAGAAAAGATTTATTTTACTGATCAAAGGATGGGAAGGGGAGGGAATGGGCGGAATGAACATTGCCTTCATCTGCGCCTGTGAAAGGGACGGCATCAGAGATAGTGGGGGGATTGGTCGTGGCTTGGGAGTCAGGGTTGGAAGGCAGGTGGCTTGATGGGGGGGTTGGAGAGGCAGGGTTTGTTGACTGGGAAGGGGCAGCAAGAGCGGTTTGCTTCAATTGCTCAAATTCTTCTTCTGTCACATATGCAGGCTTGACAAAACAGATGGATGGGCAAGGGGGAAGGAAAGAGTCCTTTCTGGACTTATCACTATCACTTGCATAGAAGATGATGAGATCAAATAAGTCCTGGACAGACACGGAAGGGAAAAGCTCATAACCCTTATCAATTTGGGTGCATAGTTTGTTGTAGGTGGCAGGCTTTAAGCGCCTGAGGGCAGAACCAAAATTGTAGAGACATACATCTGCAAGATGTATGTCAGCGTGGTTGATGGGGTAGGACCAACAGGTATGCCCCACAGCCCTGATTTCTTGGGTTGCCCATTCCCGCTGCTCCATCTCAGCACTAAGTACAACTGTGTGCATAGCGTTTTGTGTGGCCCACTCCTCCAGCATGGCCTTGAGCTCTGTCTGGTAGGCATACCCATCTGCAGTGTTTGATATTGCCAAGTAATAATTGACGCCCAATGGGGAAACTGCCAATAAAACCCTGACAAAATGATACAAGATTGGGCCGCGCTTGTACACGTCAGACTGGATACGCTTCTCTCCATAGTCTTGGATACTTGCAGAAATCTTAGCATATGATAGGAAGATGATGTCATTACAGGCCCTCATTGCCCTCCCTTTAATAAAATTGATGATGGTTGAATTGTATGGGTTGGTATCCACCAAACTGGGGCCACCAAGAACCTGATTGGATAGGATTCTGGCAGCAACCACAACTCCGTGCATCCACAAATTCACCGTTCTTTTGTTGGTGAAGATGCCGTGGAGTCCCAGCTGGAGACGTACCTGGACCAGGGGCATCTGCAGGTCACGTTCCATAATGACCATCATAAGGGGATGGGCTGTGTCACCTTCAGTTGAAGTACGGGCACCAGTTGAGGTCTTCTTGGTAGGGGGCCACAGTTGGCGTGGGCTTGCAGGGTTGCAGCCACAGTGGACTTTGCAAAACCCATTACAGCCGCAATTTCCCCAAGGGACATAAGCATCCCTTGCTTTTTGACAATTTCAAGAACAATCTCTGGAGTGATTAATTTTCTTCTGCACCTTGCAGGCTGATTGGCTGGAGGCAGGGTGTGTCTGCCTTGAGAACCAGACAGTGCCATCTGATTGGCTGTTTCTGGATTCTGGCTTCTATTGGTGGCCCCATGGCTCACTTGGTCAATTCTGGATGCCAGTGTTGCTGATAAGGAATTTGGGTTGGCAGCTGCCTGTGCATGGTGGGCAAACAGGGCCATGCTGGAAGTTGCAGGAGAAAGAACAGACTCCTGGGTGGGGCTTGCAGAGGGGCCTGCGGGTTGGGAGTGGCCATAGACAGAGGCTTCACTGTTAAGAGACCCTTTGTAGCCCTGCATAATTTTGTCAAGGCCAGGGAACAGCTTTTTGACTTGGTTGGTGTTGAAAGAAGACATAATTAAAATTTTATTTTAATTTTAAACTCAAGAAGAGGAATGTATATTTTAGTCAATTTTATTGTTATATATGTTAATTTTATGAATATTATGATCTAAATTTTAGCCATCCTAAAAGGGAATAGGGTGATTTTTGGGAATGCTTGTGATTTCTAAAAGAATCAGCACAAATCCACTCTAGATCCTTTAGCATCCTTTTTGAGACACCCATAAATTATATTTATTTCTTTTTCACTGCAATTATGATTTGAAACTTGGTTCTTGGATTTGACAATCCCGCAATTTCAGATTTGTTAATTTTTACATGATGTCTATGATTTGTTTGACATACAGGAGATGTCAAATCATACATAAGAATCCTGAATTTCTGATTCATGAATCCTGCATTTGTTTGCTGAGTTTTGTCTTTTTTTAGTTGAGTTATCGGCTCAAGAGATTCAAAATTTGCCAATTTAAATAAATCAAAAAAAGTCAAATTAAATGCATGATTTTATTAAATATTTTAATTCTCACTCAGCTGAGTTGCCTGCAAAAGTGATTCAAAATTTGGACCAAGAATTTGACAATCCCGCATTTTTATGTTCAGGTTCTGAATTTACAGTACATATAGTAAAAGATATAGTAGAAGATAATTGAGGGTAAGAAAAGGAGAAGAAAAGAGGAGGAGAAGAGAAGAAAAAAGAAAGTTTTTTCTACTTGATATCAGATTTTATATAATCCACCCTTTTGATGATGCAGAAATTTTTTAAAAGTTTCAAGGAGGAATGTGAGGTAGAAAGGAGAGGTGGGAAAGGAGAAAATTCAAAAGAGAAACCTTCAAAAAAACCCAAGAGCTTATTGCACTTTGGTTTAGGCACTTCAATTTCTGCACTTTGTTTTGTGCACTTTGATTTGGGAACTTTGATTTTGTCCCCTGAAGTAACATAGGGAAACATAGCATAATATTATATTAATTTAATATTTTTTGAAATTGCCTCCAAAACACATCAATTTATTAATATTGCAAAAAAACTATCAAAAAACTTTTATTTCTTTTTTATATATTTAAATATCAGGTCTTAAAGAATCTACATGAGGAATTTCAAAAGTTTTTATTAATTATTTAAAATTTTATAAGCTTATAAAAAGTGTGACTAGATCTAAAAGTTGGTTTAAATCTCCTCACTTTTGATTTGAGGAACTTAATAAAACATAATGAATAAAATATTAATTTTTTGCAAAAATTTAATACTAAGTGGTCCTAGTTTTTTGTACCTTTTTGGATTTTGATTTGACTACTTTTTTATTTCTGCACCCATTAAGAAACTATATGTAAATTTTTAAAGAAATTTATTGAGACAAAATTTTATTTTTTTAAAAAGATCTTATAATAGTATTTTATATTAAGATTTTAAAAAATAAATTCAAAAATTTGCCTAAAGTTAAAAAAGTTTTTTTAGCTCTTGATTTCTTTTTTACATACAGTAGTTTTAGAAGCTATGGCAACAACCAAAAATACTTCAGATTTAAACAAATGATTTCAGATTTAAGCAAAATCCAACTATCAGGTTAAAATATACACTCTGTTAACATGGTTTATTGGTGTTAATGGGCAAAATGAGTCAACACAGCAAATAAGTGCTCACATGCAAAGCAAAAAATTCAAAATACAGTCCAAAATACATTATTTCACAAACAAAATGGTGTGAGTTGACTTTCATAGTACATATGTTTGCTATGTGAATCAGTGACAAAATATACCCAAGCCCGGTGAGCCAGACTCAATCCAAAACCGAAACACAATAGCAGCTCACTATGTAAACAAAATCACTCAAATGTTGTGTGCAATGGGTTATAATAAAGAATGATACCAAGGTATATAAAATAAGACACACAATCCAAGACGTAAATTTTAAAAATAATATGTTGGGTGCTTAATTTGGCGTAAAATCTGGGAAAAAGGGAGGAAATTATTTTGGGTATTCTAAATTGGGCATTGTAAACCAGAAACAACTAATTAAGAAATAAAAATTGATAATTGGGATATTGGGTAGGAAAAATATTAATTGAATATCCATATTCAGATAAAAGCAAAAATTAAAATTAGGGAGTAACTTAATTGAGTTTTATTTAATATTTTATTAAATTTTAAAATGGAAGAAACACAGCAACAGACTACCATTGCACCCATTGTGCGCCGCAGTTGCAGTTGCCCCTATGGGGCAAAGAGCAGAGTTAGTGCAACACAAATTCCTACTCAGGAAGGAGATGGGAGAGGAGATTTCAATAGTGATGCTACACTGATACATCTGGTTCAAGGAGAACAAGCTGCTGGGGTGCAAAGCATCAACCCTTGGGTCCTCAAGCTGACCCAGAAGCCCACTAAGGTTACCACAACAAAAAAACGGTTAGAAAAAAAGCGGTAGAACTTACTTCATATGTGTTTGATGTTGTGTACCAGCAAGAGTTGGTCACATCAGTCATGATGGAGAAGGTTAAGCCTGTACTTGACACTAGCTATGAGCCTTACTTCAGTGATGGCAATCAGGAAGAGGACAAGGAGCCTGAGTTCTACAGAACTGATGAGAGACAGCTGGTGCTAAAAAAGGTTGCAGCCTTCTACAACAAGGTACACATGCCTTGCAAGCCAGTCCTTGAGCAGGATCCCAATTCAACTACTCCTGCTAAGCCCGCAAAGAAGTACATCCCTGACATTAAACGCATCATCCTGCTTAAGCTAATGCGTGAATTGGGAAATTAAAAGGTGGCCACAACCCCTGTTGAAGTGGATCCCAAGTACACCTTTAAGACCTTCAACAAGTTCATTAATATTGGCCAAGTTCTTGCTGCAGAGAAATCCTTGCATGTGCCCACAATGCTCACCAAGGAGCACAAATGGGCAATCTGCTACTGAATAATCCAAGATTGCCATCTTGAACTGGCAAATATACAGGGAATAGTCAAGTCCACTTTTGGGGTTGAGGCTTCTATTTCCTTTTACTACCACCTTCTGAAGGAGATGTGCTATTCCTGGAAAAAGCTCGGAGTATCTCCGTATAATCAGAATAGCCCAACCAACATTGAGACCCGGAAAAACTACGCAGAGGCGTACACTGCCCTCAAAGCCAAGGGGACAGTCAAATTTTACTATATTGACAAATCAGCATTTGCCTCATCTATGTGCAATGCATATGGATATGTCCCCAAAGGCTCAAATGATGGGATGGCTTGGTGTGTTGCAGTCCGCGCCACAGCCTATTCAATGATGGCTCTCCTCGGTCCAAAGGGGGTTGAGCTATACCAAATGATATTGGGTTTTCATAACAGCAGGACCTTTCTATCATTCCTTTAATTAGTCCAGGAGCACCTGATGCGCACAAGCCTGGGCTTCACCAACGTCATTGTGTTGGACAACGTTGGTCTCCACAAAGTGGCTGACATTCTCAAGGAATTCCCAATGATTGACACCAGCATTGCTGTGGGCCCCCAGCAATTGGCCACAGCAAATTTTCACCTTCTCTTCCTCCCAGCCTATTTGCCCTTCCTAAATCCCATTGAGGAAGTCTTTGGATGGCTCAAACAAGTTGTCAAGCAAGGAACCCCAACTGGGACCAAAGACCTGTTTAATTTGCTGCAGGCCGGGATCCACACCCTCCCAGCTGAGACTGTGGCCAAATTCTATGGCCACACTGATTTTTTCATCTCTGCGTGCCTTGCCAAACAGCCAATCAATTTAAGGCTTAGCTTGTCCAACTTTTTTATATTCTCTAATTTAATATTTAAGATTTATTAATTATCATTTTATATTTAGATGTTTCCAAGTCCACAATCACATTCAGTAGGACAATCAATGAAGGTTGGTAATTTATTTATTTATAATTATTTTTTATTGTGTCATCTAAGGGGATCCCAAATGCTTGATACATGATTACACAAACGCATTAATATCACTTTTGGCAAATAAATATAAAAATCAAATTAAAAAAGTTAAATGTAAAGTGTATGAATTAGAGGTAGATTTTATTGACATATATTATTATGCTTTTATTAAGACCTTCTATGGGATATATTTTTCAAATCTTGTTTGCTAAAATAAGAATTAGAAAAATTTATTATAATAAAAATAATATAAATTGTAATGAAATTTATTGGAAGAGAGAATTTATTAAGAGCGCCTGTAGTGAGTTCTTCTGTATGTACCCACCCCGCAATGGAGGTGGCGCACAACCCCCACACCACACTGTGGACGGTGGATACACCCTGATTAAAATATTCAGGGCGGCTAGTAAAAGGGAGTAGGGTCAGGTGCAAATGGAGGAGCAGCTTCTCTGTGGGACTGCAAACCTGTAGATACCAGCCAGAACCAGGGTGTCCTGGATGACATGATCCACCAAGTCATACCCAGGGGGATCTTCTTCCTGTCCATGGAGAACCTAGCCTTGTCAATTCCTAGGAGGACTCCATCAAGATCCTTCACGCTGGTGCCCATTCTGAAGTAGAAGAGATACCCCAGGTAAACCACCCAATGAAGCCTTTGCCCAGAAAAGGCTTCTGTAAACTTGCACAATTTATTAAAACTGCACTGGTCTTCTTTTCATGCTTGATCTTTGCAAAAGTCAGCTCTATGGCTGCAGGGACCCCCATCTTGTTGGCACTCCATTCCAGCCCAAAGTCTGCCAAGAGGATTTTGGTTTTCTTGACAGCTGTTGCGTCTGCAACAGCCAATTTTCCCACTGCACGCCCAAAGTTGTCCAGCAGGTAAGAGAGCGTGTGCTCCAAGGGGTAGCAGAGGCAAGCAACTGCATGGGCCGGGCCCATCTCTGGTACATTCTTGAATGAGAGCATTGCCAGGACGTCACAAACAAGCTCAATGAAGTTTACATAGTAAACTCCATTGAGGACCACCAGGTCAATGCAGACCAATTGGGCATCCTTGTAGGCAGTAACTGCCCACTCAGATGCCTCCTTGGCCTGCGTAGGCTCAGCCAATGCCTCCTGCAACATCAGAAAGGACCCATAGACCTTGTCTTTGAGCTCCTTCAAGACAGGGGGGACAGATAGAGCTGTTTTGCCACGTGAGTGGCAAAATTCAAATAGAAGGTGGGCAGGACAAAAGGAACCAGGACCTGGAAAATTTCACCATCAATGTTTTCTAAAAAAAAGAAAAAGTATTTTAAAATTGTTATTAATTTTATTTTTTTAGATTTCCTTTGAGGGTTTCCTCCCTGCCAGCGGAGAGGGCAAATGACTTGAATTGAAGGCCTTCCACAACGTGCTTCTAGACATTTAAAAGCCATTCAATTGTTGTTTTGGGGGTGTCTGGCATCTTGACCATGAGTACCTTGGTGGACACCTTTTCAATTTTGTCCCCTGTAAGGGCAGCAGCCTTGACTTTTGCCTTGACCTTGCAGTCAATGTCTTTAATTTTGGCAATTGCCAATTCAAGATCCTTCAAAAGCTTCTCTAATTCTCTCATTGATTTTTTACTAACCTTTTCATATGTTTTTATAGCTTTTGCCCCAATAAAATCTGTATTATTTTGATACTGTTGCATCTTTGTTTATTCTTTTTTGTTTTCCCATTTAATAAATTATACCATCTTTTTACCCACTGTGTATATGTTTTACGCTAATTTCAATATTTGTTGTTTGCTTTGTGTTGGCATTGTTTCTTTAATTACCATATTATTTTTGGCACTTTCCAAAGCCCCTTGTGAAAATATTAACAACAATTTGGTGATCAGCTAAATTTGAATTAGAAAAGTATAGGTTAACTGTTTTTAGATAAAGTTATTACTGATCCAAATTCAAAACCTTAATGATAAACTTTAAGCCAATAAGGAGCCAAGTGATAAAGTGATTGTTGTGACATAAAGGGCCATTCAATAATTTTTTAATGCATGTGTGCTAATTAATATGATTGGTTATTCTTTTGCTATTGTACGCCATTGATGCTGTGGCAAGTTGTTGGTGGACTGGTGCTAACCCAGCAGCCTATTACGCACTAGTCCACTAACAACTTGCCACAGCAGCAATGGCGTACAATGGCAAAATATCCAGTCAATCATATTAATTAGCGCACATACATCAAAGAATTATTGAATGACCTTTTATGCCACAACAATCACTTTAACACTTGGCTCCTGATTGGCTTAAAGTTTATCATTAAGGTTTTGAATTTGGATCAGTAACAACTTTATCTAAAAACAGTTAACCTATAATTTTCTAATTCAAATTTAGCTGATCACCAAAATGTTGTTAATTTTTTCACAGGGGGCTGTGTTTGGGTACTAAAAATAACTGTGTTCTGGATCTAGATACACAGTATAGTAAATATATGACTTTATAGAAATAAAATGAACATAAAGAATAAAATCAACTATAAACAAAGAGAACATGAACAATTGAAATTCAAAATAAAGATAATATAAATAGAAAATGTTTGGCAACAGGGGGTTTATTGGGGCGGGGAAGAGTGATGCCTAGTAGGCAGAATAGCACAGGAAGGAAGATGTTGAGGAAGTGCTGGCCTGGGGGGTCTGGGATTGGGTGAGTGGGTGGGGCTGGAAGGTGGGGGGTGGCGAGGGTAGGAGTAGGAGGATTGTGTGTGATGGCCGCCATATAACACTTGTCATATTCCTTGTCTGTCATTAGCTGGATGGGCTGGTAGGTGGCAGTGGCACAAGGTGGGAGGCGCTTGCCCCTCCGTGATTAGTTGCCCATGTTCACATGGAAGACAATTTGGGCAAACAAGTCAGACACCATTTGGCAGCCAAAGAGAAAATTGTGGTCAAGGATCCCAAGATAGAGGTTTTTGAAAGCCTGAGGGCTGTGCTCCCATATGTATCTCTAATGTTAAAGAAGACAACATCAGCCAGATGGATGTCTGCATGGCCAGCTGGGTACACGGAGGCCTGGTGCCCATGTTGCTTGATGGCCTCAAGGGCGGTGGAGCTACCCTCCATCTGGTGGCTCAAGAAAACTCTATGCTTTGAATTTGAGCCATCCCAGGAGTCAAGTAATCCACTGAGAATGTGGCTGTAGTTGTATCCATTGGTAAAATCTGGGTTTGTCCAATAGTAGACAAAACCCTTGGCTGAAACAGCCAGAAATGCACCAATGAATGTCCCCTTCTTGACCTTCTTCTTTCTATTCTTGGTGGTGGCTTTTCCTTGCTCACCAAAATTATCAAAACAATTGATAACTTGTAGTAGGAGATAAACATGAAGTCATCTGATAGACTAGTCAAGCATCAGACCAGGGTTGATTCAATGTCTAGATCATACAGGGGAATCCTCAGCGCCATCCCATTGGTCACTGGCAAAATTGGTAAGAACCCTTATGAAAGCCACCTTTCTGTGCATCCAGAGCTGCACCATGCGCTCAGAAACCCATATGGTATGGTGCGCAAGTTGTTTGCGGACCTGGGTTAGGAGAAGCTTGGGGTCCCGCTGGAGGAGGTCAAACATTATTGGGTATGCCTCATTGATTTGGGACTCAGGGGCCTTTTTTGGCTTCTTGGCTGTCCTGATCAGATTCCCCTTATTCATTAAGTTATTTAATTCCTGCATTATTGTGGCTCAAGTGAATTGCAACTGGGCGGCAATCTGGTCCCATGACAGACCCTGTAGGTTTAGTGCCACAATTTCCTGGAGAATTTGGGTGGTGATGATTTGTTGTTTGGGGTGCTGGGCCACAGGAACTAAAGCCTAATTGGCTGTAGGGGGGCAGGTTGGCTAGTGGCAGGAAGTTGTTCCAAATCAAGGTTGTCATCCTTATTGGTTGGTTGGTGGGCAGCTTGTGTGGGGGTGGGTATGGGAGCAGGGGCAGAGCTTGATGCTAATTGACTCTCAAACAAGTCAAAGCCATATGGATTGGGGGTCAGTACCAGGTCAGCTTCCTTGTTACTTGCCTCAAAGGCTTGGGTATAAATGGGTCCCTCCACGCCCTGAGCCTTGCCTCCATCAAAGCTGGCTTGGCTGCTGGCACCATTGAAGATGTTGCTGTTGAAAACCATATTAAAAAACCTAGGATAAAATCACTAAAAGTAAAATTTTTAAAATTTAATGATTTATTTTTATTGTAATCTTGAGTCCATATTTGGAAGGTTCTCAAAACCATTCCATATAAATCAGGAGCCATGAAAATGGATAAAATGCCTCTGTTCATAAATTGGATAGCTGTTGATTGTCTGTTAAACTGTTATTTTTCTATTTTAGGCTGCTCATACTACACAACTTGTATGAGTTTATTTTGTTTTGTGCTTGTGGAATTTTGCTTCTAGATTGCTCAAATTTTGTTTCATTTTAGTCCTTCTGTTGGTGCCTCATATGAATCCTGATTGGATTATAATATACTCCAGAACAGCATCCATCCATTTCACTTGTTGTGTCAGTTCATTTTGTTTGTGCTTTGAACTACACCGCTTGATGTTTGATATAATTTTGTATAATGGGCTAGTGAAATTTTGTTTTTTTGTTTGACAGTTCATTTATTAACTGAAATTTTATAAATTAATTGAATCCTGAATCTTGCGCAACTTGGATTTTGCTCAAATCTGAAATCATTTTGTAAAATCTGAAGTATTTTTGGTTGTTGCCATAGCTTTTAAAACTACTTTAACAAGGAGATGTAAGCAATTATTTTTCAATTTACTATGTAAAAAAACTCTTTATTATAAGATTATTTTTCATTCCCATAAAAATTTAAAATTCAATGAAACGAAAATAAATATAGTTGATACATTATAACAACTACAAAATATAAGAAAATTCCTAATTTAATTTATTTATAGTTTTTATAAGCACAACTGAAAATATCTCATACTTTACAAATAAATTAATAAAATACAACCTATTTCATATAAAACCATATTGAAACTGTATCTGAAACTTACCATTTATATCTAAAAATATTAGTACTATCCAAAAAAATAAATAAATATAAAAATCCAAAAGTAAAAACAATCCAGGCAAAGCAAAGTTTACTGGGCTAAGTGAAGCCACTAGCAAGAGCAGTTGTGACATCTTCTAGGTACTTCTTGATCTCCACCACCTTATACTTCTTCTTGACTACCTTCTGGATGTCCTCTTGGTAGTCCTGGTCCTTACCCTTTCTCTTCTTGGGGGCCACCCAGTTGGCTAGGTAACAAAATTTGGAAACATTCTGGTCCTGCTCCTCCTGAAGCTTGGAGAAGAACTTGTTATACTTGGGGTTGGGCCCAAACTTCACCTTCAGGTGTTTGTGCCACATTTCCAGGCTGGATGTGGTCTTCATCTCTCCCTTAAGAAAGGCGCTTTGACAATTCCATGATGCTGTGGCCTTGATCTTTCCTCTCTGGGAAGTCACCTTCTTGCCTACCCATTGCTTTTCAAAGTACTCAAGGTAACCCTTGAAAGTGGTGGAGTTCTTCTTCACATAAGCATCCTCCAGGAGGGCCTCAAAGCCAAGCCCAGTATGCTCTGGCCGCACAAAAGCCAAGGCAGCAAACTGGGTTAAGGCAAAGCAGCACTTATCTTTACCATTGTTTAAATACTTCTCAAAGAGCTCCTTCTTGCTCTTAAGATGCTTGATGAGGGCCTGCCTAAAATGGAAGAAGCATCCCTGTGACCGTACTACAGTCACATTGGGCTGTGGTTTCACAAAGAGGTTAATTTGTGATGAATTTAATAGGTTGAAATTCAAAACAATAGGATTGGTCTTGGAGATATTTTCCAGCATAGTAATGGATTACCCAGGAATCAATTAGGCTTTACTATTTGAGGGCCAAAATGAATAATCTGAACAATTCAGATTATGAGACTAGGTGTCTCAAACCAATTTATTAACTGGGAAGATTAATTAATTGATGTCCTTGAATATGATTAATGAGGATTTAATCATAGGGCCAAAATGGACTTGACTGTGTCAAGTAAAGACTTGTTGTCTTCAAATGGATTAATTAACTGGGAAGATTAATTAATATATGCTTGGAATATAATTAATGAGGATTTAATTATATTTTTTAATTGCCTTGACTGTGTCAAGAAGTTTGGTTAAGGTTAGCCAAAAGTAAACCCCCAAATTGTGGTTTAAAGGCGCTGTTTTGGCAAATTAATTAGGTTAAAAACGCTGCCGCGCCACCTAATTGATTTGCAAAGCGCCAAGGCGCTGCCCAGTGAATGTTTCAGGTGCTGAGGCGCCGTGGTGCTGCCTGGGAAAGTTCCTGGGTGCCGCAGTGGCGCCTGATTTGAGTTTCAAAGTGTTTTAATGGGGTTTTAAGGCAAAAAAACCATTAAATGTGAAAATAACTAAATGTAGACAATGGTGTCTATGCATTCAGGATTAATCAGCTGGTTCCCAGTTGGAACAAGGATAGCTTAGATCAGGAATATGTATATTCCACAGGGTTTTGGTGCCAGAAGTCCAGAATGCTTCAAGCCAAAGCAATACATTTCCACGGAAGGAATCAGGTGATTCTGGAATTTATTAGAGTACATTATTATAGGTTAAGAGTGTGAAGATCTTTTTGGTAAAGATATGGATTAGATGACGCCGTTATGTCATAAACCATGTGATAGGAATCCAGGTGTGATTCCGGAACCGGAGGGTTTTCAGCCAAATGTACCCTGATTGGTATATAATGGAAACATGATGATAATTAATAAAAAATGATACTTATGTGTGACAATTGTTGATTTCCCCTCAATCTTTTTATGTTTATGTTTTTGGCTTTTAACTGAAATAAGACTACCATGGAATGAAAGAGATGGTCTGCAGCTAAGACTATGAGAAGCAAAAAATGTGGAAGTGATTGCCAGATGGCAACAAGTTTAACACCAAGATTGCTTGCCTGGAATCCAAGCTCATCAAAGCTTACATAAAGGATTCCCCGTCAAACTGTAAAAGAGTCAGACCAGGATAATGAAAAAGCAAGCATGAATTTCCTGGATCTGTCACAAGCCCTGTACTTCCCCATTAAAGGTGGCCTTAAAGGCTTAGAACTGAACAAGCTCAAAGTCTATGATAATAATCTTTGGCGCAAGTGAGCGCGCACAAGCTAGCTTCTCAGTGGATAGGGCAGACTCATCCTTCTCAGAAGAGGAGGTATTGGCTCTTGTGGCGTGGATGGGAGGGGGGCTTGTTGACAAAAAGGGAGCTCAGGTCATCCCAGACAATTTTGAAGGCTCTGATGTAGACTTCAGTCTTAGCATCAGGCAGGAGTAAGAACACAAGGGGATGTCCTGCATGTCAAATTGGCCATGCAGTACCCAAAGCTGCTTGAATAGGGAGGGAAAGGTTGCAAATGTGTCATCACACAGCTAGGTGGTAGCAGTGTTCAGCTGCTCCAGGTTTTGTGTTGTGATGTGGGCAATGATCCTATCCTCTACTTCCTGCCCATTGTCATGAAGCAGGAACATCTCATCATTCTAGTTTTTGAGGGCATTGGTGAGTACCAGGTTTTCAATTGTGGTGGTGCTCTTGAACAGGGGATTAGAGGCTTGGCGCCTATTGCTAACAAACTTCACCAACTGATTGTGGGTTATCACCCTCTTCAGATTTTTAGGGGAGAGGTACTTGCATGCAAGCACAGCCAGCTGGGTGGGGGAAAGATCCTTTGAGGTGGGAATGACCTGCACCAGATAGCACTTAAGGAGGTGAGAAATGATGGTATTGGGTATCACACAAGTGTGCTTGCCCTTGATGGTTTGGACCTTGTCCCAGTGCTCAGTGTTGAGCTGCATTGGGCAAGAGCGGTTCTTGCAGGTATAGTGGCAGCTCTTGAAGCCCTGGTTGGTATAATTACAGCTGAAGACATAAAAATTTGCCACCATGGCTGTCCCATCCTTTACACTCATTATGGGGAAGTACTTGGGCAAGGAAGAAGGAAAATTAAACTTTCCAACAACATTACAAATGTTTTGGGCAACAGAGGACCCCAGGGGCCAGCAGGAGCATAGCAGAAGCCAGGAAAGTAACCAGGGTGGGGCTTTGATTCATCCCCAGATGAGCTAGAATGGGGAGAGCTTGGTGGAGGAAGAAGAAGGGGGCTTGTACTGGTGCTCTTCATTTGTGGGTGACTTATCCTTGGGAGGGGACTTTTTGGCCTAGCGGTGCTCCTTGGTAGGCTCCTCATCTGAAGCCAAGTTATAGAAACTGTGGTCTGTAAGGGTACCATCATATTTCTCTCCTCCAGTGTAATGAGATGGTCTCTGCTCAGGGGAGGGCTTAGGGGAAGGCTTAGAGGCAGCCTCCTTGGTTGGTGCTGGCTTTTGCTTTGGGGTCTTGGGGGCCTTGGAGGGACACTTGGTACTCTTCTTCTACTTGGAAGTATTATTGTCCTAAAATATTAAGTAACAAGTTCTGATATAAAGCTTTTAATTAAAAACAAAACATAAAACTATAAAACATATTAAATAAAAATTAAACCTTATAGGGGTTTTATTGGCATTTAAAAGTTAAAAAAATACTTGTCAAGTTTTTATTTTAATATAGTTTTAAATAACAAGTTAAAATTTAAGAGATTTATGTAAAATTAGTAGCTTTATATATAGATTTAATTTTAAAAGCTAAAAAATATGAAAGATAAAAGTAAAAAATACAACATATCAAAAAATCAGATGATTTTATTATGTAAAATATAAAGTTTCATATGTGAGAAATGAAAAGCGTCAACATTATGAGTGACAATTAGTAAAAAAAGCTTAATTCTCACTGTCAATTAGAAAACTTGTAGATATTATTATTGACAACATTGTCACTGTTGACATTTTTTTGAAAGTTTACTATGGAAAAATAAAGTATGCTATATTAAATTTACACGGGCTAGCAAATATTAACTGTTTTCTGTGTATTTTTGCTCACATAATAAAATTAAAAAACATGAAAATAAGTTGAAAAATAATCAAAGTTCTTTATTCTTTATTAAAAAATTATCTTTAGTAGTGGTAAAATGGTATTTTATCATTTTGTATACTAAAAGTTGTTAACACACCAATTAAGATAATGAAAAGGGTAAAGTGTTGATAACATCACTTACAACATTCTTTATAGGAGGTGAGATATTAATTTAAGATTAATTGCACCACTTATATTTGCTTAAATCCACCTTGATGGATGACCACAAGCAAACAGACAATATTTCTGATTTTTGACATTATTATCAATAATAAATTCTATTTTCATGGCTGCAAGCTGTCATATACCAAGTTACTGAGGGGGAACTCAAGCCAATGGGGTAGCACGTCACAAGAGCCCAATAGAGGAAAGGCACAGAATAGGTTAAGTATAGCAACCCTGCAGCTAAGGGGTGGTAGGCACCAAGGTTGAGGACAACAACTTCAGTCAGACTGAGGATGGTAAGAATGACCATCCCAGCTCTACTATGGTTGTAGGGCTGTGGAAGGGGTGGAGCAGAGGAGTCATAGGGAATGTGTCGCAAAATATGCAGCCTGGGTGCTGATTTCTACAAATAGTTAGTCTACTACTTCTTTATCTTAATACTATACCTGTTGATGGTATAGTGACAGCCTATGAAGGACAGAAGAATAATAAGGTGTATAGACAAAACTGGTATTTATTTAGATAGTATTGCACTTATATAGTGTGAGGCAGGGGAATTGCCACCAGAGGCAGGGAGGCACAGACAGAAGGACTTCCCAAATGGAGGAGAGTGGATTGGCACAGCTAAAAGTCCCGCGCAAGAGAACAACTGCTTCCTTGCGGCTTTCCTTAAGGAGGTAGATATAAATAACTTTGTTGTTCTATTTATAATTCCAGAAGTAAAGCCTGTGCCTTGTGCGCATTCAAAAGGCAAATCAAACACCTGTTTTAGAGGCGTTTTAAACGTCTTTATCACTAGTAGAATCAGGATGCAATAGCATGATTGCGCAATTGTTCTGTTGCTCAATTCCTAGATGGACAACTTAATGTCTAATCCATTTAATCTGCAACATTTCCCTCCACTGGATTAGACAACAGGGTCAAGAATGGCTTGGCGTCTCTAGGTAGCAGCTATAGTGTTGGGGTCAAATCACATGTCTTGTTAGGTGGGGGTTTGTTGCCCAATCCTTGGTCATTGGCTTTGTGGATCTGTAGGCAACCAGTTGTGTTTCTTGGCTGTCATTCAGGTGGTAGAACAGTTGGTGCGGTACTGGAAGAGTCTTGTCAGTCTCCAATAAACGCCTTGTTCTTTCATTCTTATTCCTCATACTTTGGTGCAACACTATTGCAAACAGGACAACAACCCATGGAATTTTTTAATTAGGCTTTTGTTTTTTTGGGTTATTGTCCTCATTGGGGCTTACTCTTGGTCACTAGGAGCAGCACACATATACTGAGTGTGTACTCTAGTGATCAATTGCCCAGAATGGGGCTCCTTAAGGGTGTAGGAGTTGGGGCCGGTCTTCTGGATAACTTGAACTGGGCCTTGCCAAAGGGAGGCAAGTTTGGATTTGCAGCTGTACCCTCTATTGCTGAAGAAGTAGACTGAGTCTCCTACCAGGTAAGTGGGTAAGGCAGGGCGTTTGGATGCAGCTTGTTCTAGGTCCTGCAACTTATGGTTTAAGTTTACGGTGTAGGCCTCTGATTGCAAGCAAATAAGAGTTTGAACCAGCTTGTTGAGGTACGCCTCTGGGGACACAGCCAGGCTGGGCTTTACCAAGGAATATAGTAAAGGGGGAAGTCCTGGTTGCCGGCTGTAGAGCAGTTGGAAGGGCGGCTTGCCAGTGGCCCAATGGTACCCAATGTTGTATGCAAAGGTGGCCGCAGGCAGGAAGGTATCCCATTCAGTCTCATGTTGGTGACTGAGCTTCTGGAGTATCTGGACCAGGCTCCCATTAGTGCGCTCTACCATGCCATTTGTCTGTGGGTGATAAGGAGTGGATAGTGTCCCACAAATTCCCATCAGTTGGTTGAGGCGGGGGATGATATAACTGGTGAAGTTGGTACCATTGTCTGTCAGCAGGATCTGGGGGCAACCATGTTTGTATATGATATTCTCCAGGATGAACGTGGCTGTCACCAGTGCAGATTGGTTGGGAATTGCCTTGGCCTCTACCCATTTAGTCAGATGGTCAACTGCCACAATGATGAACTTGTTGCAACTGTTGGTAGCTGGCAGGGGGCCCACTACGTCAATGGCTACAGTGTGGAAGGCAAACCCAGGGCGTACAAGTCTGTGTTGAAACTTGGCAACCTTAGGCCTCTCAATGTTGCAGTCATGACAGTTGGCTAGTGTATCCACTACGTCAGTGTGCATTCCTTCCCAGAAGCAGTGCTGCTGTAGCAGAGCTAACGTCTTCTGTATGCCACCATGGCCAGTAGTCTTGTGAGCGGCCACCACTGAGTCCATGCGTAGGGATGGGCGTATGTAGGGTAGCCAAGAGTCTCCACAAAGCTTCAGGAGTTGTCCCTTAGAGACCTTGGTATCAACAGCTAACTTCTTGAGAGCCCTCTGTATCTCTACTGGCTCCTCTCCCCACAAAGAAGGATCCTCCATAAGCTTGTCATAGAGAATGTCAGCCATGGGGGATACTAAGGCAACAGTGGGAAGGCAGGAGAGACAGTCAGCATTCTGGTGGGCTGCCCCGGCTTGATGAATGATCTTGTAGTCATAAGCCTGAAGTTTAATGGCCCAACGCGCCAGACGTCCTTCGGGGTCCTTGAGGGTCTTCAGCCATTGCAAGGAGGCATGGTCTGTTACAACCGTGAAATGTACCCCATGGAGATAGACTCTGAACTGTTGGTAGGAGTATATCACAGCCAGACACTCTTGTTTGGTGACAGTGTAGTTCCTCTTGTGAACATTAAGCGTACATGAGCAGTATCCAACAGGGTGTTCAAGTCTGTTGGAGTCCAGTTGGGAGAGAACACCCCCAATTGCCGTCAGACTAGCATCTGTATGAACCACAAACAGCTTGGCAAAGTCAGGGTAGGCCAGCACAGGAGCTGCAGTCAGTGTTCCTTTGAGAGCATTGAAGGCAGATTGGCACGCTGGGCTCCAGAAGAATTCCTTATCAGCTCAGAGAAGCTGAAAAAGGGGGTCACCCAGGGATGCAAAGTTGGGGATGAAGCGGCAGTAGTACCCAATCATCCCCAGGAAGACCTGCATGTCCTGCTTATTGGCCAGGATCTGCATTTGCTCAATGGCTTCCACCTTCAGAGGTACAGGGCGGAGTCCATCTTGGCTAATGATGAACCCCAAGAACTCAAGGTGCTCCTTGAAGAAGTTGCACTTGCGTGGCTTGAGCTTGAGATTAGCTGCAAGTAACCTCTGGAAGACTTCCTCCAAGTGTTGTAGGTGATCATTAAAGGTTTGGGAGAACACATTAATGTCATCCAGGTAGACCAAGACACTGGTGAGTTTGAGGTTGCCCATCACTGCATCCATAGCCCGTTGGAAGGTAGCTGGGGCATTGGACAGACCTTGAGGCATCCTTGTGGGTTGGAATAGCCCTTGGTCAGTGATGATTGCACATTTTTCTTGATTGGCAAGGGGTAGGTCAATCTGCCAGTACCCACTGATAAGGTCCATGGCGCTGAAGAACTTGGCGCCACCCAGTTGGTCCAAGGTATTGTCAATATAAGGGAGGGGATATGAATCCTTCTTGGTAACAGCATTCAGTTGACGGTAGTCAATCACCACACGGTTGCTGCCATCCTTCTTTTTGACAATCAGGAGAGGGGAAGCCCAAGGGCTTTTACTGGGGACCAGTAAGCCAGATCCCAATAGCTTCTGAAGCTCCTTGTTAGCCACAGCATGATTGGCTTGACTGCGCTGTATAGGTCTGGAGCAGATAGGTGGACTGCCTTGGGTGTCAATATGATGAGCAACATCTGCAGCCTTGCCCAGGTCATAATCATCCTTGGCAAACACATCTTTATACTGGGCAAAGAGATCCATAGCTTGATCCTTCTGCTCTTCAGAGAGGCCGGATAGAGAGTTGCGGCTTATGACCAATAGCACCAGTGGTTGCTCACAGGGTAGACCCAACTCAGAGAAGTCCGCAAAGGGGGCAGTCTCCTGCAGGTTGTCATGCTCTTCCAGTTGTATATAAGCCAGAAGTTGGTGTTTGGAGACAACCATAGCTTCACAACTCATGTTGGCCAAGAGTATGAGTACCTCCTTCTCACTTGGCATGAGGATGCCTGGTGCAACCCATGGTTCTAGTCTGGAGGCATTAGGGATGCCAAAGATTTCTCCATGAGTGCCAGCTGGTAGAGCCAGCAAGAGGCCTGTATTGTGGATCACCTGGGCGCCAGGTGGGATAGTCACATTACAGGAGGCGTAGACTGGGATACCCTTGGCTTCCCCAATTGAGAGAGGTAGCACCTTGACCTTCTTACTACGCAGTGTATAAGCAACTGGAAGCTCTCTGTTGGCGTACTCCAGATTGATGTAGTGCAGACGTTGTAAGGGCAGGTCAGACGGGCAATCACCATGATAGAACATGGGTATGGAATGGCCCAATATTCCAAATGTATGGTCTCCATGGTTAGTCACAGTGCCATACTGAACCATGAAGCTAGTCCCAATAAGAATGTCATAGCTGTTGTTTTCCAGAACTATAGCAGGAGCAGTGACCATTAGCTTCCCAAAGCAAAGAGGGAGAGAAGAGTAGGCTCCTTTTGCTCTAGTGGTCAGTGGCCCAGCAGTACCAAACTCTTCATGGTAGGCCAAGTCTGGTGCCAGCTTAAGCTTCTTAACCAGCCAAGAGGATATAATGTTTCCAGGGGCACCAGTATCCAGTATGGCCCGGACATGAGTCTTGTTCACTACCAGGTTGATATAGGTGCAATCCTGGCGGTCCTCTCTGATCTCCACAATCTTTGAGACCTGGTGTACGCTTAGTCCTTTGAACTTCTCCAGGAAGGTAGCCATGGCAGCTCCCACAGCTGGGCTTACTTCCTTGAGGGATTCTAGCAGGTGCTGAGACGTTTACTGTGCAGAGCAGCTTGGCCAGTTGTTCAGCACTGTCCTCCTCATGAGTGACTTCAACGCCTGGTTGAGCCAGTTGTTCAGCATAGGGTAAGGACACTGTTCTCCGAGCTATTTGGGGGATAACCACCTCAGGGCAAAGTGTAGTCCAATGAGTTTGCGTGTTAACAGTGAGGACTCAATGGAGGAGGTCCTCTTGAACTCTGTCAGACTCTGCATCCTCATGTATTGGTTGGGAGTTGAAGTCAATCAGAGAGGGTTCATCCTTAGGGTTGGTCCCAGAGGATGGCAAGGCAGCAGGCCTCTGATCTGGTTTGTCAGGGGGCAGTGGTATGGGGGGAGATGAGGGTGTCAAAATTAAAAAGGCAGCCAAGGATTTCTCCTTGTCCTGGCTGCTTAGTAGTTTTTTGACTGGTCCTCATTGTCCTCCTCAATATCAGCGTCCTTGGCGTAGTCCTCCTCAGTGTCCTCCATGCCTACATGATGGATCTTTTGACGTGGATTCCTACATTCCCAAGAGAAGTGGCCAGCCATACCACATTTGAAGCAAGTACGGGGGCCATTGTTGACTGGAGCAGGCCCAACCTTGTCAGAAGGCTTGGGCATCTCAACAGCCACGCAGGGTCTATGCTCAGATTGCTGGCAAGGGCGGCCTTCAGGAAGAGGGACTTTGAACTCCTCCTTGTAGGTGTGTAGGAGGCGGATCAGATCTGGTACAGTGCAAGCGTTGTAAATGCCTGACTTAAGGGCCAGAGATAGTTCCCAGTTGACACGTACAGCATTAAGGAGTGCTGACTGCACATCAATAAACTGCACCGCACTCATAGACAACAGAGTTTGAGCTTCAAGGTAGAACCTAGAAGTGAAGTCTTCTAGGGTTTCCCCCACCTTTAACTTGGTGTCAGCAAAGTCCATCTTACAACTAAGGAGTGCTTCTTGGCTACCAAATTCTTCTGTCAAGGCTCTGGAGACGTTGGCAAAAGTCCAGCCATTCTCAGGGAGACGTGGCAAGATAATGGTTTGAGTCTCAGCATCCAGACAGTTGATGATTGTGGAGTCCCTCATGGCATTGTCTGCGCCATACATGGAGTTCTGGTACAGACGTAAGAACATGGCCACATTGCTCTTGCGGTCAAACTTGGGTAGATTGACGGGCTTGAAGTTGTTGGAGCCATGTTGGAGGGGAGCAGGTGTGATCCTCACTGGAGAGCGGGTGAGACAGGAACAGCTGAGAGTGGAGGCAGCAAACCTAGCCTCAGAGGCGCGGCAACAATTTTCCTCTTGCTGGGCTTTGTGTTCACCTTCTCTATTTTGAGCAGCTCCAGAAGCTTCAGGGGTGGCCAGGACGTCATCCTCAGACTCCAGTACTGGCTCTAATACTTGTACAGTGTTAGGAGCCAACCAAGTGTGGTCCTCATTGCTTTTGTAGCTATGATAGAACTCAGGACTAGAGGACCTCAGTGGACTGTGGTGACTCTTGGAGTTGATGGACATAGCCTGTAAGTTGACGGCCATAATCTTACTGTCCATCCTATCCAATTGGCTCTGGAAGGCGTCCAGGAGAAGTTGTTGCTTGTCCAGCTCATCTTGGTAGACCTTGTTCTCCTGACAGTTGATATCCAATTCATCTTCCAGAGAGGTGATGCGCTTTTTGTGGGTGGCAAGCTCAGCTTGGAGCAAGGCTATTACTTCCTTGTCCTTCCTGACTTGGGTCTGGCTGTTGGCTCTGTCATGGGATTGGCAAAGTTTGAGACTATCCTGAAGTTCTGACACAGTGTGGTAGCCATCAAACAGGAAGGCAAGATTGGCACTCTGCTGGACCAATTCCTTCTGCATCTTCTTGTAGTGATCAAAGAGCTCAAGGATGTCTCAACCAAGAAGGGCGCTGGAAGGGGAGTTGTTGGTGGTGGCAGAAGTGGGGGTGAACAAGGGGATGGTGGAAAGGCGGCGGGCTAAGACTTCCACCTCATGAGTCAGGCTTTGAACCATGGGGCCAGTCTCCAGCACGTGGTTTGTAACCACACTAATCCAATTAGCGTCTACACCCTGATGGGTGAGGGTCTGTACCACATGCACTGGAACTAGCTTAGCTATACCTGCTTTGATGGCATCAACCCAGTGGAGCATGGTGTTCTGGGCGTTGGTGACTTTGGCAAGATACTGATTGACAGTGGTGAAAGTATTGCCAAGCTCAGAGTAAAGGACCTGGAGGAACGTCTGTTGGTTGGATACCAGTATTCCCTGGTCATGCACTAGGCTTTGGATGTGGCCCAGGTGCATTTGGTTGTGGCATACAGCAGGATGGGCAAATTGATGTAGGTAGTCCTTGATATGTTTAACAGTACAGAGGTCACAGCAGAGCTGGTCAGGGTTGAACTGGGAGAGATTCTGAAAGCAACCTAAGGCGTTTTCAGCAGAAGGCTGCTGAATGGCCAGGTGTTCAGAGCAAGAATCATTGCCAGCAGCACCAGCATCCATGGTGTGTATGGCATTACAGATGGTGTCCTTGGAAGGTGAAGAGTTGGCGTCCATCTCCAAGGGGGCAGGGGCTTGTAGGAGCAGTGGTTGACCAAAAACAATAGCCTGGGGGTGTTGATGTTCTGGCATGAATTGGCTTAGGTTGGGCAGGCCATAGGGAGAGCCTGCTCTTTCCCCAGCATGGGCATTAGCAGCAGTAAAGGCCGGTGCCTGGTGGTAAGGAGAAGCAGTGGCAGGAGACTGGGACAGGGGCATTTCTCCCTCCCTCCTCATTGAAAGGACTGCGGGGGTGGGGGCTGTTGGTGTTGTAAGACATGAGCGCCAATGTTGTAAAATATGCAGCCTGGGTGCTGATTTCTACAAATATTTAGTCTCCTACTTCTTTATCTTAATACTATACCTGTTGATGGTATAGTGACAGCCTATGAAGGACAGAAGAATAATAAGGTGTATAAGACAAAACTGGTATTTATTTAGATAGTATCACACTAATATAGTGTGAGGCAGGGGAATTGCCACCAGAGGCATGGAGGCATAGACAGAAGGACTTCCCAAATGAAGGAGAGTGGATTGGCACAGCTAAAAGTCCCGCGCAAGAGATCAACCGCTTCCTCGCGGCTTTCCTTAAGGAGGTAGATATAAATAACTTCATTGTTCTATTTATAATTGCAGAAGTAAAGCCTGTGCATTGTGCGCATTCAAAAGGCAAATTGAACACCCATTTTAGAGGCGTTTTAAACGTCTTTATCATTAGTAGAATCAAGATACAATAGCGCAATTGTTCTGTTGCCCAATTTCTAGATGGACAACTTAATGTCTAATCCATTTAATCTGCAACAGAATGCCAGCCATTCCAGGATCTGGACCTGGCTGGTAGTTCATGGGTGTAGGTCTAGGGTGATATTCTAGTCTTTGGATCTTACTTCTTCTTAAGTGGTGTATAATTTGGAATCCTAATAAAGCAAACAAAATTGATAGATTCATGCACTTTATTTGATGTTGCCTGCAATTGATTTAAGTTTGGGGAAGTGGGTTTTATACCACTCATCTGATCTACCTTGGAATATACTACTTCCTACTCCATTTGATCTTTTGGGTCCCAACTCTTGGTACTGGCTTCAAAGAAGTACTAAAACAGTAGCTTGGGAAGTGAGGATTGATATCTGAGTGACTTGGTCTAAGCAGGAGAATTCTGTTTGTGGCTGGAAGATAATTGGCTGGCCCCATCATTCTGAGATTTTGTTTGGTTGGGGCAAGAGGCTGGGGCAATATCAATCAATTCTTCAGGATTGGGATCATTATCTGTTTATTGGTGGTTAAATTTAACTTGGTTACAATCTGCAGGCATATCTGAATCTTGAAGCTTAACTGAGGTGCTGTGAAGAACCAATTTATTGGCTGCATTAGCAGCATCCTCAGTTGCTTCAAGATTATTGATTAGCACATCAGTGCAATTGATAGCAGTGGGAACAGGAGCTGCAGGAACCATGATTTTTGCAGATCTGCTGGTTGAACTCTGCAGCAGATCTGTTTGATAACAGATCTTCTGAAAACCCCAGCAGATCTGATCTAGAATGGCATTGGGTGCACCCAGCCCAATTATAGCATTGGGACTGGGTTCCCTAATGCCTTTGGGAGCCACAAGCTCTCCTGGTTCAGTTTCAATACTGGCCCCAGGCCAGGTCCCACCCAGTGGGCAGTTTGAACTGCCTAAATAGGTTAAGGCAGTTTTAACTTCCCCACACCCGCCCTGGTGGGTGGTTGGAGGTTTAAATCCCCCAGAGGGCTTTTGCGGTTGCCCGCACTTTTGCTTAGCAACCCAGTGTGGGGGTTTGAACCCTGTTCTGGGCGCCGTAAGGCTGGCCCTTATATCTATAGTAAATTATATAGTATATCATGCTTAAATTATGGGATTGCCTTTAGCCACCAATCCATTTAATATATAAAGACAGAATAAGTGCCTCAGATAAATTTATAAGATGAACATTTCAACAATCAGCTATATGCACAATACATTTTTCAATATATTAATTTAATAGAAAAATATTTTTAAGTGCACAAATTTTTTATTCTAGATGTTTCATTTTGCTATTAAAAATAAGTTAGGCTTAAAAAGTGTTGACATTGGTACTTTTATGTTGTGAAAAAAAATCCATAAATAAATAAATTTTTACTAGTAATGTTGTAGCTGAACCAATGTGGATTCAGTATTTGATTTGGGGAAGACAACAGTCTAATAGAAAAGTACAGAAATAATAATAATAAGATGTTGTTTTTTATAGAATACTGTGATTAATATACTATATGGGGAAAGCCACCGGGCCACAAGGGGATGGCATGGTGGCATGTTCCATGTAAGGTTTGGAGCCAAGGAATAACTTGTGCGGGGATCAGCAGGTCAAATTGGTAGTGCTACTAATTAGGAGAAAATGCCTGCAATTTGATATTGCCATTGGATTGGTTTATGTTGTTAGATACGTCAAGGGGTGACTCATTGAGCGCCCCCTGTGTATCTTAAGATACATTGACAGGAAAGTCTTGGAACTTGGTTGCAACACCCCTCTTGCCCCCTGCTTGTTGTCAGACACCAGGATCGGAGTCTGTGGAAGATCTGGGAAGGTTTGTACAAACAATCTTTGTGTGGTAATGGCGTGTCAGGGGCGCAAGCAATTGTGGTGGAGTCTTTTGTTGTTTCCTTGGGCATCTTCAAGCTGATAGGTGTCATTGTCATAGACTGTGGCTATCTTGAAGGACCCTAGGTGGTTGGGTTCCAACTTGGCCAAATTTGGGTTGAGATTGTAGATGGGGTCACCTATAGTGTACCTGGCTTCAAAATGCTTTGTCCCTTCTTCAATTTGTTTGTGTTCAATCTCTTGGGCTTTGGCACACCATTGGTTTAGGGATGGAGTTGTCAACAGGGGGTCACCCGGGAACTGGGGATTGTAATTTCTCTTGTTCTACTCCTGCCAAGCTGTTGAGCGTCCCAAAGGCCAGGGTTCTGGGGCTGAACCTGGTGCCCCTGTTGACCCTTGCTTGTAAGATAAGTAGGGTAGTGGGTAAGTGTTCAGTTCACGTGGTATTAGAGTGTTCCTGTGTAAGTTTGGTCATCCGTTAGACCAGTGAACCATTCAATTGCTCTATGCATCCATTGGCTTGCAAATGGTATGGAGCCATGATTATTTGCTGAAGGGCAGTCTTGGTGCAGTATGCCTTCATGACATGCCCAACAAGCTCTGAGCCACCATCTTTAATGAGGTGTTTGGGTCGCTAAAAGTAGGCCATAATTTCCTTGCCAAGGAAGCAGGTGTTGTTAGTGGCAGTTTGATTATTGGTTGCCCATGCTACTGGCTAACAGGTGAAGTAGTCAATGGCAGTTATGATGTATTTCTTTCCCAGTCTGTCTTTGGGGAGGGGTCCCACAATGTCAAGGGCCTACTGTTCAAAGGGTTCCATGACCTTAATGGGCAGGACAGACTTGAGTGGTGCAGGTTTAGACGTGTTCTTTTCACACAACATATATGTTTTGAGGAGATCCAAGATGTCTTGGTGCATAAGCGTCCATCAACCCTTATGTTATATGATTTTGAAGAGGGTATGTCCTCTGATATGACCCAAGGTGTGGTGGTAGTGTAGTATGGTGTGGCCTTGTTGTGTGGTGGGAATATAGGGCATCTTTTCACCTGTCTCTGCCCGGCAGCAGACATTGTCAGCATTGGTGATGAACTGAACTTCATTGTCCTTTAGCTTGGAGATAGTTACCAAATTAAGGCCTTTTGGAACAGGTTGCCTCAGGGCGGAGGTAAAGCATTGGCCAATCTGGGTCCAAGCCATTGTCCCCGGTGATGAACACTACATAGAGCCTTGAGAGGGTGTCTGCTGTGATGAGCTCCTTCCCAGGCTTGTATTTGGTGCGCAACTGGTAGGGGGATAGACGCTCAACCCAGCCTGCTTGATGGCGTGTCAGGTGGGACAGTGTGCTGAAGTACTGGAGCAACTTGTGATCTGTCAGGACGCAGGGTGGAAAGGTGGCCCCTTCCAGGTAACAGGGCCATTTCTCAATGCAGTGCACAATTGCTGCTAATTCTTTGTCATGGATTGGATAAAGTTGTTCCAAGTCAGTGAGTTTCCTGGATTTGTATGCCACAGAGAGGAAGACACCCTTGTCAGTTTCTACCCGTAACACACCCCCTATGGCTCTATCAGAGGCATTAGTCTCAAGTTTTTATTGGTAGTTCCAATTGAGGAATTGCAATACAGGCGCAGTTATAAGTCTTTGCTTCAACGTCTCAAAGGCTTGGTCTCTGGTAGGGGTCCATTGGAAGTACTGTTTGTTGTTTAGGAGATCAGTGAGAGGTGTGATTAGTTCTCCACAATTGAGGATAAACTTGCATACATAGGCAACCATGCCTAAGAATGTACACACCTGGCCCATATTGGTGAGAGGTTGCTTGGTTGTAATTGCCTTGATTTTGGCATGGTTGGGCTTTATTCCCTGAGCAGAGATGGTGTGCCCAAGGAATAGGAGCTCTGACCTGAGAAAATTGCATTTGGAAGGCTTGGACTTCAGCTGGTTTTTACAAATGGTGTCAAGGACAGCACATAGATGTTGGAGGTGTGTGGTTTGATCTTGACTGAAGACAATAATGTCATCAAGGTACACAACAACACATTTTTCAATTAAATCTTTGAATGCTTTGTTCATCAACATGGCAAAGGTGGGGGAGCGTTGGTCATTCCAAAGTTCATGACATGATACTCAAACAACCTGTTGTGTGTGCAGAAGGCAGTTTTTGCCTCATCCCCTGGTGCAATGCAGACCTGGTTGTACCCCACAGTGAGATCAATTTTGCTAAAGACCTTTGCACCTGCAAGCATATCAAACAGGTTATCAATCAACATCAGGAGGTATTTATTCTTAACAGTCACCTCATTTAAGACGCGGTAGTCTGTGACCAAGCAAAAGGACATGTCCTTCTTGGCTACAAAGAAGACAGCAGCCCTGTATGTGAAGGAAATTGCAGGATAATAAGAAGCTGTCTCCATGTGGTGTAAAATTGCCCACCAAATACACATAGAGTTAATGATTAACCACCAACGCAGCTTCAGATACCGTTTTATGAAATTTCCAAATGAGATACTAGGGTTAAGTAAAATAATTAACCCCAACCAAAAAAACCTATATAAATGTCCTGCAAGAGAATCAGAGTATCTTAAGCATAAAATTCAGGACATGAGATAGCACAAGAGTTTCATCTTTGATATTAGGGGGAACAGCCCCTAGATTAACAGGCATTGAATTAACATTTGGCGGCAACAACAAAGTACCAACAGCAGGCCCCCATCTTCCCGTAATAATCTGGCTAAGGATTAAACTGTAGGGGGTGTAGTGCAAAAGGCCAACTACAGGATGCATTTAAATAAAGATTAGACCAAGGGATAATAGATTTTATTGAGTAAATTTTTAGGACGCCTCAACTCTTAAGAGTTGAAACAGTGAAAATTATTCAATATATATCAAAAATTGACTAAGCAATACCACCTGGATCCTGAGCTCCTATTCCTTCCACATTGTCAATTAAGTATCTAGTCCAGGTTGTAAAAAACCCTTGAGTGACCAACTTCTGATGAACATGCTGATAAATAAGCTCATATCTGATGACCCTTAAATTATATCAATTTATCAACATCAACTTACAGGGGGATCAGATTCAGCTGGCAGACTGGAGCAGCTGTACCCCATTTTTGATCAACTGTTTGATTCAAGTCTGTTAAATCAGTCAGTTTTGTTAAAGGTTTTCTGGTTTTCCAAGCTTTCCTATTTGGCCAAACAATCCCTGGCATTATGGAACTTACTGTGACACTGTATGAAAAGAGCGAGGGGCAGATGAAGCCCTTATTGAGTGTCTCTACAAGGTGCTGGTGGAGGGTCTCATCTTCTTTTGGTGTTAATAAATAGAGGGGACATGCTTTGGAAAGCAACCCTTGCAGTTGTACATCATGCTGGATCTCTTGGGGAGGGGTTAGTTGATCCAGTGCTTCACTGAAAACATCCTTATACTCCTCAAGGAGTGCATCAAGTGCTGGTGGAGACAGAGTGGTCAGGGGGGGCCGCAGGCGGTTCCACACAGATAACTTTGACTGAGCATTGATTGAAGTCTAGTTTCCCCCTGTGGGGTTCCTGTCCACCAGTCTCCAAAGTTTGTCCTGGGTCATAGCCAGGGACCGGTTTGGAGGAGTTGTCATTCCCCAGCAGTGGTGAGTGGTTGGTCAGAAGCTTGTACTTGGCCTGCATAAGTGCAAACTCTTCCAGCATCTTCCCAATTACCAAGCAGGCATCCCTACCATACACCTGTACTTTAGTGGGAGCTAGCCCCTCTGTGGGCCTGTACCAATCATGTAACAGCCTAGTAAATTCATTCCCTACAAACTCTCTTCCCCTATCTGTCATCTCAAGATGCCTAGTTAATTTTTCCCACTCCTCCTGGGAAGACTTACTGGAGGAAAATCTTCTACAACTTTGATGATAGGTATCTTCCTCCCCTTGACTAGGGTAAAAGATATGGGGTAGCTCACTCATATGGCTTGTACTTTGATCACTGGAAAATATGGGCAGGGGTTGTAATAGGCTTTTATTCATGGTCAGAAGAAAGATCCCCTTAGAAAACTTTTTATATAATTCCTGGGTAAGGGAAACAATATGGATTTGCCAATACTTGGAGTCCTCCAACAATCTCTTGGACTCCTTGTACTTGGTCTTGGGCTCCTGTGGTCTGTTCTAGCTCAGGATCCTTATCTTTAGCCTTGGCTGCTTTATCCTGGGCTTCTGAACCTTTAGCTTGGTCTTCAGCTCCTTCTGTAGTCTCTGTGGCCTTTGTAATCCACTTGATCCAGTCCCTGAAAAGCCTCAGATAGCTCTTCTTTTTATAGCTCCTTTTCCAAGTCCAAATTTCCTCTCAGAACTCTTTTTTTTTAAACTAAAACTATTCAGTTTTTCTTTCTCTACAATATATTAAACTTTAGAACTTACTTCAGCCAATTAAACTCTTAAGTTAAAGCCCTCAAAACACTGATCAAGTAAACTTTGGCTTGCAGCCAATAATACGCCTTGATTCAATGGTTTTGCCAAACGGTTTACCTGAATGACTTGCTCTTGACTATGTTTCAAACTCAAGGCTTTCTTGCTCCGGGTAAACAACTGCTCCGTGTTCTGAACTGTTTCACTGTGATTCCTGTCACATTTCTCCGGCAAATCTCAAGCACTTTTGCCTATGTTTTACATAGGTGATTTTTGAACCCTTGATTTTAAAATATTTCTCCAAGTTTCTCTGCATTCTCTTCAAAGTTTTGCAACTTTGCACTTGCCTGTTGCTTGCTTCTCAACTCTCTTAGTCATTCTTGGCAAAATTTTCTTATTTGCCCTTACAGTTTCTCCGTCCTGTTTCTGGCCTCTTTCTGGCTCCATTTTCCTTAAGTCCCACTTGATAAATTCACAATTTAATCACTGTAAATAATTTCTTTCTCTCTTTCTTTCTTTTTATATGATATCTAATTCTTTTATATCATATCTTTGGCAGCCTAAAATCCTTTTTTCACTGCTTCTTATATTATCATTTCCTCTCCTAAGACACCAAAATCAGCATTCCAGCTTCTATTTTCAGTCTGGCTAGTCCTTCTAAGTCATCTTCTGGTCATCATATATAGTCCTGCAATATCATCTTTTGGTCCCTCAACATATTCTTCAACCTGATCAGTAATCAGTCCATCTTAGTCTATAAACAGCTCCTTTCAGTCTTCCAAAAGCTTATTTCATCATCAGCCCTCCAGCTACTTCTTTATAATGATCAGCTACTCCTGCATCATGATTTTTCAGTCCTTCAGCTTATCCTCACTATGAACCACCTTGGTTTCACCTGCACAATGAGCCCTTTTAGTTCCAAACTTCAACATGAATCAACAGTCCCCTAACTAGTATTCACTGTGATCATACAGTCCTTCTTACTAGTCTTCACTGCTAATCCCATACTATGAACCACCTTGGTTCTTTATCTCAGTCCCTGTTATCAGAACCTGTAGACCCAGGCATGAGTCTACATTGAATTGACGTTTGACTGGGCCCTCTCAAGTGGCAATCCACTTATACCAACCAACCATAGATCAATAAAGTCTATGCTGTTATTTTTACTCGCCCAGGTGATTAAGTCTGGGCTTTCAGTTGCAAAGTAATCAGCTTTACTTCCCAGAGGCCTGATCACACCAAGTTCTGCAGCTGCTTCCCCAAGCAACTGCCTTGGTGACACCTCTGAGCAAATCTATGCCCTCCAATGCTCACTTAGGATTCCCCCAAAGCTCCCATAGGGACATAGACAAGGACATCCTACCAGTCTGTTAGGTAGGATGCTTGCTCACAGACCTCCTGTAAGTGTATCAGGGTATGTAGATCCCTCAGAGCTCTTCCACTCCCTGGTAGCCTGTGCTACCTGCCAGGGGTCCAAAACCTATAGCCCTGGTAGGCAAGTTCCTACCATGCTGGCACACACTTCTACCCTGGAAGCCTGTGTTACCCGCCAGGGTCTAAACTTTCTCCATCCTGAGAAGCACATGCTACCCATCAAGCTGGATCACCCTCCATCCCAAACAGCTAAAGTTCCCTGCTGAGCTATCTTATTCCTCACCCCTAGCAGCCACATTTCCCTGCTGGGTGAGGACCTCTATCCCACAGCAGCCAATACCTCCTGCTGGGTGGAGATAACCTCTGCCTCTAGTAATCTTTTTACCTGCTAGCTAGGGCTTACCTTCCCTAGTGTCATGGTAGGTCTCATCATGCCAGGAATTATCCGGCCAAGCAAAAAAGGCTCAAAAAGCTAGGAAACCTTTATCAAAATTGACTGAGCTAACAGACTTAAATCAAACAGTCAATTGTAAATGGGTTACGGCTGCTCCAGTCTGTCAGCTGAAACCAGTTCCTCCTTGCAAATCGACGTTGATAAATTGACGTAATTTGAGGGTTACCCAATATGAGCTTGTTAATCAGCATGGTTGTCAGAAATTGGTCACTCAAGGGTTCTTTGCAAACTGGACCAGATACTCACTTGACAATGTAGAATGAATAGGAGCCCAGGATCCAGGTGGTATTGCTTAGTCAATTTTTGATATATATTGAATAATTTTCACTGTTTCAACTCTAAGAGTTGAGTCCTCCCAAAAATTTACTCAATAAAAATCAAATATCCCTAGTTCTAATTTACTTTTCAAAATGCATCCTGTGGTTGGGTTGTTACAATATATTACGTACAATCTAATTCTCAACCAAATCATTTCTGGAAGATGGGGCCCTGCAGTTAGAACTTCATTGTTGATGCCACCCAATGTTAATTTTGTGCCAGCCAATCTTGAAACCCCCCCCCATTCTGGAAACTGAAAATTGTGTTGCCTCCCAATGTCCAGAATTTTATTCTGAAGATACATTGATGCTGTCTTGGGCCATTTATCTTGGGCTACTTTGGTTAGGATTTATTGTTCTTCTTAATCCTGGTTTAACAATTGGAAATTTTACAAAAAGATATCTGAAGAAATGTTGGTGATTAATCATTAATTATATGTGGATTTGGGTGGTAATTCCCCATCATTTAGAAACAGCTTCATACTATCCCGCAATTTCTGTCACACCTAGTAGCCATCATTCCCTACTAGGCCTCTACCTGTAACAAACCAACAACACATGGTCAATTTTTAGCATAGCGTCTTTATTTGAAGCCAAATCAACCCTGGCCTGCAAAAATGTGTACATGTGGATCATCACACCCCCCTTGAAATCATATTAGCCTGTTTTTGTTATTCTGAAAAACACAGTATCGTGAAGAAAATAGTTTGTTTTGACAGGATATATCTGAAAACCCACCCCATTTCTATTGAGGGTAATTACAGACGTATTCCAGTCAATGTAGGGACAGTTGTGACAAAGCCAGTCAAGGTCAGCAATGACATTGTGGCTGAGCCCTGCCATGATTGGTCCCGCAAGCTTAACCTGGATGTTCCCCATTCTCACAGAGAAGGGTACTGTCTCATGGGTAATTGCTACTCTACAGTAGTCACACACTTGTACTGTCTTGAACCTGCTTGGTACTTGGTCTAGTTGTTGAGTGTTGGCAAACACCTGGTCAACCATAGTGTTATTGGCCCCAGTATCTACCAGTAGTTTGTGAGTGTTCTCACGGAAACAGAAGGGACAGACCAAACAGGTTACTTTATTTGAAGAGTGGCTTGCTTTGAGAACGGGGTTGTTGTTGTGAACCTGGAATATGTTGAGGGTTTCAACTTCATGCACGTTGTGATCACAGGGGTCCTTTATAAGGAGGGTTTGAGATTGAGGGTCAAGTGGGGTGGTAGAAACTCTTGTATCTACAACCCCCAAGATTTTCACTGGTCCTCAATTTGTGCTATCTGGAGTTCCCTCTTGCAGGGACGCTTAACCACATTTTCCTGTTGGCAGGACTGGCAGCAGTCTACTTGGTTGTGGGCACTGCCAGGTGCAAGACGAGGTTGGGGTGGTGCATCATTGGATCTGCAGAAGCCAGTTTGAAGCCTGATTATTGGCCTCCATAATGGCCTTGTAGCAGTTGTCAATGAAGGTGCAGCGACCTACAGGAACCCACTTACAGATATGAGGTTTAAGCCCATTAACTATCAAGGTAAAGAGCATGGTGTTCCCATCAGTCATAGCTTCTGGGACGGCAGCAAGAGCTTGCTGCCAGGCGGCAAAATATTCAGGAACAGACCCAGTCTGTTTAATGACCAGGAGGGGAGTTCCCACCACAATGAGTGAAAATGTTTCACTGTAGCAGTACTTTGCAGCCTCCCTGAATGAAACTCAGATAATCTCTATTTCTTGGCTGGCCCAGTTAGTGAACCAGACTGCAGCAGGCCCCATAAGGCGGCCTGAAGCAGTGGCAACCCACATGGGCTCAGGTACTTGACATATACAGAGGCAGGTTTTGGTAGAGTGGAGCCAACTGACAATGTGAGCTCCTTTGACACTGTCAGGACTGAGAATTTAAGTCTCAACTGATATTTCCTATTTTGTTGATATTTATGCCAAGACTTCTGTTTATTTGTTTCTCCTTTACCATCTTTGGTCGTCTATATTTCTGCGAATAATGAACCATTTCAGCCCAAATTGATGTCAGCCAAAAGCCCTCAATTCTAGCTTTCATAATCTTACTCTTGATAATATATTTCTGATTCAAAATTATGAGTTAATCTTTCTTAAACATAATTCTCCTATCATCTCCTTTTCATAGAATTGGGTATAAAAACCCTCACAGCTCTATTATTCCAAGCAATTCAATCTCCTCCTGTTTAGGCTCATCAGTAAAACTATTGTCTCAATCCTAGCTGTATCTCTTGTATCTGTGGGAAATAGTAATTTGTTGGTGATGGTTGAGCACAGGCTTTGATACAACTGCAACAGTTGTTGAAAAAGTCTTAAGTCTTACAGACACCTCCCACAAAGGATTCAAGCTGGAGATTGAGCATGTGCTGAGAAAGGTCTGATTGGAGTGGGGTGACACTTGCATTGTGCTGCCCAAGGCAGAGTCAATTATACACGCTCATAAGTACCAGCTGATCTTGATAGATGATATACCCGTTAGGGATTGGTGGGAAGGTTTCTTGATGGGGAGTAGCCATACGGCCCGTACTCCGTCCTTTCTTGGGGGGAATTTTTCTTTTACATAGGTGGTGAACCTACCGTTGCTACCACTGTTGCAACTGAACCAATGAGGATTCAGTATTTGATTTGGGGAAGACAACAGTCCAATAAAAAGGACAGAAATAATAAGAATAATATGTTGTTTTTTATAGAATACTGTGATTAATATATTATATGGGGAAAGCCACCGGGCCACAAGGGGGCGGCATAGTGGCATGTTACATGTAGGGTTCATAGCCAAGGAATAAACTGTGCGGGGATCAGCAGTTCAAATTGGTAGCGCTCCTAATTAGGAAAAAGTGCCCACAGTTTAAAATTGTCATCAGATTGGTTCATGTTGTTAGATTCATCAAGGGGCAACTTATCAAGCGCCCCCTGTGTATAGTAAGATACGTTGGCAGGTAAGTCTCGAAATTTGGTTGCAACAGTAAACGCAAAGGGAAAATTGGGTCAAATCAAGTTCGTGATTAAGCTTATTATTAAATTGTGTTGAAATGGCCACAATTCTGTTGTGTTTTCTGGGTTTGCACCCCTGAGTGCTTTAAAAAATGGTAATTAAGCTAGTGCAACTAGCAAGAAACATAGTAGTTTTCAATTTTTTAGTTGACAGTGACCATGCTGACCAAGTGTTGACATGGTTACTGTCAACATGGCCACGGTTGACATGGGTGCTGTTGCCCATCCTGACCTACTTTGCTGGCAGCTTTGGTCAGTACAATACCCCTGCCAAGGTATTCTGATGGATGATATCCATATATCCCATTGTAACTGCCTTGATGGGGTTCCGGTTTGCAAACCTCCTACCTTACCTGCTGCATATAGTACCCACTACCCTTTGGTAGTACAATTAGAAGTCTCAAAGTATATATTTTATTATTAAGAAGTATACAATTTTTGGCTTTAAAGTTAACTTCTGGAAAATCAATTTTTGCACTTTGATCTTTGATATTTTCAATTTTTTCACCCAAAATAGTGTTTTCATTCTGCACCTTTGGAGGGTTCTATTTTTTATTTCTGCACTTCTGACCCAAGGAACTTTGGCCTAAGGAATTTGCCCCTCTTGATTCCCTTGGCGTAGTGGGATATCATATTTCCATATAAGGAGCTAACCCAATTATGATAGCAATCCCACACATGACTTTATCTAGAACAGGTTCACACCTTATCTAGATCATGCCACACATGCCATCCCCCTTTAGCTACCCAATAGCTCACTACCCTGGTATAAGAAACTCCATTACTTTTAATAAAGATCATCTTATTCACAACCCCTTTCTCATTCTCCTTTCTAAACTGTTGTCCTCCCCAGTACCAATATTGACCTATCATTAGTTTAGTCACAACAATATTTAAATGCGTCCTTTAATGATACCTGGAAAGACTGATTGATAAAAAGTCTTTAGCTACTTGACTTGAACCATCCCCAAACCAGAAGCCAAAGCCAAGCTGGGTGTGCCAAGTAAGACCAGCTGGTAAGCGGTTAACAAATTTTTACAAGCTAGGCCAGGGCTACTATTACTATAAATGTGTTTTCTTGTTTATAGTTATACAAGTAACTTATATACTCTTTCTCATAAATAACGATATTATTTAAACCTAGCTATTTCCTTCCCCTCTGTAACTCGGCTAAGGCAGCACATGCAACACAGGGGATTTTATGGAGTGCAAGGATATATTTAGAAAGTGTACTTAGATTAATGTTGGAGTGAAACCGTAAGGAGTTCGAATAAAAAATTAATTCAACTTTACAGCCAAATTGGCTGTGATTTCACTCTTGTTTAATGTTGTCTACTTGAGCAGTAGTGCTTGATAGAAAAAAGGCATGTTTCCGCTCAGCTCCGGCTATTTTCCGGCTTTGGATTGCCACTAAAAGCGGAAATTATTTTATAAGTTTAACTAGTTTAAAACAACCTTTAGACGGGTTCCCAGTATCGTTGCTAGCCGGAGCTGAGAAGAAGCAGCCAAAGCTGAGGCTAGATAATTCAATTTTTCAACAAAGAATTACTACCAGCTTAAGTTCAATATTCATTTCAGGTAAATTTCGATCGATGATAAAATTTGTTACCAGTTTCCTGAATAAATATTATTTCCGTTATTAAATTTAGACTCTTTAGTTTCTTAACTCAAATTGAAGCTTGCCAAAATTAAATTATACCTATTTCCACTTTTTTTGCAGACTATTTTTTAGTTTTTCATCGCAATTGTTAATTGACGAAATAAATTTCTCAGAATGTTAATTTTATGTGCTCTTTCGTATTCTTTTAACTTTTCGACTTTTCATTAATAAGGGTTCCTTCATATATTTTAGATCCTTAGTGCAATCTTAATTTCTAAAAGCAAATATACTTTGTTCGAGTTGTCGGCTTTGATTCCAAGGGAAGTGATAGAGCGTTATTTGAATATAAAGCAATTGATTACAAGCCTGTTTGGGTAGCTAAGCTCTTTGCAACGATTGGTTGACCTTTTGTCAATAGCCTGATAATGGTTCCAACTTCTTCTATTTTAGTTTTTGATTAATAATATTTTCCTTGGCTTTTCCAAAAACCAAATCGTCTCAACGAACCCCTTTTTTATCTGGAATTCACCCTCTTTGCTGCTTATTGTAATCAAATCTTCACATAAAATGTTTTCAATGGATTTCTCAAGTGTCTCTCTAGGTTTTGAAGATACCACCAAAAGTAGAGCAAATATTAATTTTTACAGCAGTTCTCTTAGTTAACCTTGGGCATGGCGTTCAAAAACACATCTGTCACCAAAAACATGTCCAGAGCTTATGGATGGGGAAATTTTTTGGGGAACCTAAGCCGCAAGGCTCCCAATAGAGAAGCTTTATTTACAGATGGCTCAGCACCTGGGCTGTTTTCTACGCCTCAAGCTTTAAAGCTAGGAGATTCTGAGGTAGCATCAAGGGAAAGTAATTAACAAGCATGGAAGAGTGTGACATATTCGCATATTGCGGCGGGGTATCAGCATGGATTTATAGGGTTCAGTGAGAGCAATGGAGAAAGTAAACTGACCTCATTTGGATTGAATGCTTCGGGGCAACTTGGTACGACTTGGGCGCCATATTAACTAAAGTGCTAGGATTGGGGGGAGCAGGGGAGTACGGATTCGGGCTGGTTTCATCCTTTGGTGGAAAGAAGATTGATGAGATTCAATGCGGACGCGAGCATACGTTGGTTAGACTAGGTGACTTGGGTATCTGTCTCTACAGGCGTATATTAAACATAAGTCTTCGGTAGTGGGAATACAAACTACGGGCAGCTTGGCCTAGGAAAAAGCAAGGATCGGCTTCCAAAAGACCAACCCGCTGGCTGTTTGATTGAAGCTGGCTTCAAGAAGCTTGAATTGAATTTTCCTGTAAAGCAGATGGCGTGTGGCCTGGACCACTCTGTTCTGATATCAGGTATTGAAGTTTATAGCAAAGCTAATTCCTAGATTGCGGTATATTTACTATGGGATGGGGTGCTGACGGTCAGCTTGGACTTGGAATGGATCCACCCATAAACCACGATACTCCTACCCCCATCCCCCTAAGCATCCCTCCTGTGGAAATAAAGAAAGTGTCATCACGCCATGACTGCACCATTGTCCTTCTGGGTAATTTTACATGGATTGCACTAAACGCCAATAAGAATCAGGCAAGGTTTATAGCTGGGGAAATTCCGAATACGGCCAAGGGATGCACGGGAAGAAGATCGACAGAGTATACCAGCCTAGTTATCCTCTCTGATACGTTTTAGGTGCTTGGGATCAAACCCATTCTCTTTGACGAGAAGGTCGTTGATATTGCCGCTGGCGGAAGCTTTAGCCTTCTGCTTTCAGGTGAGAGATGCCTTGACTTTATATTTACGTCTAGACTCAGGAAAGGTATTTGTATGTGGATTTGGTGTGCTAGGGCTTGGTGAGCTTGTCACGCAGGTGCTAGTCCCAACTGAGATTCCAACGCTAAGAGATATCAAGAAGATATTTGCCTCTTCTGGGACTGCTTCTGCAATCAACAGTAAGTTATTTCTAAATCCACGATGTACTTGTTGAGAAGCGAAGGCTTTTTCTCGGCTATAAAAGGATTCACTTAACTCGTAGACAATGGAGAAGCTTTCATCTGGGGACTTGGAACTCCAGCATCCCATCGTCTTGGTCTGGGTGAAGAGCATATACATGCACATGTCCCTCATCCTTTGCGGCTTCCTTACGAAAAGCTTCGGGCCGAAAGTGTTGCTCTTGGCGGACATTTTGGTCTTTTGATTGGCAGCGATTAGTTTATTTTTGTTTCTCGCTTGTGTATCTTTGATCTCAAAACGACTATAGAATGAAAATAGATATGCATAAGTCTCTTATATAAAAATATCTCATGATGAATAATAAACCACACAAGCTTTGGCATTTATATAGATGCGCTTCAATGGAGACAATAAAGGCACCTGGAACTTATACCCATTCTAGTCGTAGACTAGCTCATTTGACAGAGCTTGAACTATTGGAGCTGCAGGGTCTACTTTTGGAAAACTGGCGCAAAAAATGCACCCTGTCAATTTACCTACCCTTGATGCTAGAATCTACACTTAAGCCGAGTCCCTTATTAAGGCATAATCAGCAGATGAATCCCCAAATAAGGCAAGAAATTGTTTTTAACGTTGCAAATATACATTAAGTAAGTCATAGCGAACAAGAAAAGTTGGAAATGTAGAAGTGAACGCCTTTTTAGTCATAAGAGGAAAAGCTTTTTATAGCTGGATACTGTGCAAAGGTGTTGTCCATAACATCAAAATTGTGCTGGGAAGGCTCCTATGAAAGATGAGTTTTTGTCTTGGCAATATACCCTACCTAGATTATGTTTCCGGAACATTATCCTTGATGAGCGATAAGTCAATCCTTGGAGGAGCAATTTATCTAGACGTAGCAATCAAAGGTGGTATGGCAGATTTCCCCTGGATAGCCTAAGGTGTGATTTTTGGTAATTTCCTAGGTAAGTACAGAATTGGCACCTGATTTTGGTCCAAGGTAGGCATACATAGGTAAAAAATATGACTCTTGCATTTTCTGTCTTTAGGGGGTTGGAGTCAATAGTAATACATTGGTTTTAATAAGGCTTGGTACCAGTTTATTGTCAAAACAGCAGGCTCAACCCGCCAACAAGGTTCCAACTAAACTGGTTCGTGACCCGCAATCCAAATTCTCAGTGACCCATAGCCAAACCAGGAAGTCAACTCAAATTACCAAATCCTACAACATGAATAGATGGTGATCCTTTGTGGTGGATAACTTGATTCAGTGCTTGACTCATTACCAGGATCAAGTCACCCCCTTCACCATCCAACTAAGTGATCAGCTCAATCATGTTCCTGATATCCACGATTCACACCAGCTATATAATAACTATCTCCCAATAAAGAATATTATCTAGTTTCCTAATATTTTTCTCCTTGTAACTCTGCTAAAACAGCACAGTTACGACATTATTAAACAAGGTAAGTGTAGTTGGGTTTACTTTCATGATGATTTCAGGGCCTCAATGGTTGGGCTAGTTCTAGTTTTTCACACCTACTTTGCCACCTACTTAAAATAGCAGCTGTGGTGAAAACAACTCCCTGGTATTCAACTATAAAGTAAAGTGATAATTTTTTTCTTCTGATTAACCTCTGGAAGTTGACACTTTTTTAGATAATAGTACTTGATGTACTGAAAAATTGATATAAAAATAGTCCATACTACTATAGTGTACTAAAGTGACTCCAGAGAGCTCAAAAATATGGTACCCACATCAACCCCAACAACCAAATTTCCAGCACAGGATTTCTAACAAAAACAATGCCACTTTAAATTTATTTAAAAGATAATCCAGATTCAACTCTGTAAAATAGGGCATCATTTTTTCAGAGGTAGCCTTGTCAGAAATCCTGTTGTCAGAATCAAATTGGGTACCAATAATACAATAAATAACATACTTCAACTAATAAAAGGAAGCCATGGGCTATTATTTCCTGTCCTACCATATAAAAACAGGCAACCTCCAGAGTTAACTCCTACTGCATGGGACATCCTCCATGTTGACAATTTCAAAGATCATTTTTGTTTTGTCTTTTATAGTTCCAATTGAAAACTCAAAATAAAAACTAAACATTGCTTTTATTAACAGTGTTTACTATTTAAAGTAGAAAAAATAACCTTGAATATTGAAAGTAAGAAAAACATTTTTGAGGATTGTCAACACACAGGATGTTCCATTCTGTATTAGTTAATTCTGGAGGTTGCCTAAAAACACTATCTACTATAAAAATATTTCTTATTGCCATAAAATTTAAGGTTCCAATGTACAAAAATAAAGCCAACTTAAATAGTATAAACTGTTTAGAATGAGGAAAGATAGAGTGCTTATTTAGCATACTTCATATAAGCACAACTGAAATATCACATTTTTTCTGTTGAGTTTGCCATCTCACAGGACAGCCTGTCCTGTTTCCTTGCAGCAAAAGAGGGGAGAATATCTCCAGTCTGACTATTCTGCCTTTGCAGGCTAGTATGCCAAAGAGATAATAATATGCTAGTTTAGGGGTAGCATGAGCTATCCCAATTATGTGTGTGGGGGGATCAACCTGCCTCACTCAGCAATCAAGTGTATCAAGGTGCCAGTTCTTGGATCTCATCCCGTTAGTGACACACACTCAATTGCTTTCTATGAGGGGTAAAACAAGAACTCAAAAATATCTCATTTCTTACTAGTAAAATAGTGAAAGTTAGATATCTATTTCACTTTCATTTATAGAAGTACCTATCAAGCTTACCAGTGTTGCAACTGAACCAATGAGGATTCAGTATTTGGAATTGGGGAAGACAACAGTCCAATAGAAAGGACATAATAATAAGAATAAGGTATTGTTTATTGTAGAATATTGTGATTAATATACCATACAGGGAAAGCCACAAGGCCACAAGGGGGTAGCATAGTGGGAAGTTCCATGTAAGGTTTGAAGCCAAGGAATAACTTGTTCAGGGATCAACAAGTCAAATTGATAGCACTCCTAATTAGGATGAAGTACCTGCCATTTGATATTGCCATCAGATTAATCCATGTTGTTAGATACGTCAAGGGGCAACTCATTGAGCGCCCCCTGTGTATTGTAAGATATGTTAGCAGGCGAGTCTGGAAATTTGGTTGCAACACCCCCCTTGCCCCCTGCTTGTCATCAGACACCAAGACCAGAGTCTGAAAAAGGTCTGGGAATGTCTGCAAAAACAGCCTTTGTGTGGGGATGGGACAGCAGGGGTGCAAGCAATCATAGTGAAGCTTCTTGGTATTCCCTTGGGCGTCTTTGAGTTGATAGGTATGATTGTCATAGACAGCAACTATCTTGAAGGGCCCTAGGTGGTTGGGCTCCAACTTGGAAGAATTGGGGTTGAGGGTGTAGACGGGGTCATTTGCGGTGTATCTAGCTTTGAGATGCTTTGTCCCTCCTTTAATCTGATTGTGTTCAATTTCCCGGGCTTTGGCACACCATTGATCTAGGGATGGGGTTGTTACTAGGGGGGCTTGCCGGGAACTCTGGACCGTAGCTTTCCCTGTTCAACTCCTGTCAGACTGTCAGGCGTCCCAAAGGCCAGGGTGCTGGGGCTGAACCCTGTGCCCCTGTTGATTCTTTCTTGCAGGATAAGTAGAGTGGTGGGCAGGTGTTCAGTCCATGCAGTGTTGGGGTGCTCTTGTGAGAGCTTGGCAATCAGTTGAACCAGTGAGCCATTTAACTGTTCCACACGTCCATTGGCTTGAGGATGGTAGGGGGTTAAACTATACGTTGAAGTGTGTTCTTGGCGCAGTATGCCTTCATGACATGCCCAACAAGTTCAGGGCCACCATCTGTGATGAGATGTTTGGGTTGCCCAAAGCGGGTCACAATTTCCTTGCCAATGAAGCGGGTGATGGTGGTAGCAGTGTGGTTAGTTGTCGCCCAGGCCACTGGCCAGCAAGTGAAGTAGTCAATGGCAGTGATAATCTACTTCTTCCCCAGTCTGTCTTTGGGGAGTGACCCCACAATGTCAAGGGCCCACTGCTTGAAGGGTTCCATGGCCTTGATGGGCAGGACAGACTTGGGGGGTGCAGGTTTGGACGTGTTCTTTTTGCACAGCACGCACGTTTCAAGAAGGTCCAAGATGTCTTGATGCATGCGCAGCCACCAAACCTTACGTTTCATGATTTCAAAGAGGTTGTGTCCCCTGACATGGCTCAAGGTGCAGTGGTAGTGCAATATTGTGTCACCTCGTTGCGTGGTGGGAATGTAAGGCGTCTTCTCACCTGTCTCTGCCTGACGGCAGACGTTACCAGCATTGGTGGGGAACTGACTCTTGTTGTCCTTCAACTTGGAGATGGTTACTGATTTAAGGCCCTCATAGCAAGTTGCCTCAGGGCGGAGGTATAGAATGGGCCAATCAGGGTCCAAACCATCATCTCCAGTTATGAACACTACATAGAGTTGCAAAAGGGCGTCAGCTGTGACAAGTTCTTTCCCAGGCTTGTACTCAATGCACAACTGGTAAGGGGATAGACACTCAACCCATCCCACTTGGCGGTGTGTCAAGTGGGACTGTGTGTTGAAGTACTGGAGCAACTTGAGGCCCGTCAGAACGTGGGGTGGGAAGGTAGCACCTTCCAGGTAACAGCGCCACTTCTCAAGGCAGTGCACAATTGCTGCCAGTTCTTTATTATGAATGGGATAGCGTTGTTCCGAGTTGGTAAGTTTCCTGGACTCATACGCCACAGGGAGGAAGAAGCCATTGTCAGTTTCTACCCTTAGCAGGCCCCCTATGGTTCTGTCAGAGGCATTGGTATCAAGTTTGTACTGACAGTTTAGATTAGGAAACTGCAGTACTGGTGCTGTTGTGAGTCTTTGTTTCAACATTTTGAAGGCTCAATCTCTGACAGAGGTCCACTGGAAGTGCTGTTTGGTGTTGAGGAGCTCAGTGAGAGGTGCAATTAGTTCCCCACAATTGGGAATGAACTTGCGCACATAGACAACCATGCCTAAGAATGTCCTCACCTGGCCCACATCAGTGGGGGGCAGCATGCTAGTGATTGCCTTGATTTTGGCAGAGATGGTGTGTCCAAGGAATAAAATCTCTGACTTGAGGAACTCACATTTGGAGGGTTTAGCTTTTAGCTGGTTTTTCCAAAGGGTGTCAAGGACAACATGGAGGTGTTGGAGGTGTGTGGTTTGATCTTGACTGAAGAAAATAATGTTGTCAAGGTACACAGCCACACATTTTCCAATCAGGTCCTCAAATGCTTTGTTCATCAACATGGCAAAGGTAGAAGGAGCGTTGGTCATTCCAAAGTTCATGACACAACACCCAAACAACCCGTAGCGTGTGCAGAAGGCAGTTTTTGCCTCATCCCCTGGTGCAATGTGGACCTGGTTGTACCCTGCAGAGAGATTGATCTTGCTAAAGACCTTCACACCTGCAAGTGTATCAAACAGGTTGTCAATCAGCGGCAAGGGGTACTTATTCTTGACTGTCACCTCATTTAGGGCGCGGTAGTCTGTGACCAGGCAAAGGGACCTGTCTTTCTTGGCTACAAAGAAGACAGCTGCCCCCTATAGAGAGAGCAAGGGGAAAATGAAGCCCTTATCAAGCGCGTCCACAAGATGTTGGTGGAGGGTCTCATCTTCTTTTGGTGTAAGATGGTATAATGGTTGTGCTTTAGGTAATGACCCCTGAAGTTGTAAAGCGTGCTGTATCTCCCAGGGAGGAGGTAGTTGTTCAAGTGTCTCACTGAATACGCCCTTTTACTCCTTGAGGAGTGCAGCAAGCGCTGGTGGTGGTGAGGAGGTCAAGGGAGAGACCGCAGATGGTTCAGCGCAGATAACTTCAACTGAGCATTGGTTAAAGTCTAGTTCCCCCCTTGAAATTTTACGAGCCTGTCTCTGCTATTCTGACAAACACAGTATCATGGGGTAACTTGCTCATTTCCACAGGATAGATCTGGAACCCCACCTCATTTCTATTGAGGGTGATGACAGAGTTATTCCAGTTGATGTAGGGACAGTTGTACCAAAGCCATTTGAGGCCAGCAATTACGTTGTGGCTGAGCCCGGCCATGATTGGCCCAGAGAGCTTAACCTGGATGTTCCCCATTCTCACAGAGAAGGGTACTGTCTTGTGGGTGATAGCAACTCTGCAGGAGTCACTTACTTGTACTGCCTTGAACCTGCTGGGCACTTGGTCCAGTTGTTGAGATTTGGCAAACCCCTGGTCCACCATAGTGTGGTCAGCCCCAGTATCTACCAGTAATTTGTGGGTGTTCCCACAGAAAAGGAAGGGATAGGATAAGTATGTTACTATATTTGGGGAGTTAATTGCTTGAAGTATGGGGTTGTACTCTGAACTTGGAAGACTTCCAGGGTTTTGACTTCATGGATGTTGTAGTCACAGGGGTTCTTTTCAAGGAAGAATTGAGAGGATGGGTCAGGTGGGGTTGCAGGGCCTCTTGTTGCTACAACCCCCAGGCTTTTCCCTGATCCTCAATCTGTGCTAGCTGGAGCTCCCCCTTGCAGGGGCGTTTAGTCCCATTATCCTGCTGACAGGACTGGAGGCAGCCCACTTGATTGTGGCCATTGCCAGGTGTTGTACATGATTGGGATGGAGCGTCACTGGTACGGCAGAAGCCCATTGAGGCCTGGTTGTTAGCCTCCACAATGGCCTTGTAGCAGTCATCAATGGAGGTGCAGCAACTTACAGGGACCCATTTGCAGATATGGGGTTTTAACCCATTGATGATGAGGGTGAGTAGTATTGCATTTACGTCAGTCATGGCTTTGGGGGCGGCAGCAAGAGCTTGTTGCCAGGCAGCAAGGTACTCAGGAACGGACTCAGTTTGTTTGATTGCTAGAAGAGGGGTCCCCACAACAATGGGGGAGAAGGTTTCACTGTAGCGGGACTTGGCGGCGTCTTGGAATGCCGCCCAGGTCACATCAAGTTCCTGACTGGCCCAGTTGGTGAACCATACAGCAGCAGGCCCCATGAGGCGCCCAGATGCAGTGGCAACCCACATGGGCTCAGGAACCTTACAGATATGGAGGCAGGTTTCAGTAGATTGGAGCCAACTGACAATGTTGGGCCCCTTGACGCCCCCTGCAAAGGATTCTAGCTGAAAGTTGAGCATGTGTTGGGACAGGTCTGACTGGGGCAGGATGAGCTGGCGTCATGCTACCTGAGGCAGAGCCAATTGTACACACTTGTGAGAACTAGCTAGTCTTGATAGATGACGTACCCATTGGGGATGACCCCTCAGGGATTGGCAGGAAAGTTTCTTGTTGGGGAGTAGCCATACAGCCCCTACTCCATCCTTTCTTAGGGGGAATTTTGTTTTAGGTAGGTTGTCAACCTACTGCTACTACCACTGTTGCAACTGAACCAATGAGGATTCAGTATTTGGAATTGAGGAAGACAACAGTCCAATAGAAAGGACAGAATAATAAGAATAAGGTATTGTTTATTGTAGAATATTGTGATTAATATACCATATGGGGAAGGCCACAAGGCCACAAGGGGGTAGCATAGTGGGAAGTTCTATGTAAGGTTTGAAGCCAAGGAATAACTTGTGCGGGGATCAGCAAGTCAAATTGGTAGTGCTTCTAATTAGGATGAAGTACCTGCCATTCAATATTGCCATAAGATTAATCCATGTTGTTAGATACGTCAAGGGGCAACTCATTGAGCGCCCCCTGTGTATTGTAAGATATGTTAGCAGGCAAGTCTGGAAACTTGGTTACAACACCAGTTATACCTTGAAAAGTTGATACCATTTAAAATAGCTAAAAAATAAAAATAAAGCTAAATTCTATATATGCCTAGCAAGGCAAGGTTTATGTTCAGGCTTTTCAGTCCCCTTCATCTTGACCCCTTCAAGCAGGGTTGTAAAATAAGCCCAAGTTGCTGCTTGAGCCCTGAGACTTTATATTTAATCTTGGTGGTATTATGGATGACTTTGGTGAAGAGGGTGAACTTGATGAAAACCTTGGTAGCAGGGGCCCAGTTGTCCAGATCACACAGCTTGGAGATTGTTTTCTCCTTGTCAGTATTGTCAATTCTTTTACTCTTGAAACCCAGGCCCAAGGTTGGGATTTGAACCCTGACCCTGAATCCCTGTGGGCCGCCTGCCTGCATTTTCCTGAGATTGAGCCCCCACAAGCTGCATCCAAGAATGATGATCAAAATGGAAAAGCAAGCCAAACTAAATAAATCAGCACTCCAAATGGAGGAGTAATCAAGGCACCTAATGGAGGCAACAAAACTTCAACCATTAGCTTCATGAGATTGAAGTCTACACTGGGGGTCAATCTAGAGCCATTCCCAGAAGGAGGCACGGGCCTGTAGCTCAACCCCATGATCACAACTCTAGAGCAAGATAATCAAGTAGCCAATTTGAGATCTTTGACCAATAAAAGAACTCCCAGTCCAGGTGTCATTTTGCCGCCATTGAACCTGAGCACCCAGAACCCTCAGGCCTACCTTTCCCTAAGCCCTGATAAGCTCTCGGTGAAAAATATTAAGTTTGGAAGTGGGGTGCTATAGAGACTAATGAACCCCACAGTCCAAACTCATTGCCCTTTTTGAATAAAGGTTATATTATTTTGGCTTACACAGCTATTGCCTTATTTTGCCTTTGCCATCTATCATTTTAGTACTAGATCTTCTGGTCCTCCTTCCCCTCTGCCCGCAGATTCCTGTCTCCCAGGTGTTCCCTTTGACCCTATCCACTTCACAGAGTACCCTCTGAAACCTGAATATAAGGACTAAACCCTGGAAAAGATCCTCAAACTAGATCCTTTGGCCTGCATACAATCCACAGTTAGATACAACCGTCAAGGCCCCTGGATATTCTCAACACCCAAGTTGTTTAGAGGCAAATTCAACTATCTGCCTGTCTTTGAGCTCTGTATAGAACTGCCTGGTACCCCCAAGCCTATGCCTGTTTCCTCACCCAACCTTCCAGCTGACTACACTGGCAAGCTGTTTGGGATTATGTACATCACCCTCTTAGGGGTGATTGACACTATAATCCCGGCTGCCGGCCCATGGGGCGACAGCGCTCATGTTGATGCTAAAAATGTTGACAGTGGCCATATCAACACTTTCAATGTTGACACTATAGTAAAGTGACAACCCAGTTTTACATAATGTCCTCTCCTGGATGTCAACACTTTTTTAAGTAACAGCACACTTTACCCTGAACATTTTTAATATAAAAAATATGATTTTAAATACTTTATTATACTAAAATGACCTCAGAGAGTTTAAAAATGCAATAAAAAATTACCATAAGTAATAAGAAAAGGAGATATAAGTGACTATTTTTAAATTTACTATGTAAATTACACGTTTTATTATAAAACTATTTTATATTCCCATAAAAATTAAAATTCCAATGAACCAAAAATAAAGATATTTTATATATCATAATTTATAAAAAAAATATAAGAAAATTCTAATTGAAATTTATTATACCTATTATAAGCACAACTGAAAAAATCTCATGCCTTAAAGATAAATTAACAAAATATAAGATATTTCTTACAAAACACATTGAAACTGTATCTTAAACTTACCATTTAGACCTAAAAAGATTATTAATATCCAAAAAAAATGAAAAATATAAAAATCCAAAAGTAAAAACAATCCAGGCAAAGCAAAGCAAAGTTTATTAGGTTAATTAAACCCACCAGCAAGGGCAGTTGCAACATCTTCATGGTATTTTTTGAGTTCTGCCACCTTATACTTCTTCACCACCTTTTGCACTGCCTCCTGGTACTCCTGATCTTTAATCTTCTTCTTGGGGGCCACCTGGTTGGCCAGGTTGCAAAACTTGGAGACATTTCTGGCCTGCTCCTCCTGTAGCTTGGCAAAGAACTTGTTGTATTTGGGGCTGGACCCAAACTTGGCCTTTAAGTGCTTGTGCCAAACCTCAAGGCTAGAGGTGGTCTTCATCTCCCCCTTGAGGAAGGCGCCCTGACAATTCCAAGGGGCAGTGGCCCGCTCTTTCCTCTCCGGGCAGTCACCTTCTTGCCTACCCATTGCCACTCAAAGTAATCAAGGTAAACCTTGAAAATGGTGGAGTGCTTCTTCACATAATCATCCTCCAGGAGGTCCTCAAAGCCAAGCCCAGTATGCTCTGGCTGCACAAAAGCCAAGGCAGAAAACTGGGTGATGGCAAAGCGGCACTTCCCTTTACCATCATTGAGATACTTCTCAAAAAGCTCTTTCTTGCTCTTGAGGTGTTTGATGAGGGCCTGCCTTAAATGGAAGAAGCAGCCCTGGACTTCTCCATTGAAGGTGGCCTTGAAGGCTCTGAACTGAGATTGCTCAAAGTCCATTATGATCACCTTTGGCCCAAGTGAGTGTGCATGAGCCAGCTGCTCTGTGGCTAGGGTTGACTCATCCTTATCAGCAGAGGAAGGGTTTGCTCTGGTGGCGTGGGTAGGAGGGGGGAGCTGGTTGGTGGGAAGGGAGCTCAAAGCATCCTGGACAATTTTAAATGCTCTGGTGTAGACTTCTGTCTTGGCACCAGGCAGAAGGAAGAACACAAGAGGGATAACCTGGTCATTGAACTGCCCATGCAGGACCCAAAGCTGCTTGAAGATGGTTAGGCAGACTGTAAATGTGCTGTTGCACAGCCAGGTGGTAGCAGTATTGAGCTGCTCCAGGTTTTAGGTTATGATGTAGGCTATAATCCTATCCTCCACTTCCTGCCCATCATCATGGAGCAGGAACATCTCACCATCCTCAGGTTTTTGAGGGCATCTGTGAGAACAAGGTCTTCAATGGTGGTGGCGCTCTTGACCAGGGGGTTCATGGCTTGGCACCTATCACTCACAAACTTGACCAACTGGGTATGGGTTGGCACCCTCTTGAGGTTGGTAGAGGAGAGGTACTTGCATGCAAGCACAGCCAGCTGGGTTGGGGAAAGGTCCTTTGAGGTGGGCATGACCTTCACCAGATACCATTTGAGAAGGCAGGCAATGGTTGTGTTGGGCATCACACAAGTGTGTTCATCCTTGATGATCTGTACCAAGTCCCAGCGCTCAGTATTGAGCTGCACTGGGAAGGAGTGGTCCTTGCAGGTGTAATGCCGTCTCTTGAAGCCCCGGTTGGCATTATTACAGGAAAAGATGTACCCATTGACCACCATGGCCGGCCCACCCTTTACACTCATGATAGGAAAATACTTAGGCAAGGAAGAGGGAACCTTATATTTGCCATCAACATTACAGATGTTATGGGCTAACAGAGGGTCCCAGGGGCCAGCAGGAGCATGGCGGAAGCCAGGGAAGTAATTGGGCTGAGCACTTCTTCTTGGTTGGCTCCTCATCTGAAACCAAGTTGTAAAAATTGTGGTCTGTAAGAGAGCCATCAGATTCCTCTCCCCCAGTGGAGTGAGCGGGGCTCTTCTCAGGAGAGGGCTCAGGGGAGGGCTTGGGAGTGGCCTTCTTTGACAAGACAGGCTTTTTCTTGGTAGATTTGGTTGGCTTAGAGGGATGCTTGGTTCCTTTGGGCTGCTTAGAGGTGTTTTTGTCCTAAAATAATAAGTAAAAGGGTTTAAAATAAAGCAATGTATTTTAAAAACAAACAAAACAACTTAAAAAACATAATATATAAAAAGGAAACTTTATATGGCTTTTCTTGGCATTTAAAAGGTAAAAAATACTTGTATAGTTTTTATTTTATTAAAGTTATAAATAACAAGTTAAAAGTTAAGATATTTATGTGAAATTATTAGCTTTATAAATAGACTTTATTTAAAAAATTAAAAAATATGAAAGAGAAAAGTTAAAAATACAACATATCAAAAAACCAGATGATTTTATTATGTAAAACATAAAGTTTGATATGTGAGAAATGAAAAGCGTCAACATTATGAGTGACAATTAGTAAAAAAGCTGAATTCTCACTGTCAATTAGAAAGCTTGTAGATATTATTATTGACAAAATTGTCACTGTTGACAATTTTTTGAAAATTTACTATGAAAAAATATAGTACGCTATAATAAATTTACGCAGGTTAGCAAAAATTAACTGTTTTCTGTGTATTTTTGCTCACATAATAAAATTAAAAAAACATATAAAAATAAGTAAAAAAAGTATTGAAGCTCTTTATTATTTTATTAAAAATAATATTTGGGTAGTGGTAATATGATGTTTTACCATTGTGTATATAAGAAGCTGCTAAAATGTTGGTTAAGATAATAAAAAGGGTAAAGTGTTGATAACATCACTTACAACATTCTTTATATGAGGTGGCATATTAATTTAAGCTTAATTGCGCCACTCTAATTTGCTTAACTCCACCCTGGCAGATAATCACAAGCAAATAGACAACATTTCTGAGTATCAAAATTATTTTCAATAATAAATTCTATAGTAAATTGCATAGTAACTCATGCTTAAATTATTGGTTTGTTGTTAGCCACCAATACATTTATGATATTAAAGCCGGAATAAGTGCCACATATATATTTATAAGATGAACATTTCAACAATCAAATGTATGTGCACTGTCTAATTCAATATAATAATTCAATAAAATATTTTTAAATGTGCACTTAATTTCTTTGCTGTAGATGTTTCAGTTTTGTTATTAAAAATAAGTTATGCTTAAAAAGTGTCAACATTGACACTTTTACGTTGTGAAAAAAAATAAAAAATAAACTAATTTTTATTAGTAAACATAAAAGGAAAAATCTGGTTAAATTGAGTTTTTTTATTAAGCTCAATATTAAATTGTGTCAAAATGGCCACAATTTTGCCATTTTTTCTGGGTTTGCACCCCTGAACGCTTTGAAAAAAAAAGAATTAAGCTAGCACAACTAGCAAAAAACATAGGAGATTTAGAGTTTTGAGTTGACAGCGCCCATGTCAACACTTTGTTGACATGGGCGCTGTTGCCACCTGATGTTCCTGGAGTTGTTTGCTAGTTGGTACCAGCTGAGTTGAGTGTTCTCCTTTGCTGAGGCAAAGGCAGGATCTGTGTACTTTTTGATGATGGGCTTTTTGGCGCTTTGGAACTTAACCAGGTAGGTGTTCCTGTCTGGTCTGTATTTGATGATTCTTCCTGGTCCCCTGTGTACTGAGTCTAGCTTCTTTCTGTTTCCAGCCAGGACCCAGACAGGGGAGTTGATGGGGAGTGGTTCCTCTGTAGAGGTTACCTTTTGTGCTTTGAGCCTTTTTTTTCTGCTGTTTTGGCTTTGATGTCATGGCCTGGGTGACTCCCAGGGGAACCTTTGGTTGAGGGAAAGGGCCAAACCTGGAAGGCCCAGTAGATGACATGGGCCATCCACATCACATAATTGGCAGCAGTAGCCCAAGGATGCCACACTCCCATGTGGGGTATCACTTTCTCAGTGAGCCCCAGCATGGTCAAATAGGCAAACCCAAGCTTACTGTAGTCATAAGATGAAGCAGAAGGAACAAGAGGAAGTTCTCCTGTGGCGGTGCTCATGATCAGGCTTGGCTAGGCAAGTTGTTGGAGCAGAGGAACACCAGGAAAGGAGGGGAGCAGTGCAGGATCAGGAATTATTTCTTGGTCCAGCACTCTAAGAGATGGGGTAAAGGCTGGCGGTGGTTGGTTGGAGGCAGCTAGAAGCTGCTCTGTTTCCCAGAGCTGGCGTTGGTACTGGAGGCACTTTCTGTTTGAAAGCACCAGCAGTATAAAATTTGTGATAATGCAATAACCCTCTGCAAAGTATAAATGCTCAGTGTGCATTAACCAACAAAGTTTATTAGATGAAGATGTCAACAAAGAAAGGGGATGCCAGTGTTTCCAGCTATATCCTGCTGGGAAACTGCAATTGGACTTACTGGAATTTTCTTATTGGTTAACAATGGATTATTCTCAAGCTGGGTCTCATTGGTGACTCCTGATTTGTCAGTTAGATGAATTCTTTCATTATTTTTTCCCTGGGGAAGCTGGCAGGGAAATTTTGGGCCACTTGGCAACCCAAGTCCCCAATTCTGGGTTTCAGAGGGTGTGGGTCAATTAAAATCTTTTTTGCTTGGCTTTAGGATGGTTTTTGATTGCCCCCAGTCAAGCCTTGACCAGGGTTTGATTCTCCACTTTTAATTAAAGTTTCCTTTGGGTTAATCTGTGTAATTGACAATGCAATTTTTTAGTTGCGCAATTGCTCAATTGCAGGTATTGAACCTATGCAATATAGGGTTTTGTTTGGCCCATTCTGGGCCCTGACATTTGAGGCATATGTGTTGTAGAGTTGGTACTTGTTCTACTGTGGGAGGTTTTCCTGGGGGATTTTCACATATGGTTGGTTATTGCAGGTAGCTATCTCTGGTTTGTATCTGTATGTTAGTTCAAACAGTAAGTAGCCTGTCCCTTGATTGGCGCAGACCCAGGATACTAATAATGCATATTTCATGTATAGTGGCTATGTTTCCTTGGCTTTGCCATCCATTATTTTCTTGAGGGTTCTGATAAGGCTGCCGTTTAGGCATTCAACTCTGCTGCTGGCCTGTGGCTGTTTGGCAAGGTTGTGGAATGTTTGATATTTTTTGCTTTCAGGTTATTGTTTACTACGTGATCTGATAACTCTGTTACTCCATCAGTTATGATTTAGTCTGGAGTACCGTAGTTGGTTATTATTGCCTTGTTAATGAAGCAATTTATTGTTTCTTCCTTATGATTCTTTGTTGCCTAGCAGATAGGCCAGCATTTATCAAAGTCAATGGCTACAATTAGGAAATGTTGCTTTGTTTTAGTTTCTGGGAAGGGTCCCACTATGTCCAGACCCCAAACCTTAAATGGTTTAGGGTCAGGTACTAGGTTAACTGTTGGCTGAGGAGCCTTGGTGCTGGTGTATTTCTCACACACTGTGCACTTTTTCAGAACATCAATTATACTTTTGTTTAAGATTGGGCCACCATACTATTTCTTTTAAAGTGAGGTATAGATTGTTAGCCTTTGTGTGTTCTAATAGACGGTGATGTCTTAGGATAGTGACAACTCTTTGTGCAAGTGAGATGTAGGGAGAATTTTGTCTTTAATGATTTGGTATACAGTGCCATTTGATACATGGAAATATTTTTCATTCCTTACTAATGTATCATGGCTTAGTTGTTGTGTGGAGGGGTCTTTTCCTTTTGTCTTGTACTCATTATTATATAGGTTGGGTCATCCAGGGTCCAGGTGGTCAGGATTGTAAATTCACTGCCACCCTTGGCCTTGGATCAGACCTTTTTCCCCGTTGCACCAAGAAAGGCCTAAAAGTAACAGCCAAGCCACTTAATTCCTTGGGGGATTTGGCGCACACTGTAGATGAGAGATTTGTTCTGGCCTACCCTGTGGATCTCCAAGCTCTGGATGCTCCACCCTGGGAAGAAACGCTGATCAATTTGGATTATTTGCTGGCATGGTTTTGCCCACTTTTAAAAACAATCAGAAACACCCAATCAAACGACACCACATCAAAGTAAGAAAGTCAAATGAATCTGAAATGCCTGGGTTGTTTCCCAGCCAATCAGGTGGGGTTGCAGAAATTAATTTGGAATTCTCCAGCACCCCTGGCCTTGGCCAGCAAATTCTTCTCCTAACCAACCAGATGAAACTCTTGGGGTCATGTGATTTATCCCCTAGCATCTCACCCCTTTTAAAAATGCCAGGGGACTTTGAGTCCCCTGCTTGTCAATTTTCACCTTAAATAAACTTTAAACAGTTTTAAAAAACAAATAGAAAACCTAGTTGTCAGGAACCCATCTGCTTGAAAACATACCACCCAAAAGGTGTATGGCTGTGGATGGGTTCAACCCTGTGACTATAGAACCAATAAGGACAGAGACCATTCCCATATGGAAAAATTTCCAAGAAGGCAATATTGACCCAGAAGAGGATTGAATCTTCCTAACAGGAAGTAAGCCCTGAGATAACTGAGAAGGAAAGCCAAAGCCAAGGGATGGAATAAGGAAGGAGCAGGCTGACTGGCCCCCATGACTTGTGGTTTCTCTTTAATGGGGGGATTCTGTGATAATGGAGTGGTGGTATACCATACGCCTGGTATCACTCAGCGCCATGACTTGTCAAGGTAATTAGGAGGAGATGAACCAGAATCAGCTCTTGTTTCAAGGGATATGCTTGCGGTAAAGGACTGGACAAGGAGCAACCAAACCAACCATTTATACCCAAATGGTCCCCATTGGGAAGACTTGGGTAGTATCATGGTGTTGGATTTCAAAACTGGAGAGCAAGCAAGAATAAATCAACTGGTGTAAAGGAAATTGACTTTATTAACTGTTTAACTATCAGCTTTGAAAAATGGAGCCATATATAGGCTCTTCAAGACTCTTAAATTGCAGTGTTAAAGGAGAATGGATAACAATGTTGAGGAAAGACTTGGCAGAGAAAATCTATTTTTTTTAAATCACATTTTAAGTAACCTTTTTTAAAATATGATTATCACCTACTGGCCCCCAAACAGCTAGGTATTATTTACCCCAGCTGTTGGGGACACAAGCTGGGGGGAGGGAGACTCCTGGTGGTGAGTGTAACCACCAGAAGTAGATAACTCAGATTTATCTACTTCAACGCCAAGTACAGAGCTTGGCGTTTTGATTATTGGCTTTAACTGCAAAGCAAAAGCGGTTTTGCCACAGGAAGAACTAAGCGTAAACTCTGATTGGCTGCAGATCTCAATCTTAGTTTGAATCAAAGGTAAGTTTGACTTCAAATTACTAACTTGAAATAGAGACCCAAGCAACGCAAAAGAAGACCCAGGTTTGATTCCTGCTGTGTCCCAGAGGCTGGGTCCTGGAGATGAATTCACACTATCCTCAGGTAATGAATTCAGCATACTACCTACTAATAAATCATTTCTAGGAGCTAAAGGAACACCTATTTCAGGAGGAGAATTCATATGCCTTGGTGAAAGTAAGGATTCCCTATTATTGTTGTCAGGAATAAATGAATCAATGTTCCTGACACTAGTCTTTATTTTCTGGATCTTTTTGGAGTCTTCCTTTAATTAAAGCAAAGTTTTAGTAGTTATTTTTTCAAAACTTACTATTGTATGGTCCTTTTCAAACCTGACGGCTGCTTCCAAATCCTAAGTAAAGAGTTAACACATAGTTGTTGTGTTTTTTGCTTGCTCTTTCAAACTCACATTTCAAACTTAAAATTTTAACTTAAAAATTCATATAAATTCTACTATTATTTTGAGTTTTTCCTTGATTTCACTGGTTTCAAACCCGCTTTAACTTTTACGCCCATCCAAGCCATCTGAGACTGCTGCCAAGGCTCCCAAGTGTTTCTAAAGTTTCAATCCTGGTTTTTCCTAGTAGCTACCTCACCCAACCAAAATTTTATTGCTTTGAGACTTAAAAATTGCACTCCTAGATTCTAAATTTTGTGAATTTTGCAATTATGATTCTCCCTGTTCTGAAACTTGTGGTGTTTTCTCTGGCTCTTTTTTTGTTGCTTCTTTGGACAACTTCACCTGATTTATGGTCTTGTATCTCCTCTTCTGCTTGCCTTGCAGGGGACAGTCCCTCTAGTCTCCTGCATCTTCCTGGTGAACTTCTCATTTTGTGGGAGACAATTGTTAAGAGCTTAACTTGCAATGACTTGGACTTTCATACTGTTGACTACACTGTGCCTGCCCCGCATTGGAGGCGGCGCCAGTGTCTACCCTTCCCAGTTTGAAGGGGAACAACTCAGTACCCCTCCAAGCACCTGTGAAGTTGCCTCCTGCTCCCACTTGCACACCCTGGTTGCTCACCAGGTTAGTGGTTATGGGGCTGAATGCATACTTTCCTCAGCTGTCACCCAAGTCCTCTCTTTGGTCCCCTCTCTGAGCGGCCACCCCAGTACTCCACTGGGCGGCATCCTGGTGGTTCATCTTGCCGGGATGGGAGATAAACTTAGTTAGTTTAGCCCCCCTCTATCACAAGGATAATCCTCTCTTGGCTGACATAGCCTAGAGAGAGCATCAGCTGTGACCAGCTCTGCCCCCCTTTTGTACTGGATGTCCAGGCTAAGCTGCTCAAGCAGGGACATCCATTTGGCTTGTCAGCGTGCAGGTTTGTTATGTGTTTTGAAGTAGATTAAGGATTTATGATCAGTTAGTACTCAAACATTTAAATGTTCTACTAGATAACATCTCCATTTCTTGCATGTGTGGTATATTGCTAGCAATTCCTTATTGTTTATAGGTTACCTCTTCTCAGTGTTGGTTAGTTTTCTACTTTTGTAACATGCTGGCAGGAAGTCTTGCTGCCCTGGCTGGCAGATGTGTAGTACTGTGCCAATAATGGTGTAACTGGCATCCAACTTGAGCTTGTAGCACCTGTTTTTATTTGGGTATTGTAAGATTGGTGCTTCAATCAAATCTTGTTTTAATAGTTGGAAATTCTTGTAGCATCTGGTGTCCAGCTGAATTTGTTTTTAGCATTACCCTTGGTTAAGCCATTGATTGGTACAGTTAGTTTTCTGCAGTATTTGATGTATTTCCTTAGGTAAGCTACCATTCCAAGAAAGCATCTAACTTGTTTAATGAAGATGGGGTGTTGCATGTTGTTTATGGCTTTGAAGTTATCTGGATCTGCTTTGATGCCACTGTCAGAGACAATGCAGCCCAAGAAAAAGAGTTACTTTCTATAAATTTGCACTTGCTAGGCTTTGCGTAGAGTTTGTGCTTTGCAAGTTGATTGAGTGACTTGCAGACATGCATGAGGTGTTCCTTTTTGGTTTTTGAGAATATGATTATATCTTCAAGATAGCATAATGTATTTGAGAGACTGTTTAGTGCTTGGTTCATCATAGTGACACAACGTTGCGGGAGCGTTGGTCATCCCAAAGTTTGTTATCCTACACTCAAAAGATCCAAATTGTGTACAGAACACAGTTTTTGGCATGTCCTTATCTTTTACTTCTAATTGGTTGTAACCTGAGGTGAGGTCAACTTTGGAGAAAAATTTGGCTCCAAAGAGTCTTGCAAACAGATCCTCTATAAGTGAAAGGGGATATTTATTTTTTACTGTGCTTGCATTGAGAGCACTGTAGTCTGTTACTAGACAAAGCGGGACTTACTTTTTCTTTACAAAAAACACTGCTTCCCCCACAGGGATTTGGATGGGCAAATGGAGCTCTTAGCTAGGTTGTCCTCAATGTGACTTTTGAGGGTTTGTGTCTCCATGGGGGAGAGTCTTTAGAGGGATGCAGGTTTGGACATGGCCTTGCATAGATCAATGCCATGTTTGACCTCCTGTTAAGGGGGTAGCTCTGTTAGCTCTTTCTTAAATATATGGGTGTATTTATTTGGGATGCTGCAAGCTCTGGGGATTAAATTTTAGTTGTTTGTATATTATTGAATTTGGTGTACCTCATTAAGTGGAGGGTACTGTCTTTGGTTAGAAACTCTGAGTTGTCTTTATTTATGACTTGGACAACTACTGTGTCTCTTAGATTGGATTGTTAGGTTCTTTGAGGGTGTTGAAATTGACTTGATTGTATTTGATGGTCACGGTCTTTGTTTTCTGACTATGTTGAGGTTCATTTGGGTGAACCAGTCCATCCTGCTATAATGTTGTAGTTTATATTTTTCATGACAAGTCCTTTTTTGGATTTTTGTATGCCTTGGAGGTAAATTATCAATGAAGTTATTTTGTCTTCAAGTAGAACTTTTGATTTTTCTGCCATTCTGGAATATTTGAAGTTGGATTTGACAACTGGTATTTTGTACTTGGTTACAAAAGGTTTGCTAACCATAGTGTGTTATGCACCAGAGTCAAATAAAGTTTTAAGTGTATGAGATTTTCAAGTACATGGGTAGACAAGAAGTTGTGAGCAATCTTCAATCTTTACGTTCATAAAAATGGAGGATTGCAGGACATGTGGGATGCAAGCAGCAAAGTTTGTGCTGTGGTAAAATTTCTTGTTGGTTTAGGGGAAGACAGGAGCACTTAAGCCTGTTCCCCCTCCTCTTTTCCCTGTTTCTCTGTTTTGAGACCTTTGAGGTCAGAGAATATGGGATCCAATTCATAGTGGGTTCCTGTTTCAGCATTTTTCACTTTGGCGGTGTCCTCTTTCTTGGGACAGGAGAGGTTTGCGCTCTGTCTGTTGATTTTCATTATTCTGGTTGGAGTTGCCATTGTTATCTTGGTGTTTTGGCGTTTGTTTGCCATTAGGATTCTTTTTGTCATTACTGTTGGAGGAGTGGTTGCTTTTGTGTGCAGCATATTTTATATTTGTGTGTTTCTCTGCTCGCTTGACCTCTGCAATGAGCGCAGGCATGGAGGTGTTGGACTCTGGCAGATGAGGGCAGCAACTGAGAGTTTCATTCTGTTGATGAATTAGGCTCTGGTATGAACGTTATCAGCTTGTGCTGGGTTTTGGATCTTGAAATGTATTTCCTCAAATTTTTTGGCGTAGGCTGTGATAGTGGTCTTCTGAGGAAGATCACTGAGCTGTATTGCAATGTATTGGAGGGATTTGGTGACACTGAAATTTTGGGTGATGTCTGCTTTGAACTCTTTCCAGTTGTTAAGCTGGTTATCAGTTTATGATCCAACCCAAGTGGTAAACCAGTTAGCTGTGGCCTTGTATAGGCGCTTACTTGCTTCCTGGACCCATTTTTTGTGGGGGATGCAGCTGGCGCAATTTTTGGTGGCTGAGTGGTCCAGCCAGTTAATGATGTTTTCATTGTTTTTAAAAAAAACTTGTCAATACCAATGTACTTGGTGTTGGTAACTTTGCCTGTGATAGGCAGCTGTGTGTTTGTTTGTGATTGGAGAGAGCAACTGTATTGAATCATCTTGGTACATCCTTTGGGCATGATCAGTTCTTCAAATACAGTGCATTCACTAGGTATATCTTTGTCAATATTGTGGGTGTGGAAATAAGTTTTCCAGGTATCTTGAGATGTAGCCTGTTTTAGTACATGAGCAAAGGTGGGTGGGTTCTGTTCAGTCATTCTTTCTTCCATAGGCGTGGTTGAAAAGCTGTAGCTGCTACCAGTGATGAGGAGCAACTTTTAGGGAAGCTTCAAATATAGATTTAAGAAGAAGAGAAGTATATCTTATTGGGTAATACACTAGACTTATATAGTTTGCACTGTGGCAGGGATTCAAGTCAGATCAAAGATAAGGGAGGTCATGTGCAGATTGAATTCAAGTTGCTGGATACCTGGACAATTCATTTAATATTGGTTTTGTTGCCATTTCCAACATGTCAAGCAAATATTGAATTGGCACCAAACCAGGTGGTGACTGGATGTTAAGTGTGTTGGCAACAGCCAGAATACCATTACATCCAGCTCCTTGACACTTGTAAAAATAGAACTTTATTAAAATTTTAACTGTTAATTTATTGCTTCTTATTATCACACTTTTTTGAAGGTTTTAATTGCCCTTGAAATTTACATTTTATTATAGGTAAAAGGCTATTTGCTTAACTTTGAAAAACCAAAACTCTGGTTTGTGCTAACTGAGGCTGGTAAACCTGTGGGGCCAATTATTTAGTTAATTGTGTATTGAACTAAAAGTTAAGTGTCTTACTGTGAACTAAGTTATCTAAGCACTATAATTAGATATTGTGAGATAAAATCCTCAAGTTGGTTAAAAAATCCTATTTTCCATTACAATAGTGTCAAAACAGCAGGCTTAACCCACCATCAAGGTTTCAAGTAAGTGGGTTTGTGACCTGCAATCTGATTATCCATCCACCCAAAGCCAGACTAGGAAGGTGACTCAAATTTCCAAATCCAACAACATGAACAAATGATGATCTCTTACGGTGGATACCTTGTTTTGGTGCTTGACTCATTACCATGATCAAGCTACCCCCTTCACTATCCCACTGTGTGATCAACACTATCATGTTCCTCCTATCCTTGATTCACAATAGCTATATAATCACTATCTCTCAATAAAGATTATTATCTAGTTTCTAGATATTTTCCCCCTTGTAACTCTGCTAAAACAGCACAGTTACAACATTGGAAGCAGAAGTAGGTTTTCCATCTTACTTTACCCCCCCCCCCAAAACTCCGCCTGTTGCCCGTAATTGCCGTGGCCAACAAATCCTTGATAGAATCATGTCTGGCCTCCCGCTAGACTAGACACTGTATACACCTGGTGCCAAGATACCTGATGGATGTGTCCTCTACCAGAACATGGTGATCCTACTCCCCGCCTTCAATGCCCTGTCAGCACAAGGGTTCTTCCAAGCGCCTGCTGCCATGCCTCAAGCAACTGACAAATGCACCATGCCAGCCTACGTAGCTCAAAGACTTTGAAGCACTGCCTTGGAATCTTTTGCTGGAGCCAATGACAACAACGCTGTAGCATGAATCCAATCTGCTCAAAGCAAGCTGGCCCAAATGGAATGCCCACAACAATTTTGGATTGCAGAGGTCTCCATCCAACTGACTCATGATACTGGCACCTGGTGCAACAAGTGGCATGAAGAACACACCAAAAATAATTGGTACACTTTCAAACAGGATTTCTTAGCAAGATTTGTGCTTAAGGACACTGCACTCATAATCATACGCCAAGTAAAGAACCTAACCCAGACTGGCACAGTGAAGGAGCTCACCTGCGTCTACAAGGAACTCTGACTATGTGCCCCCTCTAACATGGCTTTTGATACACCAGCTACCCACCTCATGTACTACAACACACTCAAGTTGCATGTAAAGAGGCACGTAAACCTGGACCAAGTAACCAACTTGCAAAGCCTGGATTGCAAGGCAGAGAAAGAAGAACAAATGTCCAACGCTCTCCATAAGGCATAAACTGGAAAGAGAGAGGCCCAAGGACTTCCACCCAGCTGGGTGTTCCAATTGACCACCCCCTGGGAACAACGGCAGCAACACAAACCATAAACCTGCAGGCTCAAAAAGACACAGAAACAGGAACAACAGCCAGTCAGCCTGTACTCATTTCTGTACCACTACCACACAAGACAATCAAGACAAGGGAAAAGCCCAGAGAGAGCACTAAGCAAGCCAAGCTCTCCCTGCACAATTCCTGACTTGCACAACAACAAGTACCAATCTGTGGACGTGGACCAGTGCCCAATGATCCAAGTACCCTTGGAGGACCTGGTACTTTACACTATTGCCAGACATCCCAATAAACTGATGTCTTACCATTTCTGCTTTTGCAGTTACACAGGCTCAGCACTCCTGGACTTGGGCGCAGACCAGAACCTAGTCAACAGCAGTTTTGTAGACAAGTTCAAGCTAACTACCAATCCTTCTTGGATTAAAAACGTGGTTTTAGCTGATAAACATCACATTACCATGAAAAGGGAAACTGCCCCCTTCTCTGTCATGATGGAGAACCTGCATTCCACCATCCAAGGAACTGTCATTGATTTTCCCAAGTTTGACATTGTACTGGGTCTGGACTGATTGCAAAGGAACAATCCCCACATAAACTGAGCAACCTCAGTTTTGACCATCAAACGTGAAGGTGTCAACCACCAAATCTACCCTGACTCCATGGACCAACTCCTACGCAACCATGTCTTTGTACGCATCACAGAGACCCTGGACAAAAATGAAAACCTCAAGGCAACCAACTGGGACTCCTTCCAGTACAAGATAATACATTTCAAAGATCACCAGGACACTACTACATCTCAGGATTTTAAAATTGTAGCCCGCCATCCAGAAATCTTCAAGGAGGCTCTACCTGGGTTGTCACCAGAGAAACATATCCAACATTCCATCCAACTCAAGGGAGCTGTATCTAAGT
>QTSX02001550.1:0-242703 GCA_014839935.2 Entomophthora muscae | reverse complement strand
AAAAACTTCATCAATATTCCCCAAATTTTGAGGAGATTGCAACTATGATACTCCCAGTCCTCAAATTTGTTGTGTTTTTCTTGGCCCCGTTTGTGTTGCTTCTGTGGTTGACCTTGCCAGCCTTGTGGTCTAAGATCATCTCTTCTGCTCGGCTTGTGGGAAATAACCCTTCCAGCCTCTTGGATCTCCCAAGTGGTCTTCTGTTCTCTGGGGAGGCTGTGGTAAAGAGTTTGACCTACAACAACCTGGATCTAGATGGTGTTGATTACACCCAGTCCTCTCCTGCAGGCAAGGAAGTGTCAATGGCCTCCATTCCTAGTCTAGAGAAGAGCAACTTGGTGGCTCTCCAGGTCCCTAAGGTGCCTCCTCCTGCTCCCACCTGTACCCCCTGGTTGCTTGCTGGTCTGATGCTGATGGGTTTGAATGCATAATTCCCTCAACTGTCCCCTGTGTCCTCTCTGTGGTCCCCTCTTTGAGCGGCCGTCCCAGTCCTCCACTGGGCGTCATCCTGGTGGTTTGTTTCACCAGGATGTGAGCCAAACTTAGTTAGTTTAGCCCCCTTCTCTCACAGGTGTTGAGTATATACTTCTGGGAAGTATATAAAACAAGATAAATGGGAAAATTAAGAAGATAATGATAATTTATTAGACATGAGTTCAGAGTATTATATAGTGTCATGAGAAGCCACATGTGGTCCATGCATATCATATCAGTCATGGGGCTTATCCAAGTAGTGTTCTGCTTAGGACTCAAATTTTTTGATCCCTGTAATAGATGGGTAAATGATAAGAGTGCCACCAACTTGATGATTAGTCAGGGAATCATTTGAATAGTCACTTGGGGAATTGCTTTCCTAAGAGGGAGTAATCAAAGATGTTGTAGCATCTCCCCTGGGGTGCTGTAAGGTGGAACCTTGGGAATTTTATTGAGAGTGTTGGGGATTCATGCTTGGTATTGATCCAGTTTGGCATTGGGTACTGGGAGCCAAGAGTTACCTTGTGCTGTTCTTGCTTTTCACAGGCCAAAGCAGATTTGGTGCATACACTTGAGTTCTGTTTGAGCACCTATTCCTTTGATGAGGTAGGTATTGTTTGGTTTGACTTCCATGACAATTCTTTGTCCTTGTAACCCTGGTTAAAACTTATTTATGCTGTGATTAATAGCCCAGATCTTGTCCCTGACTTGGAAGTGTTCCTGTTGCAATGGGATTGCTTCCCTCTCAACCCTTTCTGTTTTCCTTGTCCTCTTGGTCTTTCCTGACGCACTGTACATCAGGGTCATTGTTATCAGGAAATTTCTTAGGAAGAGGTAATTGTGGTCCTGATGTAGTACTAACAATGGCAGGTTTATGACAATAGACAAGTTTGTATGGGATTTTGCATGTGTTTCAATTTACTTGTGTTCTACACACCATTAGTGCAGTTGGTAGTATGTTGACCCAGGCTTTTGGATTGTTGGCAGACAACTTACTGAGGGCCTCTACAAGAGAACCATTTAGTCTTTCAACTCTTCTGTTTTACTGTGGGTGATAGGGGCTGGCTATAGTGTATTTTCTTATGTTTTTGGCAAGGTAGATGTTGGTATCAACAGCTTTAAGTTGGGTTCCTCCGTTCATGATTAGGAGCTCAGGTTTACCAAATTTAGCTATAATTTCCTTGTCAATATAACATATTAAATCATTTTTTTGTGCTCTTTTGTAGCTTGCGCTATAGGACATCTAGTTGCATAGTTGATAGCTGTGATAATTTAATTTTTGCCTTTGTTATTGTTGGGCATTGTTCTCACAATATTCAATGACCACACTTTGAACAGTTGTGTGATTGACACTGGTATTAATGACTTGGGAGGTGCCTTGAAGCAGGCGTAATTTTCACAGACTTCACACTGATCTATTAATTCCTTGATGTTGTCCAGAATGCTGGGCCACCAGTAGCGTGTCTTGAGATATTCATGCAATTTCCTGCTACGGGTGTGTCTTAGATCTCTATAGTATTTAAGGATTGTGTCAATCTTTTGTTTTGACAGGTCGTAGGGTACAGTATTGCCACTTGGTAGTATATGGTGTAGCATACAATATAAAATTTTGGACAGATGTTTGTTCTTGAGGACTTTCTCTTGGATATCCATTAGTGTAATAGGTAGGAACCCCTCTTGGAGATTTCCCATTATTAACATGGGCTAATTGGGGTCCTCATCAGTGCATAGGAGATGTTTAAGGTATAGCCTTGATAAAGCATCTGAAGTAAGCTTTTTTTCCTGGTTTGTATTAAATTATCATGGGGTACCTTTTTATGAGGCTAATCAATTCATATTGTCATCTAGATAGGTGTTGTTGGGGTTTAAAGAATATCAGTGACTTGTGATTGGTTAATAATTTGAATATTTGTGCATCTTACAGGTAACATCAACACTTCATGAGACAGTGCACAATAGCTACCAGCTCCTTGTCATGTATTGGATATCTTTGTTCACCATCAGACAGTTTTCTTGATCCATATGCTACAGGGAGGAAGTCCTTTTCTGTAGTTTGAATTCAGAGTACTCCTCCTATAGTCTAATCAGATGCATCAGTTTCCAACTTGAATACTCATTCACAATTTGGGTGTTGAAGGATAGAGGCAGTGACCATACACTCTTTTAGTTGTCAGAAGTGTTGGTCTCTTAGCAGTGTCCACAAAAACTTGGTTGTTTTGCCTGTGATGACTGACAGGGGGCAGTCAGACCACCCCAGTCAGGAATGAATCTTCTAACATAGGCTAACATGCCTAAAAAGGTACAGAGTTCACTCTTATCTCTTGGAGCTGGCATTTTAGTTATGGCACATATCTTTTCTGGGTCTGGTTTGATTCTGTCCTTGCTGATAATGTGACCAAGGAATGGAAGTTCAGAAAAAAAGAAGTTGCACTTTGAAGGTTTGGCAATGGGTTGGTTTTCTTTGAGGGTGCAGAGGACCAGACTAACATCTTCTGTTGTGAAGTGATTGGTTGTAAACTAGCCTTCACTGTAACAAACATTGATTCATTAAGCTTGGTGAGCAATAGAACAATGGTACCCTTGTACTGGATGATAACTAGTCCAATTGATCAACTAAGTTGCACTTTGAGGTTATATTAACTAATGATCATCCAATCATTAGATTAATAGTGGGCTAAGCAACAGAGGAAGGAACAGAGGATCCTGGCGCTCTGTGGCTCCTATTAATCCCTTCCTTACTATATAACTCTCTCCTTGAATTATGAATTAAAGATTGAATTTACATAAATTATACTTTATTATAAACATTAGGCTGAAGAACTATCTTATCTTAGTATTTAATAATAACTAAGGTTATATTTAAGTTAAGTGTATACAGTTATTCACCACACCATATCTGGAGTTACAACATTTGGTGCTTACTCAAGCATGCAACAGTCCAATGCAACTTGTTGCCCTGCTGGGGACTTGTCTTTTGTGCAGGGAGGTGATGGAGATAAAATTCTCCATGATTTTCTCTGCAATTTTCAGGATTAATCCAATGGGCTCTTCACAGAGATCAATTTCCTTGCTGGAACAAGGGATGGTCTGCCTAACAAATTTATTGTGTTTGGTTAATTTATGACTGATGTGCAACACTCCCACCAGATTGAGGACCAGTCCTCCTTGCACCTCAACGTCCCAATCCCACTGGAAGTGGACAGGAATGCAGAGCCTACCCAGCAGCAGCTGGAGCAGGCCATAGGCAGCATGGACCACAGTGTATACCAAAACAGGGAAGCACACAAGAAGCTGGCAGTACTGCCATCATATGGTACAACAGCTAAGGAGAAGTTCCAAAACTTTACAGGGATCACTCCTAACCAGCTTTGTTTGCAGATGAAAACAATTGAGCAAGCAAAAGAGTATATCCATAGCTTTGCACACCCCACTATTTGTCACAACCTTATCCACTTGGGCTATTGAATTTCCCTTATCTCAAATCAGGGAAACTTGATAAATAATCAGCAAGAATTCCTCTAACGCCTGTACAATGAGCTTGTAGGCTCCATGACCAACATCAGCCATCAATTAAATAGTTCGGCTGGACACCAGAACTTCACTGAAAATTGGTCAGCACATCTAGAGGAACACCTGACTAACTACGTGGCCACAATGGTTGGAACTATGCTTGAACACAAAGGACTGGACAACAATTGGCTTGGCATAGTTACCCACCACGTCAAAGGGGCAGAAGCCACTTTCTGCTATCTATGCAGCAAGGTTGAGTTGCTCTGTTGTTCAGTAAGAATGATCAAGGATGGGCCTGCTACAGAATCTAACAAGGAAGCTACTACCATTGTCTAACAGGACATGGATGAGCTATCCAAACATGTCAGCAAGATTGATAAGGGCCTTCAATAACCCCTTTCTGATTTTAGCCATTTCTACATGGAATTCCCTAAGCTTGCAAAACTGATTGACCATAACCACAACTACACAGAAGAAAATCACAATAATCTGGAAAGATTAGGTAATAGCCATTGGGCTACGCAGGAAAAGAACAATGTGTTGTTCAATAAACAGGAATCCTGTATTGAGAAACTTGAAGACAAATTGCACATAGCCAACTGTACAATTAAAGATCTGGCTCAAGAAGTACAATCACAATGTAGAAATATTCTGCTGCTACAAGACCAAGTAGAGCATCTACTCCAGGTGTATGCAAGCCAGACTGTGTTGGAGATGGGGCCACAGACAACTATCATAAGAAGCCAAAGTGTCTTATCCACCACCAGCCAGGCAATGTCAGAAGACTGTTGCTCTTTCCATAGCTATGAAAGCAACAAGGACAACATAGGCCAGATAATGAGAAAGGTCTACATGGCTGAACCAATATTGGATAGTAATAAGACACCTCTTCCTGGTGTTGCCACTTCAACTTCCAGGACCAGTAACAATGCTAGGGAGGTAGCTTCTGAAGTGCAATTCCGCGCCTCAACCCAGAGGAATACCTTGCCTCTGCCCAGAAGAAGCTATAACTTTATCACCTCTTATGTGATCCAGAACTTTAAACCAAAAAATCTGCCAAAATTTGACTAAAAAGCAAATGTTCATCTGTTCCTCCATTTATACAATAGCTCAATTTATGGGGCAGACAATGCCATGAAGAACGCTGCTATCTTTAACTGTCTAGATTCAGAGACTCAGACAATAATAATGCCAAGACTTGCAGAACAGGGCTGGACCTACAAGAATGTGTCCAGGGCCCTTATTGCTGAGTTTGGTAGCAAAGAAGCTCTATTTTGCAAAAAATGGAGTTTACAGAAGGAAAGATAAAGAAGTTGGAAAGCCTAATGGAGTTCTCTGAGTGTTTCTATCTGGAAGCGTAGACTCTAGTTTCTATGGGAGCTGCTAATTTTGTCAACGTAAAAGGAGCACTTCTAAACTATGTACATCCCAATAGAGAGCTTTCCATTGCTCTCAAATATAAAATCTATGGTGCAAGAACAGTCCCTGAACTCATGCACTATTTGGGATCTTTTAAAGAGCAGTTTAAGGTTCCTTTCCCAGACTACAAGAAATTCACCTCCTTCTCTTCTAATGAACCCAAAGGCAAGACTTGGGAGAAAGATTCTGTGAGAGAGGGGGGCTAAACTAACTAAGTTTGGCTCCCATTCCGGTGAGACAAACCACCAGAATGCTGCCCAGTGAAGGACTGGAATGGCCACTCAAAGGGGGGGCCACAAGGACAACACAGGAGACATTTGAGGGAAATAAGCGTTCAGACCCATCAACATCAGTCCAGTGAGCAGCAAGGGGTGCAGGTGGGAGTGTGAGGGAACACCACAGGGGCCAAAAGTGGTACCAAAGAACTCTGGGGCAAGCTGAGGAGGAGAGGCATGGAAGACACATCCCCCTCAGAGGCAGGCAAGGAGTGATTGGCAATACCCAGATCCAAGTTGTCACACGTCAAAATCTTAACCACAGCCTATCCAGAAAAGAGAAGGCTGCTGGGGAGATCCCAAAGACCAGAAGGATCTTCAACCACAAGACAGGCAGAAGAGGAGATCTTTCCCCACAAGTCTGGGGAAGTAGACAACAAGAGCAGAGAAATGGGGCCAAAGAAAACACCACAAATTTCACAATAGGGAGTATCATGATTAAAATAACCACAAAATTTAAAGAAGATTGGCACAATTTCCCAAACTGCAAACAATAAAAAATGGAGAACCAGGGGGCACACACAAAAGAAACCAAGCAAGAGACAGCAGGACAATCCTGGGAAGCTTGATGATGAACTCAGATGACTTGGGGGTGATCAAAGCAAAAAGCTGGTTCAAAAGCAAGGAAATTAAAGGAAATTACAAGATAAAAGAAGATTTATATATTGATTAACCTTAAATTTAGGTTTCAAACATGAATTTTAAAAGCAAAACAGAAGACAACGGCAACTATACGCTTGAGCCTGCTTGGGTGATGCTAGAGGAGAGCCCAAGTTTGAAACGGGTTGCAGGAAGGTAAGTGTGAAGAATATGGCTAACACTTTAAAATTTAGACAATAGGAACTCCAAACAGGGGCTCCAATAATCACTGTTTCTTTAAAAAATGAAGTGCAATAAATCAAACTTTAATAAATTGGAAAATAGACAAGATGGGACTGAAAGTCCCCTTGCTGTGTTAAAAGAAATGGATTGCAAGGAAAGTGATCACATGACAGTTGGCCCTGGATCCAATTGGCTAGGAGAAAAACTTTACTGGATAGGCTCAGAGTGACTGGAGAGTTTCACTCTAATTTCTGAGGTCTGATATGATTGGCTAGAACAGGTACCAGGCATTTGGGGTTCAATGAGTTGTCAAGCGTTGATGTGGCGGCCTTTGATCGGCTAGCTCTGATAGGTTTTAAAAATGGGCAATACCAGGCTAGTAAGTAGTCTAAATTGACCAACGTTTCTTCCCAGGAGGGAGCAACTGAGGGAAGGGATCCGCAGGGTAGGCTAGCACAAACCTCTCATCAACTGTGTGCTAAATCCTCTAAAGATGAAGGGTTTTGGCTGGCATTTTTGGGCCTTTCTTGGTGCAGCGGGGGAAGATTTTACAATCTAATGCCAGGGGTGGCAGGAATTTACAGATTCCTCAAAGAAATCAACAACTGTTGCTATACCCCCAATCAGCAACACTGTAAATAATTGTGCATGTTACAAGTGTGGGCAATTAGGACATCTCTTGGAATTTCAAGCAACCCAAGGCCAATGTCTGTCACTTGGGCCAGGAAGACAGCAAAGATGACAAACAAGAAGACAAAGACAAGGACAGAGAAGAAGATGGTGAGGAGTCAAAAAACTGCTAAGCATTCAGGTTGAGGAGAAAACCCTGACTACTAGTAGTAATCAACCCTCTCCACCTATTGACCCAGACCCCAACATCTCTGATTGCAACAACTGCCTGCTAGACCAAGAAGCCTGCCCCAAAGGATACTTGCCTGATAAGGAAGAAATAAATGAAGACTTACTTCACAGAGTTTTAGCTGTCAACACAGTCACAAGGAAGCAGGCAATTTGAACAGAAAGCCTACCTTCCCAAGAAGCTGTTGATACTGTCTCTATTCCTTACACTGAACAACTTTCCATGTCATACACTGAGGTCACTCACAAAAGTGACAGTGTCAAAAATTTGTCTCAACTATTGAGGTTGGTACAAGTCTACACAAACTTGGATACCTTAAAATATCTGAAGCCCAAGTTAACAACTGCACTAGAATCATTTCTTGCTCAGTTTAAAGGTTTAGACATTCATAAGGTTACCAAAATAACACCTCCTCATTATGGCAACCTCCAGAATTAACTCATACAGCATGAAACATCCTTCATGTTGACAATTCTCAAAGATATTTTTCTTATTTTCAATATTAAAAATTATTTTTTTCTTGATTAAATAATTGGCACTGATAATAGAAGCAATGTTTGATTTTTATTTTGAGCTTTTAATTGAAATTATAAAAGATAGAGCAAATTTTATTTTTGAAATTGTCAACATGGAGGATTTTCCATTCTGTATGAGTTAATTCTGGAGGTTGCCCTCATTATGGAGAAAGACACAGCTGCACTTACATTGAACTAGTGGTTCATAAACTTTGAGTAAGAGCAATTCTGGACTCTGGAGCCCCTGGAAACATTGTGTCAACCAGGCTAGTCAAGAAGCTGAAACTCATGCCTGATTTGGACTACAACAAGAAATTTGGAACTGAAGGGCCTGACAGAAAAAAGGAATTGGGAGCCTACTCATCCTTACCATTACTTTCTGGTAAATTGGTGGTAACAGCCCCATCAATAGTGCTGCACAATGAAAGCTACACTATGTTGATTGGAACAAGCTTCATGGCAACTTATGGGACTATCATCAATCATTGAGATAGCACCTTCAGCATTTTGGGCCACTCTGTACCTATGTTCTACCACGGTGATGGGCCAAAGGATCTTCCTACAAAAAAGGTCCACTATATTAATATGGAGTATGCTGATGGAGACATGCCAGTAGCGTACACCTTGCAACAGCGCAAAATGAAGGTCTTACCACTGGCCACTAAAGAGTACAAAGGGATCCCCTTATATTCCTCCGGCAAATTCTTCATCCCAAGTGGGTGCCAAGTGATACACAATACTGGCCTGAGCTGTAAATTAACTGCCACCCCTGGCATTAGATACACACTATCTTCCCCTGATGCACTAAGAAAGGTCCAAAATTATCATCCAAACCCCTTGATTCTTTAGGGGATTTGGCACACACAGTTGTTGAGATATTTCCGTTGGCCTATCCCGTGGATTTGTTGCCCCTGGTTGCCCCCTCCTGGGAAGAAACATTGGTTAATTTGGATTATTTATTGGCATGGTGTTGCCCATTTTTGAAAACCATTAGATCCAACCAATCAGAAGATGACACATCAATGTCCAAAACCCCAAGTGAATTTCAGATGCCTGGAGTTCTCCTCTAGCCAATCAGAGGGGACCGCCAGAAATTAAGGTGAAACTCTCCAGCCCACCTGGCTCTGACCAGCAAAAATTCTCCACTAGCCAATTAGATCTGAGTCATGAGGTCATGTGATTCAACCATCTGCTACACACTGCTTTTAACACAGCAAGGGGACCTTCAGTCCCCTGCTTGTCTATTTCCAATATTATTAAAGTTTGGTAAACTTAGTGCACCTTTTTTAAATTTTAGATTTGATTGGGATCCCTGTTTGGTGTTCCTATCATCTAGAGAATTAAAGTGTTAGTTTTTTCACTAAACCTTACCTTGTGCCAACCTAATTCAAACCCAGCACCTCCTCCAGGACCTTCAGAAGAAGCTTTGGCGTATAGTTGTTGCTCCTTTACGCTTTTGCTTTTGAAAGCAGCTCTTGAACCTAAAGTTTTAATTAATTTTCAATATGATACCTATTCTTATTTTGAATTTTCCTTAATTTTCTTTACTTTCAAACCCGCTTTTCATTATTTCATTGTCCCAAGTCACCTGATCCTGTTGCCAAGCCACCCACACCTTCTCTGCTACTTCCCACCTTGTTCTTGCTTGTGGGTGCCCTTGTCTGCTCCAAAATTATTGCTTGTGAACCTGGAAATTTTGCTCACATATTTGAAATTTTGTGTAGAACACAGCCATGATACTCCCAGTCCTCAAATTTATTGTGTTTTCCTTGGCTCTGTTTGTGTTACTTCTGTGGTTGACCTCGCCAGACTTCTTGATCTAAGATCACCTCTTCTGCTTGGCTTGTGGGCAACAGTCCTTCCAGTCTCTTTGATCTCCCCAGTGGTTTCCTGTTCTCTGGGGAGGCCATGGTAAAGAGTTTGACCTGCAACAACCTGGATCTAGATGGTGTTGATTACACCCAGTCTGCTCCTGCAGGCAAGGAAATGTTGATGGTCTCCATTCCCAGCCTGGAGAAGAGTTACTTGGTGCCCCTCCAGGACCCTGTGACGCTTCCTCCCAATCCCACTTGTACACCCTGGTTACTAACCGGTTTGGTACTGATGGGATTGAGACGTCTACTTCCCCCAGCTGTCCCCTGTGTCCTCTCTGTGGTCCCCCCCTTTGAGCAGGCTGTTCCATTTCTCCACTGGGTAGCATCCTGGTGGTTTGTTTCACCAGGGTGGGAGCCAAAATTAGTTAGTTTATCCCCCCTCTCTTACATGAGCCTCAGCTTTCCAAAAGGAATGCATGGTGAAGTATCTGGACTCCACAATGGTCACAATTGGAACCATAATTTTACCTGGTATTGTCATGCCATCCTTGGATGAGATTTTGGTACTCTTGGGAAAATCTTTCTGATAAGGCACTGAGTATGAAGAAACACCAGCTGCTGGGCTACATGAAGTTTGAGGAAAACTCTAGCCTTATGGACGTCACCCCTTTTGGCAAATTTAGTGAATTAACACTACTGTGCAACCAACAAAGTGTTCTGTTGCTAATTCCGTGTGACTCTCTCAATGGACTAACGGAAGACCAGAAAGACCAAGCCACACACCTCTTCAAGAAATACAAGGACGTCTTTGCAGAGAACAATCAAGACCTAGGGAAAGCTCTGGGAGTTGAACATGTATTGGATATACAAGGAACTTCTCCTATATGCTCTAGGTCAATAAGACGCAGCCTGGCCAAACAAGCCATTGTCAATGAAGAGCTACAGAAACTACTCACAGCTGGCCTTTTGGTTCCCAGCAAGAGTCCTTGGTCTTCACCACTGTTGATTGTAAAGAAAAAGGACATTTCAAATTGTGTGGTAATGGGTTACTGCAAGTTAAACTCAGTCACAAAAAAGGATTCTTACCCACTGCCACGCATTGAAAATACGTTGGATAAGTTGGGAGGCGCAAAGTTCTTTAGTGTAATGGATCTGATCAGTGGATAATGGCAGATTGACCTTCTGGAGGAAGACAAGGAAAAGTGCGCCATTATTACAGAACAAGGCCTTTTCCAGCCAACTAGGATGACACAAGGACTTGCAAACACCCCCACAACCTTCTAACAAGCCATGGATTCTGTGATGGGAGACCTTAAGTTGACTTACGTACTGGTTTACCTTGACAACATTAATGTCTTTTCACGAACTTTTGGTCAGAATTTGGACCACTTGGTGGCAGTGTTTCAACGCCTTATTGCAGCTAACCTCAAGCTAAAACCAAGGAAGTGTAACTTCTTTAAAGCACATTTGGAATTCCTTGGTTATATCATCAGCAAAGATGGCTTACAGCCTGTTTGTGCTAAAGTCAAAGCCATCACACACATGCAAACACCTTCCAACAAAACGGCTGTTCAGGTGTTTTTAGGAATGATTGGTTAATATTGAAGGATTATACCAAACTTTGCAGGTCTAGGAGATCCACTTTTCCACTTGTTAAAAAATGAAGTCAAATTCACATGGACCACATGATTTCAGAAGGCTTTTGAGGACTTGAAAGCCACTCTAGTGACAGAGCCAGTACTAAGATATCCTAACTTTGATTTCTCTTTCATTGTGAACAAAGACACTAGTTTGACAGCAATTGGTGCTGTTCTTTCTCAGATGGACAATGACAACCAAGACCATCCCATAGGGTACTGTTCCCATACACTCAATAGCCATGAGCAGAATTACACAGTCACTGAGAGGGAATGCCTGGCAGTAATCTATGCCTGTCAAAAATTCAGAGTGTACCTCCAGGAGTACACTTTACAGTGGTAACTGATCATGCCTCACTCAAATGGTTAAAACCCTGAAAGATCCTGAAGGACAACTAGCACAATGGGCTATTAAGCTACAGGCTTACAACTACAATATAATCCATTGCGCTGGTGCTATGCATCAAAACGCAGATTGTCTTTCATGACTCCCTATCATAGCCTTGGTTTCCTCAGCAGCAGATCAACTTTACAGCACGTTGATGCTGAAACCTTCTATGTGGGGGGAGAAGCCGCTCAAGATTAAAAAAATTCTGAAGGCTCTTGCAGTAGATACTTGTTTCAAAGACAAACAGCTTATCAAGCAGTATAAAGGGAAGTGATTACTGTTGAGGGTCTGGATGTACAAGAATTCTGGCTACTGCCAACCTACTTAACATCCAGCCATTGCCCAATTTAGTCCCCTTCCAATGTAACGTTTGACATACCAAGAATAGTAACCAAGCAATATCACCTGACTGTCCAAGTATCCAGTGGCTTGAACCCATCTATCACATGACCAACAACTAGGTTCAATCCAACTAGATCCCTGCCACAGCCAAGTCTATATAAGTCTAAAGTATTATCCAATAAAATATACTTCTCTTCTTTCTTAATTTCATATTTGAAGCTTCCCCAAAAAGGCGCTCCTTATCACTGGTAGCAGCTATGGTTTTTGACCACACCCATGAGAGAGAAAATGACTGACCAAAACCTGCACACCTTTGCGCACGTACTCAACCAGGCCACATCCCAGGAGACCTGGAAAATGTACTTCTGCGCCCACAACATTGACGAATATATACCTAGTGGATGCATCATATTTGAAGGTCTGGTCATGCCCAAAGCATGCACCAAGATTATTCAATACAGTTGCTCTCTTCAACCACAAATAAACACACAACCACCTATCACAGGTGAAGTTACCAACACCAAATACATTGATATCAACAAGTTCTTTGGTAAAAACAAAGAAAACATCATCAACTGGCTAGACAGCTCAGCCTCTAAACTCTGCGCCAGCTGCATCCCCCATGAGAAATGGGTCCAGGAAGCCAGCAAGCGCCTGTACAAGGCCGCAGCTAACTGGTTTGCCACCTGGGTCAGCTCAAAAACTAATGAACAGCTTGACAACTGGGAAGAGTTCAAAGCAGACATCACCCACAATTTCTGTGTCACCAAATCCCTCCAAGACATCACAATACAGCTCAGTGATCTCTCTCAAAAGACCACTATTGCAGCTTACGCCAACAAATTTGAGGAAATACATTGCAAAATCCAAAACCCAGCACAAGATGACAACATACATACCAGAGCATCATTAATCAACAGAATAAAACCCTCTGTTGCTGCCCTCATCTGCCCAGAGGCTAACACCTCCATGCCTGTGCTCATCGCAGAAGCCACACATGCTGAAAAACGCTCAAAAATGGAATATGCTACATACAACAGCAATTGCTCTGCAAACGGCAATGGCAGAGAAAACTCCAATGGCAACAAACGCCAAAATATCAATCATAACAACGGCAACTCCAATTTCAACAATGGCAATCACAGCCAAAGCGCAAACCGCTCCCGTCCCAAGAAAGAGGACACTGCCAAAGTTAACAATGCTGAAGTAGCAACCCGCTATGAATCTGACCCCACATTCTCTGACCTAGAAGGTCTCAAAACAGAGGAACAAGGAAAAGAGGAGGGGGAATAGGCTTAAGTGCCCCTGTCTCCCCCCAACTTGACAAGAAATTGTACCAAGGCACAAACTTTGCTGCCCACATCCCCCATGTCCTGCAATCCTCCATTTTTATGAACTTAAAAATTAAAGATTGCTCACAACTTTTTGTCTACCAATTCACTTACAAATCACTTACACATAAAATTTTATTTGACTCTGGTGCACAATATACTATGGCTAGCAAAACTTTTGTAACCAAGTACAAAATACCAGTTGTCAAATCCCTCTTCAAATATGCCAGAATGGCAGATAAATCAAAGGTTCTACTTGAAGGCAAAACAACTCCCTTCAGAATTGACCTCCAAGGCATACAAACGTCCATCAAAGGACTTGTCATGAACAACATAAACTACAACATTGTAGCAGGCATGGACTGGTTCACCCAAGTGAACCCCAGCGTATGTTAGAAAACAAAAACCATGACCATCAAACGCAACAGAGTCAACTTCAACATCCTCAAAGAACCCAATGACCTCATTCTTAGAGACAGTATTTGTCCAGGTCATAAACCAAGATGACTCAGAACATCTAACCAAAGATAGTAACCTCTACATAATGAGGTACACTGAGTTCAATAATATTCAAACAACCAAAATCCAATGCCCAGAACTTGTGGCACTCCTAAATGAATACACTCATGTATTCAAGGAAGAACTCACTGAGCTACCCCCCAAACGGGAGGTAAAACATGGCATCAACTTATGCAAGGCAATGCCTAAACCTGCACCCCTCTACAAACTCTCCCCCATGGAGACAAAAACCCTCAAAACACACATTGAGGACAACCTAGCTAAAGGCTTCATCCACCCTTCTGAATCCCCATGGGAGGCAGCAGTATTCTTTGTAAAGAAAAAGAAAGGCACTCTATGTCTAGTTACTTACTACAGAGCACTAAATGCAAGCACAGTAAAGAACAAATATCCCCTTCCACTCATAAAGAATCTGTTTGCAAGACTCTCTGGAGCCAAGTTTTTCTCTGAAATTGACCTCACCTCAGGTTATGACCAGGTTGAAGTAAAAGAAAAGTACATACCAAAAACAGCGTTCTGTATGCAATTTGGATTCTACGAATGTATAGTAATGAACTTTGGGATGACCAACGCTCCTGCAATGTTTGTCACCATGATGAACCAAGCGCTTAATGGCCTCTCAAATACAATATGCCACCTTGAAAACATTACAATATTCTCAAAAACCAAAGAGGTACACCTCATAATGTCTGCAAGACACTCAATCAACTTACAAAGCACAAACTCTATGCAAAGCCTAGCAAGTATCAATTTATGGAAAATAACTTTTATTCTTGGGCCACATTGTCTCTGACGGTGGCATCAAAGCAGATCCAGATAAAATACAAGCCATAAATAACATGCAATGCCCCACCTCCATTAAACAAGTTGGATGATTTCTCAGAATGGTAGCTTACCTAAGGAAATGCATCAAAGACTGTGGGAAACTAACCATACCAATAAATGATCTAATAAAGGGTAATGCCAAAAAGAAATTCATCTGTACACCAAAATTCAACAAGAGTTTTCAACTATTGAAACAAGCTCTGGTTTAAGCACCAATCTTGCAATACCCTAATAACAACAGGTGCTACAAGCTTGAGTCAGATGCCAGTGACACTGCCATTAGTGCAGTCCTACACATCTACCATCCAGGGCAGCAAGACTTCCTGTCAGTATGCTACAAAAGCAGAAAACTAACAAACACTGAGCAAAGGTAACCAATACATGATAAGGAATTGCTAGCAATTTACCACGCATGCAAGAAATGGAGATGTTATCTAGAAGGACATTTAAACGTTTGAGTACTAACTGACCATAAATCCTTAATCTATTTCAAAACTCAGAACACACTTGAAAGGTGCCAAGCCAAATGGATGTCCCTGATGGAGAAGCTCAATCTTGTTATTCAATATAAAAGGGAGGAAGAGCTGGTCACAGCTGATGCTCTCTCTAGGCTATATCAGCCAAGAGAGGATCATCCTGACCACCTGGACCCTGACTGGCCCAACCTATATAACACTGAGTACAAGACAAAAAAAGAAAGACCCCTCCACACATTAACTAACTCATGATACATTAGCAAGGAATTAAAAACATTTCCACATATCAAATGGCACAGTATACCACATCATTAAAGAAAAACATGTTCCCTACATCCCACTTGCACAAAGAGTCAACACTATCCTAAGACATTACCACCTAATAGGACACACAAAGGCTAAAAATCTATACCTCACTTTAAAAGAGATAATATGGTGACCCAATCTTAAACAAGACATAATTGACATTCTGAAAAAGTGCACAGTGTGTGAAAAATATGCCAGCACCAAAGCTCCCCAGCCAATGGTCAACCCAGTATCAGACTCTGAACCATCCAAGGTTTTGGGACTGGACGTAGTGAGACCTTTCCCAGAAACTAAAACAAAACAACATTTCCTAATTGTAACCATTAACTTTGCTATATACTGGCCTATCTGCTTGGCAAAAAAGAATCATAAGGCAGATACAAATAATTGCTTCATCAACAAGGCAATAATAGCCAACTACGTAACTCCAGACTACATAATAACTGATGGAGCCACAGAAATATCAGGAAACATAGTAGATAACAATTTAAAATAAAAAATATCAAGCATTCCACAACCTCTCCCTAAAGGCCACAGGCCAACAGCAGAGTTGAACGCCTAAACGGTAGTCTCATCAGAACCCTTGAGATAATAATGGATGACAAAGCCAAAGACACATGGCCACTTTAGTAAAAAATGCATTATTAGTATCTTAGGTATGCAAAAACCAAAGGGACATACTACTCACCGTTTCAACTAACATACAGATACAAACCAGATATATTCACCCGCAATAACCAACCATATGTGAAAATTCCCCCAGGAAAACCTCCTACAGTAGAACAAGCATCAGCACTACAACACATACTCCTCAAATCTAAAATAGCAGAAACCAAAAGATTCAAAGCACAAAAGGTAATCTCTGCATAGGAACCACTCCCAATCAACTCCCCTGTCTGGGTCCTGGCCAGAAACAGGAAGAAACTGGATTCAGTACACAGGGGACCAGGAAGAGTCATCAAATACAGATCAGACAGAAACACCTATCTGGTTAAGTTCCAAGGCACCAAAGAATCTGTCATCAAAAAGTACCACATATCCTGCATTTGCCTCAGCAAAGAGGAAAGCTTGACTTGGCTAGTACCTACTAACAAACAACTCCAGGAACATCAGGCGGCAGCCATTAAGAAAAAGCCCCCTTCCTGTGTACCAGAGTAGCCCCTTAAGGGGGGTGTCAAGGAGCTGGATGTATGGTTATTCTGGCCGTTGACAACACACTTGACATCCAGTCATTGCCTGGTTTAGGGCCAATTCAAGATACCGTTTGAAATAGCAAGAAAGGCAACAAGCCAATATTAAATGACTTGTCAAGGTATCCAGAAACTTGAAACCATTCTTCACATGAACATCCTTATCTTTGATCCAACTTAAATCCCCGCCACAATGCAAGCTATATAAGTCAAAAGTATTATCCAGTAAAATATACTTCTCTTCTTATTAATTCTATATTTGAAGCTTCCCCAAAAGTTGCTCCTCATCAACTATAAGGAACTAATAATATAAATGACCCTAGTGGGGTAGTAATGGGTGCTATACTTGCCCAATAGGTGAACATAGTTAGTAAACATGGGTTTTATTTTTTCTAGAGTCCTCAATAAACACAATAAAAACTACAGTGTTGTTGTAAATTGCGCAATTAATGCTATTTTGATATGGCCTTTGAATATTGAAAGCTGCAAAGATTTGGCTGGGTTTGCTTTTGATTTCAGATATTCCTTGCCTTCTGTAAATGAGTCTGGTTCAATATCCACCTATTCCGGATTATTGTGCCTGTCTGTGATTGATCCTGGTATGACCTCATCCCAGCGTGACCCCCTCAGCCACTCTGTCTTCCTAATGAGTGATCACCGTTCCTTGTCTACTATTTAAGTAGAATCATTTCTCCTAATAAAGACAAGTTTATCCACATTTGCGTTGGCTTTTATAATCTTCAAGCTTTTTCCTGTCCTTTTTGCCAAAATGATTTTTTCTTCTCATTTTCCAGGAAATTAAGGTATGTGCCCTTAATTTTGCTCTGAAGGCTAACCCAGGGCTAGCTTCTAACCTCAAATCTTTTGTTATAAAGATTTCCTGCCGTGTCCTCCTGGATGTTGTCCCCAGGAGCCAAACACAACAAAATGATGTTTACTACAGGGGCTGCAAGCCCCTCAGTTACCCTGTTCCTGTGTGCATTCTCTGGTCCTTCCCCCCTTGTTTCTGAAGTACCCAATCAACCTAAAGTATCTAGTTCCCCTCTAGAAGAAGATATCACTGACGCCCCCTCAACTCCTATGGTATTGGTTCTGTCTCCCAGGCCTGCGTGGACCCCCCCTTCCAGCTTTCTCTCTCAATTACAAGCAAGCTTGTGCTGCCGCCTGCTCCCTTCTCCATTCTGGCACTGTGGCAATTCACACTATCCCTGGCCTCTGTCCCGGGTACGCTTCCGAAGACCTGTACTCCTTCCTTTTGGACTTTGGTCTCCCCCCGTGCTGATGGAATCCATGGATAAAATTGGCGTGTTGGTCAACCAGTTCATTCAACCTGCCCTAGTTCACCATCAACTTGCCTTAGGATCCTAGAATCAACCATTGAATGCTGTAGCCACTGCCGTATCAAATAACCATGCTCAAAATATGGTCTATCAAGAATGATCCCACAGTCTCTTTGGCGTGTATTTCCAACAACCAGCACAATTCACTGGAATCACAGAAGTACTTAACATCCTCCCTGAACTCCCTTTGTTTCTTGCTCCCTGGATAATCAAGAATTGACTATGCAAACTGGATAAACATCAGGCAGCATGGCGTGAGCAAATCAAGGCCTTTCTGCTAAACCTTTGCCAGGATTTTGAGACTCTGGTTAGTGAACTTAATTAATTCAGGGAGCATGTCAACTTGCAACTTGAATTGGTAGGAGCTCATTTTGATACTTGGGGCTGCCATCTACAGCATCAATACAGCTTAGATAAGGCTGCACTAGGTGACACTCTATACCAGGTGTAAAATTATGTGGATGATAGGGTAGTGTCTATTGAGGTGATTCCTCCTGCTCCTCCTGTTGAGACCCCATCTGATTTTGAAGCCAAGGTATGGGAGGCAATTGCTGAACTCAAGGCTACAACTCAACATCAAGCTTCTGTGCAGAACCCCTCTCCAGTCAAACCTGTGCCTGACCCTTGTATTGCCTCCCTCACTGATCAGGGGGCTGCCTTGCAAGGCAAAATTGAGTACTTAAGACAGCGCCTCTCTAATTCTGAGGATTTGCCATATGAATCTGAAGATGAAGAAGAAGGCAAAGTTGTTAATAATCCCGCTCATGAAAATCATGGTTATTGCCCTAGTCTGGAAGGCCAACCCCAGGTCAACTGTGCTTGTGCATTAGATCAACTTGCAGAAGTGAAAAATGATGTAGTTGATAGCAAGAAGCATTGAAAAGAGAGGTAAAAAACCTCTCCTGCTTTACTGAGACCCTAAATGGACAAGTTGTCCCCTTGGTTGCTCTGACCACTTCCCTGACCACACGCCTCAATGGGATTGCTGGCACCTTGGCGGTACAACAAATTAAGATTGATGAATTTAGGACTGCTGCCGCCACTGCTAGGGATATTAGTAGACAGAACAGTTCTACCTTGGATACCCTAGAGGAAAGCCTTTGACTCCTCTGGGCCAGACAACCTGCTGCTGAATCCAAGTTTGAAGGCAACCCTCATATTAATGTCCTCAATCCTGGTGAAAACAGTCAGTCCACATCCTTGTCCATTGATCCTAACTACAAACCAACCTTCAAGCAGATATTTGATCCAAAAACCCCTACCATTGCCGCCTTTCTAACCATTTACAAAACTGCAATGCATAGAGCTACTGACAAAATCAAAAAGGAACATATCCTCACCTGTCTCCATCCCACTTGCCAAGAGGTAGCAGTCCCTGAGCTCCCCTCCATTGTCACTTGGGAAGATATGAAGCGCCTCTTTATTGAGGAGTTTGGAGGAGATCTCAGATTGGAGGTCAAAAAGGATGCATTTATGCACATTGCTTTTAAGCCCAAGGAAATCCTGGCTGAGTTTGCAGATTGTTTCTACATTGAAGGCCAGCAGTTATTTACCAATTGTCAGTTAACTCCTCAAGAAGCATACATGGCTTGTTCAAATGCATTGAAGGTGGACCAGCTTCTATGCCTACACTTTAAGGCACACAAGGCTTCACTCACTTCCATGAAGAGTATTAAGACGCTCCTAAAAGACATGCATTTGACACATGGAGGTCATTAGTATGTGAAAACAAAGCCAGCAATGCTGGAACTACCTCTTGTACACTGCGCATTATGACCCTGGGTGCTGTTGGATAGGCTAAGAGGCAAGGTTTTCATAACTGTGGCCAAATTGGGCACCACTTGCATACTTGCACTAATCCCCAAGTGGAAGGTTATAACCCCAAGGAACAGGTGGGAAAAGAAAGGTCAGCTTAGAAACAGAGACGCTCTCTGATGACCAATCTTCCCCATCTCCCCCTGATCCTCTGTCTGATGAGGAAGTTTCCTCTTCCTCTGGCCCAACTATCCTTCATATATTTCAAAACCTCTACAGTGATTAAGAACCTGAAGATTCTGATAGTGAAGATTCTGATAGTTATGGCTATTTTGTCTTGGCTGTTCTGGAAACTATCCCTGTCCCATATAAGCTTTGCTCTGGGAAGACCACCACCACTTCCCAAGTACCTGCAAGTGAAGCTAAATCCATGGTGGCTTGCCTTACCTAGCTCAAGCCTATCAATCTCCTGTCTTGTTCAATTCTTCTGAGGAAGCAGCCAAGCTAGCCAAAGCTCTCTTCTAAAACGTAACTGTATCTCTCCCACTACAGACTGTATATAAGGAGATTCCTGCGTTACAGTGCATGCTAGCTAAATGGGAAAAGGAGCTAAAGGCTGCGCAAGATGTGTTGGCAGTCTTGCCACCCTTTGGGAAAGATACAACTTGCGTGGAAGTATCAATCCAAAAGGTTAAGATCAAAGCCATCTTGGACACAGGTTTTCCAGTCAATGTGGTATCTTCAAAACTAATGAAGAAACTTAAGTTGGCCCCTGACCTCAACTACACACAGTTGTATGGCACAGCTGGCATGGCACAAACACAGGCCATTGGTGCCTACTCTGCTCTACCCATGAGGTTTAGGAAACTCCTTATTTCTTCCCCTGCTGTGGTCCTCGAGAACAAAAGCTATGACCTCTTGGTTGGTACTCAATTCCTCTGAGAATATAATGGGAGTGTAAACTTACAAGATGGATACCTTTTGCTCTTGGGATATGAGGTTCCTTTGATTTTTGAGGAACCTCTGCGCCTCCCAGGAAAATGTCTTAAAACTTATGTGCTTGAGTATCCTACAGGTATCTTCTCTCTCAAGTATAAGACCTACTCCTCCAACATGTGTACCCCTCCTCATTCCTTCCCTGCGGAAGAAGGGGTACCTCTGCTAGCACCAGCAGCTAGCACCATCCTCCCGGGCTCTCAAGTAGTGATTGATTCCCAGATTTCTTATGAGCTACCTGAAAAGTCATTCTTGGAACTTTACTCACCTGAATCCTTAAGTTGTACAGAGCTCTGCCTGTGTCCTGGGATTTTAGATCAAACCCACAAAGAGTCTGTACAGTTACTGCTTGTTAATCTGACAGCCCTGCCCATGCAAGTGACCCAAGGCCAGGTTGTGGGACATGGTTGTATACTGGGAGCAGAACAAGTGGTCTCCCTCTACCCCTTTGGAACTTTCAGTGATTTCAATCTACCTGAGGACAATCCTCAAGTTCTCTCCTTGTTCACCGCTGCTGATTTCCCCCAACTGTCTCCTGTTCAACAAAAAGACCTGTTGGACCTGCTCAATCAGTTCAGCAACATCTTTGACTCTGGACCTATGGACTATGGCCTAGCTAAAGGAGTCATCCATCAGATTGATACTCAGGATGCACCCCCTTTTTGTGCCAAACCATACTGCCATAGTAGGGTGGAGGATGCTCAAAATGTCTAAAGAACTCAAGCAACTTCTGGACTCTGGGTTACTAGCTCCTTCCCAAAGTCCTTGGGCTTCTCTGTTACTGATTCTCAAGAAGAAAGATTGCGGACATTGCATTGTAATGGACTATTGTCGCCTGGACTCTCTCACTAAGAAAGACTTGTACCCCTGGCCTAGGATTGACAATACTCTCAGCTGGGCTGGGTGGTTCCAAGTTTTTCTCAGCCATGAATCTAGCTTCTGGATACTGGCAAGTTGACTTATCTCCTGAAGATTGAGAAAAGGCTGGGCTTATCACTCAGAAGGCCTTTTTGAACCACTTGTATGTCCCAGGGGCTCTGTAATGTCCCTGCTACATTCCAAAGGGCTATGGACTCCATCATACAAGACCTAAAGCTCTCTTGTGTCCTTGTGTACCTTGATGACATCACTGTATTCAGTGCTAACTTTACCAACCACTTAGACCACCTCAAGGCTGTCTTAATCAAGATTTGTAAAGCTGGCTTGAAGCTCAAACCCTCCAAGTGCTCCTTCTTTAAGGAACGTCTTGAATTTTTAGGTCATGAGGTCACTCAAACTGGAATCTGCCCCATGAATAACAAGTTGGAAGCCATTGACAAGATGCTACAGCCCAAAAATCTTTGAGAGGTTCAAGTATTCCTTGGCATGATGAGCTACTACTGACAGTTCATACCTGATTTTGCTGAACTGAGTGAACCCCTAATCCAGTTGCTTTGCAACGTCTCCTTTGAATGAACAGACAGCCAACAACTTACATTTAAAGCAATGAAGGCCAAGCTCAAAAAGGCTCATATCTTGGTCTATCCTGATTATGATAAAGAGTTAATCTTGTATGCTGACGCTAGTGGAGTAGCTGTGGGTGCCATCCTTGCCCAGCTTGACAATGAGGGCGTGGATTGACCTGTAATCTACTCTTTGCGGGTCCTCAATAAGCATGAGAAGAACTACAGCGTCACTGAGAAGGAATGATTGGCAGTGCTGCACGCAGTGAAACAGTTTTGGCACTAAATTTATGGGACCCACTAAACGGTGGTCACATATCACTCCTCTCTCAAATGGCTGCAACAACTAAAGGAGCCTGAAGGTCAACTATTGTGTTGGGCTCTGCATCTACAAGGATACAATTTCACTATGATACACTGTTGTGGGGTTCCTGTCCACCAGTTCCAAGTGTGTCCTGGATTGTAGCCAGGGACGGCTGGAAGGGTTTGCCATTCTCTAGTAAGGGAAAATGTATCTCAGAAATATGTATAGGGGTCAAAATGGGCTTTTATTCACTCTCAGAAGAAAGATCCCCTTAGAAACCTTCTGGTATATGGCCTGGGAAGTCAAGGAAGCAATATGGATTTGCCAATACTTGGAGTCCTCTAACAATATCTTGGACTCCTTGTACTTGGTCTTAGACTTCTGCACCTCAGTCTTGGACGTCTGCTCCTTAGACTTGGACTCCTGTGTTGTGCTTAGGATCAAGCTTCTTATTCTTGGGCTCCTGCCTTGTTATCTTGGGTTGTATCAGTCCAAAAATGCTCTGCTGGTGATCAAAAGGCTTCCAAAACCTCTTGGCAGAAACTCAGAAGACCTGGGAAAGACCTCAAAAGCCTTCCAAAAGACCTTGAAAAGACATCAAAAAGATCCAGTAACTTTCCAGCCAGCCACCTTCTTATAGTGTCTTTTCCCAACAGTTCCTCCTTTAAAATGGCTTTCTTCATAAGCTTAAACCATTGCTGCTCACTTTTCCTATAATAACTTAAGCTTACAAACTTACTTTCTCAAAAGCTTAAAGTATTAATTCACTATTTCCTTGCTTATACTTTAAGCTTTTGGCTTTCAACCAATCATTTTCATCAGGAAACCTGCCAGAAATTAACCAATGAATGTAGAGCGCAGAAATAGACTATTTCTGAAGTTCCACTGGGATCCAACTATGAAAATAATTTCCACAGCTCAAACCTCTCAAATTGACAACTCTTCACGCACCAAAGCATTAACCAGTCCACTATTTTGGCACCAGTCTTCCCTGCATTCAACCTGAACCAATTTAAATAGTAGAATACTATTTAAACTGTTATTTCTGGACCTCTTCAACGTTTTCCCCATATATTTACAAATATTGTAAAATCCAAGGAAAACGTCCCACCAAAACAACTTTGTATCCTGCTCTTATAGCAACATACCTTTGTCTATCCTAGGAACTTAATAAATAAATATCTTACCCACACTTCTATCCACATTAATTCTTGATTTTAATACTAAACCAAGGCAAAATATTCTACATCTTCCCACTTTGGCAAATCAATTTGACAAAATCTTGGCTCATTTCTCTGGACCACCAGTTCATCACCATCATCTTCAGATCTTTCAGCCAGCTGATATTCCAGCTCTTACAGAAATCAGTCCATTAACTTCATCAGTCCTCTGGCTACTCTTGTAACACAATCTTCTGGTCCTTTGGCCAACCTGCATCATGATCAGCTAGTCCTGCATCATAATCTTCTGGTCCTTTGGCCAACCTGCATCATGATCAGCAAGTCCTGCATCATAATCTCTGAGCCCTCAGCTTATCCTCAACCAGTCCCTCAACAAATCCTCACTAGGAACCTTCTTTGTTCCTTCTACACAATGAACCATATTGGTTCCCACAATTCAATATAAATTAACAGTCCATCAACCAGCCTTCACTATGATCAAACAGTCCCTCTTGCTAGTTTTCTCTGTTAATTCCGTGAACAACCCTGGTTCTTTATCTCAGCCCCCATTACCAGAACTTGTAGACCCAGGCATGAGTCTACATTGAACTGGCATTCAACTGGGCCCTTGCAAGTGGCAGTCCACTTAGGTCATTCAACAATAGATAAATGTCTATGTGTTGTCTTTACTCACCCAGGTGGTTAAGTCTGGGCTTTCAGTTGCAGAGTAATCAGCTCTACTTCCCAGAGGCCTGATCACATCAAGTTCTGCACCTTGCTTTCCCAAGCAAGCCGCCTTGGTGATACCTCTGAGCAAGTCTATACCCTCTAATGCTCACCTTGGGTTTCCCCAAAGCTTTCATAAGGGCATTAACAAGGACACCCTACCAGTCTGTTAGGTAGGGTGCTTTCTCACAGACATCCCGTAAGCGTATGAGGCTACATAGAGCCCTCTGAGCTCTTCCCCTCCCTGGCAGCCCGCATTACCCGCCAGGGGTCCAAAACTTACTCCCCCAGACAGAAAAAGTTACCTTCTTGCTATTTCAGTCTTCACCCTTTTGCAGCCACAGTTTCCTGCGGGGTGAAGCACTATAGCCCAAAGCAGCTAATATCTTCTGCTGGGTGGAGGCAACATCTGCCTCTGGTAGTCCTTGGTTACCTACCAGCCAGGCCTTACTTACCCTAGTAGACCATGTTACCTACTAGGCTCACCTTACTTCCCCTAGTAGTCCTATGTTACCTACTAGGCTCACCTTCAACAAACAACCAAACTTTTGTTTGGCCAACATTAGCCCCGCCTGCAAACCACCAAACATGTGGATCATCACAAACGTCCTGGGGCCCAACATCAGAACACTGATGGCCTGTCAAGGATGCTAATCCTAGCTATCCATCCCGCTGACGCTGATTGTCTATAAAAGTTAATAGGGTACCCTGACTCTTGGACCACTGAGCCAGAAGACATTTGCTTGGCATTACAGACCCTATCCAAGGACACTATAATTTGTGATAGGCAGCTCTTCAAAAAGGTTAACAATGCCTACCTACCTTGCATTCACCCTAGCATGAGGATAGCCATTATCCTCTAAGCGCATATTGATACTGGCCATGGAGGCATAGCAAAGACTCAAGAAAGGTTGTGCAAAAACTTCTATTGGGAAAACATGCGCCTCCTGATCCCTGATGTCCTTGCCTCCTTTCATTCCTGTCAGCTCCAACGCCCTTGCCTGTCCCAACACCAGTTCAAGCTCATCCCTCCAAAGCATACCTTCCACACAGTAAGTATTGATGCTGTTGGGCCTTTTCCTCAGTCTAGGTCAGGAAGTCAGTTTATCTTAGTTGCCGTAGACCACTTTAGCAAATGGGTTGAGCCCAGAGCAACAAAAGATATAACTGCTAAGACCACAGCTACTTTCTTGCTGCAAGACATTTTCTATCAACATGGCTGCCCTCAAGTCCTGCTTTCTGACAATGGTACCAACTTTAATGCCAGTCTCACCACTTCTATTGTTGAAGCTATGGGGACCCACCAATTGTTCTCCGCGCTATATAATCCCTCAACCAATGGAACTGTCAAACAAGCAAACTCCACCCATGTGTCCATAATGAGGAACCTCACGCTCTCTGATGCTGCCAAATGGGATATGTTCCTCCCTGCTGCTCTCTTTGCTTACCAACTCAGTAGACATTGAGTGACTGGTCAGTCCCATTTTGCCATGCTGTATGGGTGTGAAGCCGCTACCCCCTCAATCTTGGGACCCCCCTTGATCAAATTTGATGTGTCTGCAAATCCTGAGGCCCATGTTAAAGACTTAACCAATTATATCATTGATATCCAAGAAACAGCTTATTCCACTGCTTACAAGGTCAAAGCTCTGGAGCTTTCCCCATCCAATGCTTCTAGAACCCCCCTCCCTGAGTATCAAATAGGCAATCTAGTTCTCTACTACCAGAACCGTACAGGTGGTAGAGCTCATAAGCTGGATTCCCTCTGGGTTGGGCCCTGTGAGGTCACCTTTAAGAAGGGTGTTGATTATACCGTGAAACTACTGTCTTCTGGACGTCCTTTTGCCCAGGTTCACTTCAAATTTCTCTGCAAATATCAAATCCCTGTGTTCAATCTTGAGGGGGGAGATGTCGTAAATTGCGCAATTAATGCTATTTTGATATGGTCTTCAAATATTGATAGCTGCAAAGATTTGGCTGGGTTTGCTTTCAATTTTGGATATTCCTTGCCTTCTGTAAATGAGTCTGGTTCAATATACACCCATTCCAGATTATTGTACCTGTCTGTGATTGATCCTGGTATGACCTCATCCCAAAGTGACCCCTTCAACCACTCTGTCTTCCTAATGAGTGATCACTGTTCCTTGTCTACTATTTAAGTAGAATCATTTCTCCTAATAAAGACAACTTTATCCACATTTGTGTTGGCTTTCATAATCTTCAAGCTTTTTCTAGTCCTTTTTGCCAAAACAGCTTCCTCTTTCATTTTCCAGAAAATTAAGGTACATGTCCTTAATTTTGCCCTGAAGGCTAACCCAAGGCTAGCTTTGAACCTCAAATCTTTTTTTATAAAGATTTCCTGCCGTGTTCTCCTTGATGTTGTCCCTAGGAGCCAAACACAACAAGTGTCATAAAAACGCTTGAATGTCATCCATGATGCTAACTGATTCATAAATTACATCTAAGCACTCATTTCATTATGGTTACTGACTATCATTGTCACAAATTGTTAAAAAAAGAACATGAGGATTTCCTGGATAGATGACCCTTAAATCTGAAAAGGCATGATTTCAATGAGGCCTATTATCCTGAGGTCTGACATGAAAATTCTGACAGCTCATAAAATGCCTATCTTTGCCATACACTCTTATAAATCTGATATATTATATAACTCATAGGGTACACTGATTTCTAGACCAGCAAAACAAAAAATACACCTTGTCCCCCAAACTTATCTAAAGATACTGTAATCTAAAACAGCTAATTTTTCAAAAAGTTAAATACCAATATATCTCCTACATTCAACTGAGTATATGCATTGAAACTATTTCTCAATATTACATCACTACAGGGTATAGTAGGGTAACCAAGACTTATGATTGGCTAAAAAGTTTACTTCTGGGAAAATTTCAATGTATTATACCAGATGTTGTTGCCTCCTGTCACAGCTTTTAACTGCAGCATCCTCAATCACCAAAATATAAGTTCAAGTTGAATTCTCCTAAACATGCATTTCGCACCGTGAGTATTGATGCTGTTGTGCCTTTTCCTATTGCTATAAAAGGCTCTTAATTTATCTTGGCTGTACTAGATCGCTTTAAGAAGTGAGTTGAGACCTGTGCTATTACAGACATTGCTGCCAAATCACTGCCAACTTCTTGAATCAAGATATCTTTTACCACTATAACTTTCCCCAAGTGCTAATTTCTGACAATGGAGCTACTTTTAATTCTCAATTGATTAAATATATGTGTAATCTATGGGGATCCATCAAGTTTTCTCTGAATTTTATACTGCTTCTACAAATAGAATAATTAAAAGAGCTAATTAACTCTAGTTCAAATTATGTGCAAGTTGACCCTCCCTAACACTGTCAGTCGAGAGATGTTTCTAAGAGTGCCCTATTTGCAAATATCTTAATTAGACATTGTATCACTGAAAAATATCATTTTTCTATGATATATGGTCAATAATATGCCACCCCTCAATAATAGGTCCTTATTAGAGGGTTTAATGCTTCTGCTGACCCAAAGTTACATTTAAAGATTATTTTAAATCAAATTATTAGCATCCATACTACTTTTTCAACTATTGCTTTCAAAACTAATATGTTAAAGCTCCCTTCTTACAGTATTTCTCTCTCTTCCTGAGTCCCAGATGGATGATAGCAACTGTAAGAATTTAAAATTTTAGAATTTAACATATTCAATTTTAACAATTCTATTTTTTATTGTTTTAGGATTTTTTTATCTTAAATAATTTTTCTTAGTATTAAAAGCCAAATTTAATTTTTATCTTAAAGTTTTAAGTAAAATTCAAAAGTTAAAGCTAAAACAAAATTTAGGATTTTTGACATAAAAGGTCTTACATTATTAAGGATTGAGCTCTTAAAGTTGCCTTGGTGATATGATAATATTTTATTACGATTACTTTGGCCCATACCCACAAAATTGAATCTATTTGGGTTAGCCCTTGTGAATTCACCTTTTTGAAAGAGCCTAAATAAACTAATAAGCTTCTATCTTATGATATATCATTTTCCCGATTACATGCCAGATCTCTCAATAAGTACCAGCTCCCTTTGGTTAATCTTGAGGGTCAAAATGGTATTAACAGCAATATCCAGAATATATTAATTTTACCCTGAATTTTTAACTGATAAGCAAAGGTTTATATGGTTTTATCTTTCAACTTTATAAGCTTCTTACTTTTTAAAATGAAGCCATTTTAATATGAATGTTATCTGGATCCCTCATCTGAATTCATGGATGTGTTATTGATCTTAAATAAGTCTCACCATTATCTATTTAGAGTTTAATCCACATATTTTATTATATTTATTCCAATTGTAATAAAAAAGATATCAATTTCATCTAATTTTTTATATTATTACTTCAGAAAATTTTCTTAAGGTACAGGAAGATTTAATAATATAATCTAATTAAAAAGGGCCTTCTTAAACTTCCTTTGTTTATCCTTAAATTATATGCCAAGTCTAGAGCAACCCACAAATATGTGGCTATAAAGATTTCCTGCCATGTTTTCTTAGATTTTACAACCAAAAGCTTGAAAAAAACACCTAGGACAAAATAGTACAGCAATAACCATAGGTGACCAAAATTTAAGCCCAGGTGTGGAACCCTAACCAGATCTCAAACCATAAACTGATGACTTACTGATGCATCCTATTGAAAAGCTGGTACTAAATAGGGGGAGAGAAATATCACCCCGCCCAGCCACTTCTATTTGAGAGATTTTCATCCCATCCCCATTTCATACCTAACCTATTTATTAGGCTCCAGGTTAATTTTTTCAAGCATGATTCCTTATTGGTTTTTTAAGAAAACATCTCTTCTTTCATTCCAACCCCATATCTCCCAAATAAATTTTTTGGCTAGTTTCTCTTACCAGAATTTATTCATGAAGCCTTTTAGGAAACAGCCAAAGTCTTAGGCTATTACTACTCATATCTTTACACTGTGATTTAGCTGATGAGATTAGGATATAGAGATAAAAGATTAAGAGAACAGGTGAAGATGGCTATGAACTGTTGCCTTCTTGGGGCCATATACTATGAAAGTTTGGTTGATATCTTAATAGTATAAAGAACAGTTAAAAAATGGTGTATACTATTGGACTACCTAGTAATATGACAAATGAATTGACTTTTGGGTATCAAAGAAAAACAAGAATTGAATTTTCCTGGGGTTTGGTCTCTTTGAGCCTTCCTTTTGCTAGTGGGCTATATAAGTGTTAGTTCTGTCTTACTTTATTGATTGAAGAGTCAAAAGACAATGAAGCTTTTGAGTCAAGCACGTTCTGGGTGTGTCAGAGCCATTTGGGGTAGTACACCAAGGCCTCAACACAATCACTCATAGGGGAACCCAACTGGGCCAGCAACTCAGGATGGCAGGTCCAATTCCTGCTGTTCTTATCTATCAGTAGTCTGGCATCCTGAGAGTCTACCCTTTGTAGTGGCAAAACAAAAACTCAAAGATTAAGAGAATAATAGATAAATTCTTATGAATAAGATGTCTTTCTCATTTTTCTTAGTAATGTTACAACTGAACCAATGATAGTTCAGTATTTGATTGGGGAAGACAACAGTCCAATAGAAAGGACAAGAATGAATAGAATAAGATGTACTTTATTGAAGAATGTTGTGTCTAATATACCATATGGGGAAAGCCACCAAGCCACAGGGGATGGCATAGTGGTGTGTTCCATGTAAAGTTCAAGACCAAGGAATAACTTGTGCAGGGATCAGCAGAGTTGAATTTGTAGCGCTCCTAATTAGGATGAAGTGCCCAAAATTCAACATTACCATTAGATTGATCCATGCTGTTAGATATTCTTGGGGTGACTCATCAAGTGCCCCTGTGTATTGTAAGATACATTGGCAGGCAATGAGGAAAACTCAGTTGAAATACCCTCCCCTTTCCCCCTGCTTATTGTCAGACACCAGGATTGAAGTCTGAAGAAGATCTGGGAAGGTCTACATGAACAACTTTTGTGTGGGGATGGTGCAGCAGGGACGCAAGCGCTTGCTGTGGAGCTTTTTGGTGTTTCCCTGGGCGTCTTCAAGTTGATAGATATGGTTATCATAGACTGCAGCTATCTTGAAGGGTCCCAAGTGGTTGAGCTCCAATTCAGCTGATTTGGGAATGAGATCATAGACAGGGTCACCTACGGCGTATATTGCCTCAAAGTGTCCCCCACTCAGTTTGTTTGTGTTTGATGTCTCGGGCTTCGGCACGTCACTGACTCAGGGAGGGAGTAGTTGTCAGGGGAGATTTCTCAGGAACCGTAGATTTTAATTTCCCTTGTTCTACTCCCATCAAACTATCAGGGGTTTCAAAGGCCAAGGTGTTAGGGCTGAACCTGGTACCTCTGTTAATTCTTGATTGTAAGATGAGTAAGGCAGTGGGCAGGTGTTCAGTCCACACGGTATTGGGGTGCTCCTGTGAGAGCTTGGAAATCAGTTGGACCAATAAACCATTTAGGCGCTCTACACAATTATTGGCTTGGGGATGGTAGGGAGTTGTGACTACTTTTTGGAGGGCATTCTTAGTGCAATGCGCCTTCATGACATGTCCTACAAGCTCAGATCCACCATCTGTGATTAGGCGTTTGGGTCGCCCAAAGCAGGCCACAATTTCTTTGCCTATGAAGCGGGTAATGGTAGTGGCAGCGTGGTTGGTGGTTTCACACACTACTGTCCAACAGGTGAAGTAGTCAATGGCCGTAATGATGTACTTCTTGCCTAGTATGTCTTCAGGGAGAGGCCACACAATGTTGAAGGCCCACTGCTCAAAGGGTTCCATAGCTTTGATGGGCAGGACAGACTTGGGGGTGCAGGTTTAGACGTGTTCTTTTTGCCCAACACACATGGTTTGAGGAGGTCCATGATGTCTTGGTGCATACAGGGCCATCAAATCTTGCACTTCATGATTTTGAAGAGGTTACATCCTCTTATGTGGCCCAAGGTGCGGTGGTAGTGTAGTATGGTATCCTCTCACTGTGTGGTGGGAATGTAAGGTGTCTTTTCATCTGTCTCTGCCTGGTGGCAGATGTTACCAGCATCAGTGGTGAACTGGTTCTTGTTGTCCTTCAGCTTGGAAATAGTCATGGAATTAAGGCCTTTGTAGCAGGTGGCTTTAGGACGTAGATAAAGCATGGGTGAGTCTGGGTCAAAGCCGTCATCTCCCATGATGGACACTACATAGAGTCTGGAGAGAGTGTCAGCTGTGACCAGCTCCTTCCCAGGTTTGTATTTAATGCACAACTGGTACAGGGACATACTTTTGACCCATCCTTCCTGACATCAAGTCAAATGTGACTGGATATTGAATTACTGAAGAAACTTGTGGTCTGTCAGGACGTGGGGTGGAAAGGTGGCCCCTTCCAGGTAACAGCACCATTTTTTGATGTAGTGAAAAATTGCTGCTAACTCCTTGTCTTGTATGGGATAGCGTTGCTCTGATTTGGTGAGCTTCCTGGATTTGTAAGCCACAGGGAGGAAGGCACCATTGTCAGTTTCCGCCCTTAGCACACCCCCCTATGACTCTGTCAGAGGTATCAGTCTCAAGTTTTTACTGACAGTTCCAATTGGGATTATGTAGTACAGATGCAGTTGTAAGCCTCTGCTTCAACGTCTCAAAGGCCTGGTCTCTGGTGGGTGTCCAGTGAAAGAGCTGTTTGGTGTTTAGGAGCTAAGTGAGAGGTACAATTAGTTCTCCACAATTGGGAATAAACTTTTGCACATAGGCAACCATGCCCAAGAACGTACACCCCTGACCCACATCAGTGGGGGGTAGCATGCTTGTTATTGCCTTAATTTTGGAAGAGTTGGGATTTATTCCTTGGGCATAGATGGTGCTCAAGGAAAAAGAGCTCTGACTGGAGAAATTTGCATTTGGAAGGCTTGGCCTTTAGCTGGATTTTAAAAAGGGTGTCAAGGACAGCAAAAAGGTGTTGGAGATGTGTGGTTTGATCTTGGCTGAGAAATTAATGTTTTCAAAATACACAACAACACATTTTACAATTAAATCTTCAAATGCTTTGTTTATCAACATGGCAAAGGTGGAGGGAGTGTTAGTCATTCCAAAGGTCATGACACAACACTCAAACAACCTGTACTGTGTGCAGAAAGCAGTTTTTGCCTTGCCCCTGGTGCAATGGGAACCTGGTTATACCCTGTGGTGAGATCAATCTTACTGAAAACCTTCACACCCGCAAGCATGTCAAACAGGTTTTCAATTAGAGGTAAGTGGTATTTTTTACTGTCACCTTGTTTAGAGTGCAGTAGTTGGTTACCAAGCAAAGGGACCCGTCCTTCTTGGCTACAAAGAAGACCACAGCCCAGTATGATGAGAGAGAGACAGACAAAGCCCAGATCAAGCACGTCCACGGGGTGTTGACAGAGAGTCTTGTCTTCCTTGGGCAGCATCCCTTGCAATTGAACAACATGCTATATTTCTCTTGGAGGAGGCAACTGGTCTAGTGTTTCACTGAAGACGTCCTTGTACTTGTCAAGAAGTGCTGCAAGTGCTGGTGAAGATGTGGTGGCCAAGGGGGGAGCAGTGGGTTTGGAGCAGATGAATTAGACTGAACACTGGATAAAGTCCAGCTTCTCCCCCTTGAAGCCGTACATACTGGTTTCTCTGAGTCTGAACAATACAGTGTTGTGGAGTAATTTGCAAATTTTGATGGGGTAAATCTGGAAGCCCACCCCATTTCTGTTGTGGTTGATTACAGATGTATCCCAGTAAATATATGGCGGTTGTGCTGGAGCCAATTGAGGCCAGCTGTCAGGATTGTCAATTCTCTCTCCCTGGAAACCTGGGCCCAAGAGTGGGATTTGAACCCTGAACCTGAATCCCTGTGGGCTGCCAGCCCTATGGACCAAGGGACCGCTTGCCTACTTTTTCTGGGACTGAGCCTCTGCAAGCTGAAGCTCCTGCTAAGCCCCAAAGTCAGAATACCAGTGCAGGCTTGATCATGATGGTGCCCAAGGAGGAGCTTCTCAAATTGCCTAATGGAGGCAGAGAAAGTTCCTCTGTGAACTTCATGAACTTGAAGCCCTCTCAGGTAACTAATCAAAATCCAGTTGCCAAAGTAAAACACGGGCTTTAGGCCTGACCCCGTGACCACAGCCCAGAATCAAGAAAACCAGGTGACCAATTTGACATTCCAACCAATGAGAGAACACCCAGCCAAGGTGCCATTTCGCGCTACTGCACCTGGGCCTCCTGGCCACCTGCCTGCATTTTCCACAATATTTTGATGAAGCCCTTATAGAAAATACTAAATTTGGAGGCAGAATTCTACATAGTCCTATAGATTCTGTGCTCAAACCTTATTGCTATTTTTAAATAAAGGTTATGTTATTTTGGCACACACAGCTATTGTCTTATTTTGTATTTGCTATCTACCAATTCAGTTCAAGATCCCCTGGCCCTCCTGCCCTGCTGCCCACAGCTTTCTGTCCTCCTGGTGTACCCTTTGTCCCTGTTCACTTCACTGATTATCCTTTGAAACCTGAATATAAGGACTACACCCTGGAAAAGATATGTGAATTCAATCCTTTGGCCTGCATACAATCTGCAATTAGATATAACTGTCAAGACTGGGGATATTCTCAACACCCAAATTTTTAGAGGAAAGTTTAACTATCTTCCTTCTTAAAAGCTCCACATGGAACCGCCTGTGACCCCCAAGCCTATGCCTGCCTCCTCACCCAACCTCCTAATCAGCCACACTGACAAGCTGTTTGGGATTGTGTACATCATCCTCATAGGGGTGATTGATACTATTATCCCAGCCACTGGCCCGTGGTCCTGGGTGGGGAAGTTTGTCTCCTACCTTTTCAAGTTAGCTCCTCTCTTGTGGTGGGCTTTGCCCACAAAAAACCTGGCCCAAGTTACCTCTAAAAACATCGGGCCAGCCGCCCAAGACTGGATCTCTGACACCAGCAATGACGTTGTGACTGAGCCCTGCCATGATTGGCCCAGAGAGCTTAACCGGGATATTCCCCATTCTCACAGAGAACGGTACTGTCTCATGGGTGATTGACACTCTGTGGTAGTTGGCTACATGTACTGCCTTGAATCAACTAGGCACTCAATCTAGTTGTTGAGAATCTGCAAATTCCTGGTTGACCATGGTGTGATTGGCCCCAGTGTCTACCAAAATTTTGTGGATGTTCCCACAGAAACATAAGGGGGAGGCCAAGCAGGTGATTTTATTGGAAGAAAGACTTTCTTGGAGGACAGGATTGTCACTATGAACCCAGAATACGTCAAGAGTCTTGAAATTGTGCACATTATAGTTGCAGGGGTTTTTGGCAAGGAGAGATTGGGAGTGGGATACAAGTGAGGTTGCAGAGCCTCTTGTATCTACAACCCCCAGGCTTTTCCCAGGTCCTCAATCTGAGCTAACTGGAGCTTCCCCTTGAGGGAGCGCTTAGCCCCATTCTGCTGCTGACAGGATTGGCGGTGGTCCACCTGATTGTGGGCACTGCCAGGTGGGGCAAGACTGAGGGGGTGTGTTATTAGAACTGCAGAACCTCATTGAAGATTGGTTGTTGGCCTCTACAATAGCCTTATAGAAGTTACTAATGGAGGTACAACACCCCACAGGAATCCATTTGTAAATATGGGGTTTGAGCACATTGACTATGAGAGTGAGCAACATGGCATTTCTGTCAATGTTGGTTTCTGGAGTGGCAGCAAGGGCTTGCTGCCAAGCCGTAAGAACTCAGGGACAGACCCTATCTGTTATATAGCCAGGAGAGGAGTTCCCACTACAAAGGTTGAAAAAGTTTCACTGTAGCAGGATTTGGCAGCGTTCCTGAATGTTGCCCACATGACATTTTGCTCTTGGCTTTCCCAGTTGGTAAACCACACATCAGTAGGCCCTGTAAGGCGCCTAGATGAGGTGGCAACCCACATGGGCTCAGGCACTTGGCAGATGCAAAGGCGGGTTTCTGTGGAATGGAGCCAAATGACAATGTCAGCCCCTTTCACAGCACCCGCAAAGGACTTGAGCTGGAGGTTTAACATGTGTTGCAAAAGGTCCAATTGAGGCAGTGTGACACTGGCGTTGCGTTAACCTAGGCAGAGACAGTTGTAAACGCTTGTTAGTACCAACTGGTCCTGATGGATGATGTATCTCTTGGGGATGTCCTCATTGGGGATTGAAAGGAAGGTTGGTTGGTGGGGAGTAGCCATACAACCTGTACTTTGTCCTCTCTTGGGGAGAAATTTCCCTTTAGGTAGGTTGTGAACCTACTTCTGCTACCACTGTTGCAACTGAACCAATGGTAGTTCAGTATTTGATTGGGGAAGACAACAGTCCAATAGAAAGGAAAATAATGAATAGAATAAGATGTACTTTATTGTAGAATATTGTGACTAATATACCATATGGGGAAAGCCGCCAGGCCACATGTGGTGGTACAGTGGCAGGTTCCATGTAAGATTTGAGGCTGAGGAATAACTTGTGCAGGGATCAGCAGGTCAAACTGGTAGCGCTCCTAATTAGGAGAAAGTGCCTGCAATTTGATATTGCCATCAGATTGGTTCATGTTGTTAGATACATCAAGAGGCAACTCATTAAGTGCCCCTGTGTATTTTAAGATACATTGGCAGGCAAGGAGGGTAATTTGGTTGCAAAATTAAGAGATAATTTTAGAAAAGATAAAATAAGTGCTGTGCAAACCTCTTACTATCTGTCAGAGATCTATTTATTGAGCAATTGCTTTCCAATTGAATGGAGAAAATCACCCAGGTTGAAGTCTACTAAAGAGGAACATACCAGGATGACAGGCATGAGCAGATTTGATAAATGTTCTATCAATTTAAATCTTTCTAAGAAGGGAGAGAACTAGATGAGGGCATAGTAAGAAGCATCATAGTCAGAATATATCATGGGATGTAAGGATGATTCACTGGAAGAATAAAGCTGGGTTTAAAATTAAGGGAGTGAGGTTATAAAAGTCTAAAATTGTACTAATGAGATTAATACAAGGTTTTTTGTGGACGTGGCCTAGTTAGAAAAATCCTAAGTTTTCATTAGAAATATGAAATTATGTACTGATTCAAAAAGCAGTGGTAATTTAGGCGGTATCATTGACAAGTGATTTTTTGAAAATCTCCTGATCTAAATAATAGTATAAAATGAAGAATATAGAAAGGATATAAATTTTAAAAAAATTGTTTGTGCATTTTATCTCATAAAGAGGAGGAGGCTTAAGTATTACAGGGCAAATGTTGTGAAAGTTTATGATTTTATAACTCATGGGGCATTCCTAGCTTAATAACATATGGGAAATGTAAAACTTGTAGCAAGATGCAGCCTCAGAAAGAAAAAAGGGCTTTAAATTTGAGGTTTCTCTCTAACTCATTGTTTATTTTTGGCTTGAGTAACATATTGTGAGAGGTAAGATGAATATGCCATAATATGGTGGACCAATTATTCAGTTTTAAGGTGATTTGGGGCCACTTGGTGGTTACTTTATTTTTAGTCTATATTTCCTGGAGAGGTTATTTCATCATTATTAATTCTCAAATAGGGGCTATTTTATTCATCTGATTGATCTCTTGATGCTTAAAGTCTGGGAATTCATATGAGGAAGTTTCTGAATTGAAAATAGTATCTGATGATACTTTCATGTAATCTGAATTCTTTTTAAGGTCAATTAATCTGTTTTATGGAAGTGTGTAATTACATTTAATTTAATGTAGTTTGGGTTAATCTTAAATAATTTCCGATGGATTCAGCTTAATTATAGGTATAATTCAATTACACTGGAAGGAAAACTGGGATCAATTCCCTGAGTGTTCAAGTGTCTTGAAACTCTTAGAGGAGGTATTTAAGTCTTAATTAAATATACAATAGACTAAGAGGCTGGAATTTACATCTGATGAGTAAGGAAAGGATTTCCTTATATCACTAAGTTGATCCCACTTCCAGAATATGGAAGGATGGGTAAATAGAAATTCAGTGGACTAATTGGGATGACTATGGTGCTAATTTAAACCTGCTTCTTCTCTAGGGTTTATCCCTGGGCCTTTGAGCATCAGGTAGAGGCAGGTTCTTGACAGTAGTGGTCTTATGTACATGTAGTTAACATCTAGTAGGTAATGAATTAATAAAGTTATATATCTTATAATCTAGAGTCTTTAGTGGTAGTCCATTTTAATTTTATCTCCCTTGGAATTTAATATCTCTAATAGTTAGGGTTTGTTTTTGGGAAGTAACTTTAGTATCATTTCTGGCCTCTATGTACCTGTTCCAACAAATTAAAGCTGCTTTCTAATTCTCATATTGAGTTTTAGTAGCAAGGGGGTTTTGAAGGGGACTTGGTGCTTTTTAGAAATTTAATTAAAGCTAGTTTGCCATTTAGCCTCAGTGTTTTGAATTTTGGATCATATATCTCTGGGGTGGTTTACCTTTAATTTTAATTAGATTTAGTTGAATGTTTTGCCATAAACCCTCTGAGCTGTACCTTTCTGGTATTTTGAAGGGAAAGTAATTTATATGATTTGACTTCATCAGATGAGGTGGGAAAATACTGCAGCTGGAAGGAATGTCACAGACAGGAAGCAGCCATGGTTGTTAGAAAAAGCAGAGGAGGGGAAGTACCTTGAGAGTTTTAGGAAGGCATAAAAATAGGAAATACAATATATTTTTTTGAATTTAAAAAGAGTAAAACAAATACAAAAGTCTATAGTATTTATTTGGAAATAAAAAATTTTATTCAGATTTTTTTGTGGTAAATTATCCCTTAAAAACTAAAGTGATATAACTATCAAAGTATCCACAGAGAGGGTAACAGTATTAGCAGTAAACAAGATCCAGGGAATTGAAAAACCTGCAATTATCAGCATTTAAACTGTCTGCATGTGAAAATATGGATATCATTTGTCAAAATTGCTTTTTTACATATTTTAACAATTAGAAAAGCCTACATTTCCTTATTTTTATGTAACCTACTGGATGTTAACACTTTTTAACAAGAAAAATTTCAAATGCTGAAATTTTTTGTCAGGAAATGTGATCTATCAGGGTTGATTGATCCATCTCCTCATCCCTAGGGCTAAGGACCAAAAATAAACAGGCCCCTGCCAGATTAAGACACCTATTTTGGATGTATACAAAGCTCTATCAGCTAATTGTAGGTTCCCCATTTGAAATATACCTGAAACATTCAGGGTCAAAAACCATTGGCTGGTTGAGAAGTCCACATAGCTAAGTGTGAACTATTTGAGATTAATACAGTGAATGTACCTCCACCAGATAGAATAAGACAGAGAAAATACAGCATCTGTTTCACCAAGCAATAGGTCAAAGGACTGTCCATGCATAGTATTAATTACACCAGCAACAAGATGGGACCCACCCAATCAATATCAACTTAGTTGGTTGCGACTGAGTCAAGGAGAAATCTATGCCAAAGAGGGAAGATTAGGCATATGATTTTTCTCATTTCAAAACCATTGTTCAGGTTTGGAATCCAACTCTAGGGGTTAAAAATAGCAGCTTGGGGATGATAGGATAGCTATTAAGAGTTATCTGAAGCTAGATGCTAGTCCGGCCACAGTCCACTACGCTATAAAAATCCCTTCCAAGATCATTTGGAAGGAAGACAATTAATAGAAAACCACATTACTACCAACTATATTTTAGTAGTGTCAAGTAGTAGATAAAAGCATATTATTGATACTTCCCAGATTCTGTCAAATCACCTCTTCCCAAAGCTGCCAGTGTTGCGTCAACTGACCACAGGATCCCCCAAACTGATTGGCTATAGCAACAAAGGACATAACCCTGTCAGTTTCTACAAATACAAAAAACACCAATTGGAAGTACATCTGTCTCCATACAAATTGCTTCTATTGGCATGCCCAAATACTTTAATAAAAACAGTTATTCTTCCTCAAAAACACAAAATATTGACATTTTTCTTGGTAAAAATTAAGCCCAAATAAAATTTTAGGGTAACATGATCACATAGAATTCAAAATAATGATGAACAATAATTAAAAGCTTTAATAAAATACACTATATGAATAATTTACTATGAAATTAAATATTTTCACTATAACATTTTTTTGTTAATTATATAAAAAAGCTTAAAATATTTTTCAGAGAAAACCTACCAAAAATTTAGCTTATTTATGAAAAAATAAAAAGTAAAACTTAATTTTAAAAATAATTTATTAGAAACAAGAAAAACTATATATACTCCAGTAAAAAAATAATTATTTAAGATAATATTATAGAATTTCACATAAAAACTAAATATCAAAAACCTATAAATTTCTTCAGATTTTTAATTTAAATCATCTATATAAACAATCTTACTATATTTTAACATAAAATTTTTATAATAAAAGTCAAATAAATTGAGTACTGTTTATTATAAACTAAGAAGATGAAGGCTTGCTTTCAGAGAGTACATTAGCAATCTTTCCTATCTTCTACCCAAGCTTAGATAGCTCATACTTATTCTTGATGGCTGTCTTAATATGCTCTGTTGTAACTGTGCTGTTTTAGCAGAATTACAAGGGGAAAAATATTTAGAAGCTAAATCATAATCTTTATTGAGAGATAGTGATTTTATAGTCATTGTGAATCAAGGATAACAGGAACATGATTGTTGATCACATGGTTGGATGGAAGAAAGGGGTGGCTTGATCCTAGTAATGAGTCAAGAGCCAAAACAAGGTATCCGCCATAAAGGATCATCATCTGTTCATGTTGTTGGATTTGGTAATTTGAGTTGACTTCCTAGTCTGGCTTCAAGTGACCAGATAATCAGATTGCAGGTCACAAACCTGCTTGGTTAGAACCTTGCTGGCGGGTCAAGCCTGCGGGTTTTCATCCCCCCCCCCCCAACTGAAGGTTGGCCTCTTCTGGGGGCAGGTTGTCAGGGAGGTTATCAGGAGCCCAGGCGCCATATTGAACTAATTGTTATTCTGTGGTGGGCAAGGCAGTTTCTTGTTGTTTTTGTCTCACTTTGCAGGGTCTCAGGCAATCATGGTGTAGGGTCTTGTCTTGCTTACGTTTTCCAAGTTCTTGCACAAGGTAAGTGTTACTATTGTTTACCTTTAGAATTATTGCTGGCCCCACTTTCTTGGGTTGTAGTTTGCTCTTGTCAACATTCATGACCCAAACTTTGTCCCCAACTTCATGTCTATTGCGGATGGAGACAAAGGTTTTTTGAAGACGTTCATTCTCCTTCACTGTTGTTTGCTGTTAGACTCTACAGTGTGAGGGTCTGAGCATGGGGGACATTAATTGGAATTTCCAGTTTAGGTCCTATCAATGCTTGAATGATATTTGGCTGTGTGCTGTATACCAACTCAAACAGGCTTTTTCTGGTGGATCTGTTCACTTGGGTTTGGCACACAAGTAGTGCAGTTGGTAGCTGCTTATACCAGTCTTCAGGTCTCCTGGCAGTGAGCTTGGCTATGCTTGTATAGGGCTGCCATTAAGCCGCTCTATACGTCCATTGGCCTGTGGGTGGTATGACATTGTCATAGTGTGTTTGACCCCATTTTTTGCAAGGTATACATTGGTGGGTTTAGAGGTTACTTCTTTTCCTCCATTGGTTATCAGGAGTTCTGGCTTTCCAAACTTGCTGTTTATTTCTTTGCCTATAAATTGTTGTACATTGTTGCCAGTGTGTGCCTTTAGTGCTTGGGCTACTGGCCATCTTATATCAAAGTCAATGGCGGTGATGATGTATTTTTTGTCATTGTGTTTTCCTGGCATGGGGCCAACAATGTCAAGAGCCCATACTTTGAAAGGTAGTTGTGTGTGGATGGGAAGTACTGACTTTAGCAGGATTTTGCTTCTGGAAAACTTTTTGCATACCTCACATTAGTCAAGAACTTCTTGAACATTGCAATATATGGTTGGCCACCAGGCCTTATGCTTAAGGAACTCAAATAGTTTTTGGCTCTTGGTATCTTCAAAGTCTCTGTAATAGCGTAGGATGGTGTCTACTTGCTGATGTGTGGGGATGTAGGCAATGGTTGTGCTGTCAGGCATTTTTCTGTGTAGGGTCCCATATACGTCAGCAAATAGGTGTTCATTTTTGATAACTTTTTCCTTTGTTATGTTGGTTGTGCTGGGGGGAAACATTTGTCTTTTGTTAGTAGTACTAAGAGAGGCCAGTCTGGGTTGAGCCCATTCTCCCCTCTTGAGGCACAGACATACAGGCGGGAGAGAGCGTCTGCCATGGCAAGCTTGGCCCCAGGTTTGTACTGTATGAGCATGTTAAACATCTCCAATAGCTCCATCCAGTGGGCTTGGCGGCGCAACAGATTTGCTTGAGTTTTGAAATAGATGAGCAACTCGTGCTAGGTTAATGCTGTGAATTCTTCCTGCCGTTCTAGGTAACAGCGTCATTTGACTAGAAAATGTACAATAGCCAAAAGTTCTTTGTTGTGGATAGGGTATTGACACTTGCCATCTGTCAATTTTTGCAATTCATGACCTACAGGCAGGAAGTCACAGTCATTATTTTTTTATTTGTAGTACTCCCCCAATAGATGGATCTGAGGCGTCAGTTTTTATTTGGTATTCCCTGTCACGTTTGGGGTATTGCAGGATGGGAGCTGTTGTGAGTTTCTCCTTGAGGTGTCTGAAAAAAAGGTCATGTTGGGGGGTCCACACAAACTTGGATTTGGCGCCTGTTATGGCGGATAAGGGGCAGTCAAAACGCCACAGTCAGGTATGAAGCGGTGTACATAGGCCACCATCCCCAAGAAGGTGTGGAGTTCTAACTTATCCTTGGGCGGTGGCATCTTGCAGATGGCCTGTATCTTTTGACTGTTGGGTTTTATGCCGTCCTTTGAGACTATGTGTCCCAGGAAGGGTAGTTGCTTGTGAAAGAACTGGCGCTTGGAGGGCTTGGCCAACAGTTTGAGTTGTGCCAAGGTAGCAAAGACTGCCTCTAGGTCTTGTGGTGTTGTTCCACCAAGGGACTGTAGACAATAATGTTGTCCAGGTATACTAGGGCGTGCTTGCCTATGTGGGGCGCAAATACTTTGTTCATGGAGGTTACAAAGGTGGACAGGGCATTTGTCATGCCAAAAAGGAGCACCACACATTTTGTATAAGCCATTTTTAGTGTGGAAGGCTGTTTTGGGGATATCTTCCTCCTTGATGTGAATCTGTTGTAGCCTGCCATCAGATAAATCTTGGAGAAGACTGTGGCTCCTCCTAAGGCGTCAGAGAGGTTGTTAATCAGTGGTAGTGGATAACAGTTCTTGATGGTAACTTTGTTTAGGGCTCAGTAGTCTGTGACCAGATGTAAGGTACCGTCCTTCTTAGCCACAAAGAATACAGCAGCCCCAAAGGGAGACTGTGAGGGGCGGATAAGTCCTTTTTCCAATGACTCCTTGAGGTAGGCACGTAAGGTGTTGTCTTCATTTGAGGTCATCCTGTAGATAGGGCGCGCCTTGGGTACAGCCTCCTTGAGTTGACTGGAGTGCTGGATGTGCTTCTCAGGGGGCAGCCTGGGCAGCGCTTCCTTGAAGATTTCTGGATGGCGGGCCACAATTTTGTAATCCTGAGATGTGGAGGTATCCTGGTGATCTTTGAAGTGTATGATCTTGTACTGGCAAGAGTCCCAGTCAATTGCCTTCAGGTTTTCCTTTTTGTCCAGGATCTCATTGATGCATACAAAGACATGGTTGTGTAGGAGTTGGTCCACTGAGTCAGGGTAGATCTGGTGGTTGACACATTCACAATTGATGGTCAACACTGAGTTTGCCCAGTCTACGTGAAGTTTTTTCTTCCATAATCAGTCTAGCCCCAGCACAATATCAAGCTTTGGGAAGTCAATGACGGGACCTTGGATGGTGGATTGAAGGTTCTCAAGCATGACAGAGAAGGGGGTAGTTTCCTTTGTCACAGCAATGTGGTGTTCATCAGCCAGGACCATATTTTTAATCTGCAAAGGATTTGTGGTTAGCTTGAACTTATCCACAAAGCTGCTGTTGACTAGGGTTCAATCTGCACCCAAATCCAGGAGTGCTGAGCCTGTGTAACTGCAAAAGCAGAAAGAATAGGACATCAGTTTATTGAAATTTCTGGTGATGGTGTACAGTACCAGGTCCTCCAAGGGCACTTGGATCATTGGACACTGGCCCACATCCTTGGGTTATTATTCATCATTGGGCAAGTCAGGAGTTGTATGAGGAGAGCTTGGCTTGCTTAATACTCTCCCTGGGCTTTTCCTTTTCTTGATTACCTTGTGTGGCAGTGATACAGAAATGGGTACAATTTGACTGGCCATTATTCCCACTTCCATGTATATTTGAACCTGTGGGTTTATGGTTGGTGTTATTCCTGTTTTTTCCAGGGGGTGGTCAAGTGAAGCGCCCACCTGTGTGGGAGTCTTTGGGTCTCTTGTGTTTCTTAGTTTGTGCCTTATTGAGGGTGTGGGATGTTTTTTCTGCTTTCTCTGCCTTGTGGTACAGGCTTTGTAGGTTGGTCACTTGGTCCAGGTTCACATGTCTCATTACATGCACCTTAAGGGCGTCATAGTACATGAGGTGTGTAGCTGGGGTGTCAAATGCCATGTCAGAGGGTGCACAAAGTTGGAGTTCCTGGTAGGCGCGGGTGAGTTCCTTCACAGTGCCTGTCTGGGTTAGGTTCTTTACTTGGTGTATTATCATGAGCGCTGTATCCTTAAGCACAAATCTTGCCAGGAAGTCTTGCTTAAAGGTATCACAGTTCTTGTTGGTGTGCTCCTTGTTCCACTTGTTGCACCAGGTGCCAGTGTCATGGGTCAGGCAAATGGAAATTTCTGCAATCCAAAATTGCTGTGGGCATTCCATCTGGGCCAGCTTGCTTTTGGCGGACTGGATCCATGCGGCAGTGTTGTTGTTGGCCCTGGAAAAAGGTTCTAAGGCAGCACTCTGTAGTCTTTGAGGTATGTAGACTGGCATGGCGCCTTTGTTGGTTGGTTGTGGCATGGAGGCGGGAGCCTGGAAGAACCCTTGTGCAGCCATGGCATTGAAGGAAGGTAGTGAAATCACTGTATTCTGGTACAGGACAAAACCATTGGATATCTTGGCCCCAGGAGTGTACGGGGTCCAGTCAGGTGGGAGGCCAGACATAATTCTGTTGAGGATTTGTTGGCTGCGGCGTGTGCAGGCAAAAGGCAGAATTTTTTCAAGATAAGGTAGGATGGAGAACCTACCTGTGCTACCAATGTTGTAAGTGCTGTTTTAGCAGAGTTACAAGGGGAAAAATATTTAGAAGCTAGATAATAATCTTTATTGTGAGATAGTGATTATATAGTCAATGTGAATCAAGGATAACAGGAACATGATTATTGATCACACGGTTGAATGGAAGAAGAGGGTGGCTTGATCCTGGTAATGAGTCAAGCGCCAAAACAAGGTATCCACCATAAAGGATCATCATCTGTTCATGTTGTTGGATTTGGTAATTCAAGTTGACTTCCTAGTCTGGCTTCAAGTGATTGTGTAATTGGATTTCAGGTCACAAGCCCGCTTGATTGGAACCTTGCTGGCAGGTCAAGCCTGCGGTTTCAACAGGGATCTAAACAATTTCAACTAAACTGAAGAGCTTAAAAATTTCTAAGCTTAAAGAGTTAAGTGAATGAAGTAAGATGTGAAGTTGTAATCTTAAGGAGAACCACTTGGAATTTCAGCTTAAAGCTTCCTCTTCAGGTGGGACCTTATTTATATCTTGCTTAAGCAAATTGCAAGGAAGGTCATGAAGAAGGTATTCAAGGAAGAGAAGTATGTTGACAACAGTGGTTTGATAGTTAGGGAAAACTCAGGCTTCAGTCTGTTTGAAAAATTCATTACTGTATTTAAGAGCTGCTTACACATTTTTGTAAATAAAGAAAGGAAATTGCTTTTCCAAAAGCAAAAAATAAAGGATTTGAAGTGGAGAGGATAGTAGGAGCAGAAAAAGCAAAATTTGCAAGCTCAAAAAAGGTAAATTTTAAGACTAAAGTTTATCAATAATTTTTATTCCAATATAGGGGATAACTAAGATCAATAGACTAAAGAATTCAAATAAAAGTCCTGCTCTTAGGGGCAAGGCATTACAATGCCTTGGGATTGGGAGCCAACAGCAAACCTTTTCTCAGTTCAGGCCAATGCCTGGAGACACCAACTGCTTGTATTTTGAAGAACCATCATAGCTAAATTCTTTGAAAAAATTCAACAGGTCCTCTCTTGTGTCTCCTAGGTCTACCACCTCCCTGGCCATGTACACAGCCATGTACTATCTCCTGGCATATTTCCAAAGAAATTTTGGTCAAATTAATGCCCATGTGAAAGCCTTCTATTGGGTTATGATACCATACCCTATTTTTACAGCCTTGACAGGCTTTCAACTGTTCAACCTGCTCTCCTATGTTACCAAAGTAACCCCTATGTTTATAGGGTATTACATTGGAAAAACCAGTAAGAAAGTGTCATGAACTACTTCCTGACATCATTGAATATCCTTGATGGATTTTAAATTACTCTCAATTATGGTTTGGATTTCCTAAGACATGCCAACAAACTCCCTGACTATCCAATTCCCCTGATGATTGTTTCACCTCTGGGGTATTGTGAAGCTGTACATTGTTCAAAACCAAAATACAACTACAAATGTTTAATGCCTGTGATCAACTTTGAGCTCCATCTGTAGCCCTTGATAAGTAACAGATATGTTTGAGATCTCCTAATGTTGGACCCTATGGTTATATAAGTGAATAATGCCCTTCCTATATTATTGTTTGTTTAATAAAATCTTTATCTTGTTCATGATTCCCAGTTTTACTATGTGCTACAATAGTTTAAAATAGAAAACCTAGCTAGTGCCTAGAATGCTTACTACTAATGTTGGTGGTGGTTTGGGTATATTGGCTTTGCTACTATGTATGACTTTCTGCTTGCTCTCCTACAATACTGACTTGGTCCCCTTGGTTGTGATACCTGATATGAAGAATGGGTGTACTACTTCTTGGTTGGTGAAAATAGACACCTTGCATGAAACCAATATGGAATACTGGATGAAGTGCAGAGACCTGATTATTGTGAAGTGGGTCCCTGACAAAAAGGGTTTTAATTGGCCTAAACTTCAATTAACCAAAGAGTTGGGCCCCTAAAAGACACTAAATAGGCCTCAGAGCCAGGGCCACCTCCCAGTGGCTGGAATAAACAAATTGATGACCCTGATTAGATTGTGCTAGTACCCAGCAGGACAAAAAAGACCCTCATCCAGCCAATTAAAAGTTAACATCAAGCCAGAAGCTAGTTTTCCAGTAATATATAGCTGGGAAATCTGAAACCCCTCTTCTTGTTAGCATTTCCTGATAAACAGCTGTAGCTTATTCAATATCAGTGTTATACCCTTGCAGGGGTCTATTATACCTTCACTTCCTTTATAATTTTGGTGCTTTAAAACAGAGGATACTGTGACAGAAATTACTGGATAACATGAAGCTGTTTCTAAGTGATGGGGAATTACCACCCAAATCCACATAGAACTGATGATTAACCACCAACGCGGCTTCAGATATTTTTTTGTGAAATTTCCAATTGTAACTCCAAGATTAAGTAGAACAATTAGTCCTAATCAAAATAGTACAAGATAAATGACCTGGGAAAGCATCAATGCATCTTCAGCGTAAAATTCTGGGCATTGGGAATTAACACAATTTTCAGTTTCAAGAATGGGGGAGGAGCTGCAAAATTAGCTGGCATGAAGTTGACATTGGGAGGCGCCAACAACAAAGTTCCAGTTGCTGGGCCCCATCTTCCAGAAATGATTTGGTTCAGAATCAGATTGTACAGAATATACTGCAACAACCCAATCACAGGATGCATTTTTTTAAAATCAAAATTAGAACTTGGGATAAATGATTTTTATTGAGTAAATTTAGGAGGACTCAACTCTTAGAGTCAAAACAGGGAAAATTATTCAATATATATCAAAAAAAAGAGACTAAGCAATATCACCTGAATCTTGACCTCCTATTCCTTCCACATTGTTCAGCAAGTACCTGGTCCAGGTTGCAAAGAACCCTTGAATGACCAGTTTCTGACGACCCTGCCAATTAACAAGCTCATATTGGGTGACCCTCAAAATATGTCAGTTTATCAACGTCAATTTGAAAGGGGGAGCTGGTTTCAGCTGGAAGACTGGAGCAGCTGTGACCCATTTTCAATTGACTGTTTGGTTCAAATCTGTTAACTTGGTTAATTTTGATACAGGTTTCCTGGCTTTCCAAGCCTTCTTACTTGGACAGACAATACCCAGCATTATGGAACCTACCGTGACATTACCCTCTGCTTTAGCCCTGGGCACAATACCACCATCTGGGAGATGGGATAAGGATAAATTCTTATGGGCAGGTGGGAGCTTCATTGCAGCTAAGGTAAGTTCATGGTGACCAATAGCAGTGGGATTGTGCTTGGAGAACTCATGGATCAGATCTGAGGAATTTGAACAATTGTAGTGGGGAACCCAGGAGTTTTCAGAATCAGGATAACCCTTCCAAGACACCAAATATTCCAAACGCCGGCAATTCTTGCGGGAAGCCAGAATACAATTTAACTCATACTCAGGTTCTTCTTCCACAAGAATGGGTTGGGAAGAGTGAGTCTCCATTCCTTTGAAGGGAGTAAGAAGACATTCATGGAAGGTATGTAAAATCTTAAAAGTAGGAGGTAAATCTAGCCGATAGGCAGAGGGACCAATCTGATGTTCTACCTTGAAGGGACCAACTTGCTTGGGACCTAATTTGCAACAGGGAACCCTGAGTTTCATATTGCAAGCATCAACCATGACTAGATCACCTGGCCTGTAAGTTGGACCTTTCTGGCGCTTGCAATCTGTGTATTCCTTGTAAGTTGTCACGGCGGCGGCAAGAGTAACCTGGAGCTCCTGATGAACCTGCCTCAATGCATCAGCCTGATTAGTTACAGCTTCCACGTTGCTAACCAAACAAGGAACCATATTAAAAGAAGGGTTGTAACCCACATTGGCATAGAAAGGTGATACTTGAGTTGACATGTGAGGGGTGTTATTATATGTGAACTCTGCCATAGGTAAATTATCACACCAGTCATCTTGTTGCGCATTAGTGTAGCAACATAGGTAGACCTCCAAACTTTGGTTTACCCTCTCTGTTTGTCCATTGGATTGGGGGTAGAAAGCAGTAGAGCGGCACAATTTGATACCAAGGATTCCAGTAAAGGCTTCTCAGAACTGAGCAATAAATTGAGGCCCATGGTCACTTATAATCTCCATTGTAATGCCATGTAGGGAGAAGATTCTGTTCACAAATAACCTAGCGGTTTCCACCAAAGTAATTGTGGTTGAGCAAGGTATAAAGTGTGCCATATTTGTGAAACAATCGACCACCACCATGATTGTATTAAACCCATTGGAATTTGGAAGCTCACCAATGAGATCCACCAACACAGACGTCCAGGGTCCTGCAGCAGGCTGTAGTGGAACCAGTAAACCAGTAGTCTTATTCTGACTGGCCTTGGATCAAACACATACCAGGCAATCTCAAACAAAAGCTGCTACCTGCACAGTCAAACCTTTCCAGGAAAACTGGCGGCGGATTAGTTCCACTGTTTTGTTTTTTCCTGGATGACCAGCCATTAGACAGGTATGATTAGCCTCCATGATTTCATCCCAAATAGTGCCCTCAGGAACCCACAAGCAACCTTGATGATATAGGACTGGACTAATCTTATGATAACCCTGAGGCTGACCCACTGGGTTTGTTCATGCTAGCTCTAATAGCCTATCATAGCCTTTAGACAAAGGTTGCAGAAACTTAACCTTGGAATACAAGTCCAGATCTGCACCCTCAGCTAAGGACATGGTGGCCAACGTAGCCATCAGAGGCAATACAAAAGGCATCACTGCTTTGTCTGGAATCATAGTATGAGTGTTAAACTCAACGTCCATACTGGCATCTGGGAGATGGGAAAAATTCCTGCTTAGTGCATTGGCCAAGTGATTTTCCAACCCTTTAATAAACTTGTAGCGGAACTTGTATCTTGTCAGATCATCATGCCATCTGGATTGATAACCCAAAAAACCCCTGGGTTGTTGATAATATAGAAGAGCTTTGTGGTCAGTTCTTACTACAAATGGATGACGTGCCAGCATGAGATTGTGATGCCAATGCTTTAAAAATTCCACAACAGCCAACAATTCCTTATTGTAAATCATGTAGTTGCGTTCTCAAGCCTCCATCTTTTGGGAGAAATACCCTACAGGTCTTTCAATCCCGTCACTAGCCGTCTGTAACAGCACACCAGCCACAGCATATTTAGATGCATTGGTGTAAACCACAAAAGGAAGCTCAGGATCCACATTTCTTAACACTGGGGAGAACAATAAAAGAGCCTTGACTGCTGAGAAGGCACTTGCGCACTCAGGTGTCCAGACCAAAGTCGTCTTTCCACTAGCCAAATATAACAGGGCGGCCACCTCAGACAAGTGGAGGATGAATTTCTTCAAGAACGTACATGTACCCAAGAAACTACAAAGTTGGGATACTGTCACTAGCGTAGCATACTCTCAAACCGCAGCTTTCTTGTCAGGGGCAATGGTGTGGCCATCCTCAAAGATAATATTACCCAGAAAGGTAACCTTGTGTTTAAAGAATTCACACTTACTCCTTTTGATGATCAAGTTTGCTTGGAGAATGCGCTCTACAACTTCCAAAAGTGGGCCTTATGAGACTCCTCATCCGGAGAAAACACCAAGTTATCATCCATATATGCAATGGCGCAAACACCTAGGAGATCCCCCAGGACTGAATCAATTAACTGGTGAAAGCAAGCTGGAGCATTCTTCAATCCAAAAGGCATTACACAGAACTGAAAGATACCCTTCTTTGTTCTGAATGCTGTTAACCATTCCATTCCTTCTGCAATCCTGATTTGATTGAAAGCATTCAACAGATCCAGTTTTGAGAATACCTTGTGTTGTAAAAGTTGCAGCAAAGGGTTGCTAGTTTCTACAAACAGTTAGTCAGTGACCTAATTCTTAATACTATACCTGTTGATGGTATAGTGACAGCCTATGAAGGACAGAAGAATAATAAGGTGTATAGACAAAACTGGTATTTATTTAGATATTATCACACTTACATGGTGTGAGGCGGGGGAATTGCCACCAGAGGCAGGGAGACACAGACAGAAGAACTTTCCAAATGGAGGAGAGTAGGTTGACACAGCTAAAAGTCCTGCGCAAGAGAACAAACGCTTTCTTGTGGCTTTCCTTAAGGAGGTAGATATAAATAACTTTGTTGTTCTATTTATAATCCTGGAAGTGAAGCCCGTGCCTTGTGCGCATTCAAAGGCAAATCAAACACCTGTTTTAGGGGCGTTTAAACGTCTTTATCACTAGTAGGATCAGGATGCAATAGCGCAACCACGTGATTGTTCCATTGTTTAATCCCTAGATGGACGACTTTTTGTCTAATCCATTCAGGATCTGCAACATTTCCCTCCACTGGATTAGACAACAGGTTTAAAAATGGCTGGCGTCTCAAGGTGATGGCTATGATGAACAGTCCCTCTAGAAGAGTCACAAGAAGAGTCTTGAAGATGGTGCAAGTGATAATTCCAAAGAGGCGCAAGCATACCAGGCCAGTGGAGGTGATGAAGGCAGCAGGGAAGCAAGTAGTCCTGCATGATGTGGACAGCAGCTACCTGGACTTGGGGGTTCACTTAGATCAGCTACTGGTGCCTCAGTTGGCCTTAGGGGGGACAGACCCATTGTTTGCTGCGCTGTTCCTAGCTTTGAGTGAGCCCAGGGAGGTGACAGGAACTGGGTTGCAAAGGGGTAACAGTATCCATTGGCGGTTCTCCATGAGGGCAGCAGAAGAATACTTGGAGGCTCAGCTGAGAGAATTCCAATTTGAGGGTCAAGGCCTTTCAGTATTGCAACAGAGGACGGTATCCAACATAGTGAAGTCAGTCCTTTGCGCTTGGGCAACACCTGGGGTTACTGACGTTCAACCAGTCAGTTGGAAAACCTCTGACAACTTTGAGCAACGTCTTTGGCAAGCCTTCCAGGAGATGTTGAAGTCATACACAGTGGAGGGGAGTGCCCATCTGGTGCCAATGGTGATGGTTGGCAACCTTGTTCTTTGAGGAATCAACCGCTGTGATACCAAGCAGGAGGAGAATATGGGGTTCTTCCTTGAGTGGGCCTTATCCTTATTCTACAGTGTGGGTGGTCAGGTCCCAGTAGAGTATGCCCTTTGCGAGAGTCTTCTGTGGGACTGTATCTTCTTGGTGGTTGCCTTTCCTGTGGACATTGGGGTCAATTGTGTGTCTTGCTTGGTGGGGGTTTGTTGCCTAATCCTTGGTCATTGGCTTTGTGGATCTGTTGGCAACCAGTTGTGTTTTTTGGCTGTCATTCAGGTGGTAGAATAGTTGGTGCGGTACTGGAAGAGTCTTGTCAGTCTCCAATAAACACCTTGTTCTTTTATTCTTATTCCTCATACTTTGGTGCAACACTATTGCAAACAGGACAACAACCCATGAAATTTTTTAATTAGGCTTTTATTTTTTTTGGGTTATTGTCCTCATTGGGGCTTACTCCTGGTCACTAGGAGCAGCACACATATACTGAGTGTGTACTATAGTGATCAATTACCCAGAATGGGGCTCCTTAAGGGTGTAGGAGTTGGGGCTAGTCTTCTGGATAACTTGAACTGGACCTTACCAAAGGGAGGCAAGTTTGGATTCTTGGTTGTACCCTCTATTGCTGAAGAAGTAGACTGAGTCTCCTACCAGGTAAGTGGGTAAGGCGGGGCGTTTGGATGCAGCTCATTCTAGGTCCTGCAACTTATGGTTTAAGTTTATGGTGTAGGCCTCTGATTTCAAGCAAATGAGGGTTTGAACCAGCTTGTTGAGGCACGCCTCTGGGGACACAGCCAGGCTGGGCTTTACCAAGGAATATAGTAAAGGGGGAAGTCCTGGTTGCCAGCCGTATAGCAGTTGGAAGGGCAGCTTGCCAGTGGCCCAATGGTACCCAATGTTGTATACAAAGATGACCACAGGCAGGAAGGTATCCCATTCAGCCTCATGTAGGTGACTGAGCTTCTGGAGTATCTGGACCAGGGTCCCATTAGTGCGCTCTACCATGCCATTTGTCTGTGGGTGATAAGGAGTGGATAGTGTCCCATTAATACCCATCAGCTGGTTGAGGCAGGGGATGATATAACTGGTGAAGTTGGTACCATTGTCTGTCAGCAGGATCTGGGGGCAACCATGTTTGTATATGATATTCTCCAGGATGAACGTGGCTGTCACCAGTGCAGACTGGTTGGGAATTGCCTTTGCCTCTACTCATTTAGTCACATGGTCAACCGCCACAATGATGAACTTGTTGTGACTGTTGATAGCTGGCAGGGGGCCCACTACGTCAATGAACTACAGTGTGGAAGGCAAACCCAGGGTGTACCAGTATGTGATGAAACTTGGCAATCTTTGGTCTCTCAATGTTGCAGTCATGACAGTTGGCTAGCGTATCCACTACGTCAGTGTGCATTCCTTCCCAGAAGCAGTGCTGCTGTAGCAGAGCTAACGTCTTCTGTATGACACCATAGCCAGTAGTCTTGTGAGCGGCCACTACTGAGTCCACGTGTAGGGATGGGCGTATGTAGGGTAGCCAAGAGTCTCTACAAAGCTTCAGGAGTTGTCCCTTAGAGACCTTGGTATCAACAGCTAACTTCTTGAGAGCCCTCTGTATCTCTACTGGCTCCTCTCCCCACAAAGAAGGATCCTCCATAAGCTTGTCATAGAGAATGTCAGCCATGGGGGATACTAAGGCAACAGTGGGAAGGCAGGAGAGACAGTCAGCATTCTGGTGGGCTTCCCCGGCTTGATGAATAATCTTGTAGTCATAAGCCTGAAATTTAATGGCCCAACGCGCCAGACGTCCTTTGGGGTCCTTGAGGGTCTTCAGCCATTGCAAGGAGGCATGGTCTGTTACAACCGCAAAATGTACCCCATGGAGATAGACTCTGAACTGTTGGTAGGAGTATATCACAGCCAGACACTCTTGTTTGGTGACAGTGTAGTTACTCTCATGAACATTAAGCGTATGTGAGTAGTATCCAACAGGGTGTTCAAGTCTGTCAGAGTCCAGTTGAGAGAAAACACCCCCATTTGCTATCAGACTAGCATCTGTATGAGCCGCAAACAGCTTGGCAAAGTCAGGGTAGGCCAGCACAGGGTCTGCAGTCAGTGTTCCTTTGAGAGCATTGAAGGCAGATTGGCACGCTGGGCTCCAGAAGAATTCCTTATCAGCTTGGAGAAGCTGAAAAAGGGGGTCACCCAGGGATGCAAAGTTGGGGATAAAGCGGCGGTAGTATCCAATCATCCCCAGGAAGACCTTCACGTCCCGCTTATTGGCTGGGGTCTGCATTTGCTCAATGGCTTCCACCTTCAGAGGTATAGAGTGGAGTCCATCTTGGCTAATGATGAACCCCAGGAACTCAAGGTGCTCCTTGAAGAAGTTGCACTTACGTGGCTTGAGCTTGAGATTAGCTGCAAGTAACCTCTGGAAGACTTCCTCCAAGTGTCATAGGTGATCATTAAAGGTTCAGGAGAATACATTAATGTCATTCAGGTAGACCAAGACACTGGTGAGTTTGAGGTTGCCCATCACTGCATCCATAGCCCGTTGAAAGGTAGCTGGGGCATTGGACAGACCTTGAGGCATCCTTGTGGGTTGAAATAGCCCTTGGTCAGTGATGATTGCACATTTTTCTTGATCAGCAGGGGGTAGGTCAATCTGCCAGTACCCACTGATAAGGTCCATGGCGCTGAAGAACTTGGCGCCACCCAGTTGGTTCAAGGTATTGTCAATACAAGGGAGGGGATATGAATCCTTCTTGGTAACAGCATTCAGTTGATGGTATTCATTCACCACACAGTTGCTGCCATCCTTCTTTTTGACAATCAGGATAGGGGAAGCCCAAGGGCTTTTATTGGGGACCAGTAAGCCAGATCCCAATAGTTTCTTAAGCTTCTTGTTGGCTACAGCATGATTAGCTTGACTACGCCATATAGGTCTGGAGCAGATAGGTGGTCTGCCTTGGGTGTCAATATGATGAGCAACATCTGCAGCCTTGCCCAGGTCATAATCATCCTTGGTAAACACATCTTTATACTGGGCAAAGAGATCCATAGCTTGATCCTTCTGCTCTTCAGAGAGGCCAGATATAGAGTTACAGCTTATGACCAATAGCATCAGTGGTTGCTCACAGGGTAGACCCAACTCAGAGAAGTCCGCAAAGGGGGCAGTCTCCTGCAGGTTGTCATGCTCTTCCAGTCGTATATAAGCCAGAAGTTGGTGTTTGGAGACAACCATAGCTTCACAACTCATGTTGGCTAAGAGTATGAGTACCTACTTCTCACTTGGCATGAGGATGCCTGGCGCAACCCATGGTTCTAGTCTGGAGGCATTAGGGATGCCAAAGATTTCTCCATGAGTGCCAGCTGGTAGAGCCAGCAAGAGGCCTGTATTGTGGATCACCTGGGCGCCAGGTGGGATAGTCACATTATAGGAGGTGTAGAATGGGATACCCTTGGCTTCCCCAATTGAGAGAGGTATTACCTTGACCTTCTTACTATTCAGTGTATAAGCAACTGGAAGCTCTCCATTGGCGTACTCCAGATTGATGTAGTGCAGACGTTGTAAGGGCAGGTCAGACGGGCTATCACCATGATAGAACATGGGTATGGAATGGCCCAATATTACATATGTGTGGTCTCCATGGTTAGTCACAGTGCCATACTGAACCATGAAGCTAGTCCCAATAAGAATATCATAGCTGTTGTTTTCCAGGACTGTAGCAGGAGTAGTGACCATTAGCTTCCCAAAGCAAAGAGGGAGAGAAGAGTAGGCTCCTTTTTCTCTAGTGGTCAGTGGCCCAGCAGTACCAAACTCTTCATGGTAGGCCAAGTCCGGTGCCAGATTAAGCTTCTTAACCAGCCAAGAGGATATAATGTTTCCAGGGGCACCAGTATCCAGTATGGCCTGGACATGAGTCTTGTTCACTGCCAGGTTGATATAGGTGCAATCCTGAAGGTCCTCTCTGATCTCCACAATCTGAGATCTGGTGTACGCTCAGTCCTTTGAACTTCTCCAGGAAGGTAGCCATGGCAGCTCCCACAGCTGGGCTTACTTCCTTGAGGGATTCTAGCGGTGCTGAGACGTTTACTGTGTGGAGCAGCTTGGCCAGTTGTTCAGCACTTTCCTCCTCATGAGTGACTTTCTGCCTGGTTGAGCCAGTTGTTCAGCATAGGGTAGGGATACTGTTCTCTGAGCTATTTGGGGGATAATCACCTCAGGGCAAAGTGTAGTCTGATGAGTTTGTGTGTTAACAGTGAGGACTCAATGGAGGAAGTCCTCTTGAACTCTGTCAGACTCCACATCTTCATGTATTGATTGGGAGTTGAAGTCAATCAGAGAGGTTTTGTCCTTAGGGTTGGTCCCAGAGAATGGCAAGGCAGCAGGTCTCTGATCTGTTTTGTTAGGGGGCAGTGGTATGGGGGGAGGAGGGTGTCAAAATTACAAAGGCAGCCAAGGATTTCTCCTTGTCCTGGCTGCTTAGTAGTTTTTGACTGGTCCTCATTGTCCTCATCAATATCAGCGTCCTTGGCGTAGTCCTCCTCAGTGTCCTCCATGCCTACATGATGGATCTTTTGGCGTGGATTCCTACATTCCCAAGAGAAGTGGCCAGCCATACCATATTTGAAGCAAGTACGGGGGCCATTGTTGACTGGAGTAGGCCCAACCTTGTCAGAAAGCTTGGGCATCTTGACAGCCATGTGGGGTCTATGCTCAGATTGCTGTCAAGGGCAGCCTTCAGGAAGAGGGACTTTGAACTCCTCCTTGTAGGTGCGTAGGAGGCAGATCAGATCTGGTACAGTGCAAGTGTTGTAAATTCTTGACTTAAGGGCCAGAGATAGTTCCCGGTTGACATGTACAGCATTAAGGAGTGCTGACTGCACTCATAGACAGTAGAGTTTGAGCTTCAAGATAGAACCTATAAGTGAAGTCTTCTAGGGTTTCCCCCATCTTTAACTTGATGTCAGTAAAGTCCATCTTACAACCGAGGAGTGCTTCTTGGCTACCAAATTCTTCTGTCAAGGCTCTGGAGACGTTGGCAAAAGTCCAGCCATTCTCAGGGAGACGTGGCAAGATAATGGTTTGAGTCTCAGCATCCAGACAGTTGATGATTTTGGAGTCCCTCATGGCATTGTCTGCGCCATACATGGAGTTCTGGTATAGACATAAGAACATGGCCAAATTGCTCTTGCGGTCAAACTTGGGTAGATTGACGGGCTTGAAGTTGTTGGAGCCATGTTGGAGGGGAGCAGGTGTGATCCTCACTGGAGAGCGGGTGAGACGGGAACAGCTGAGAGTGGAGGAAGCAAACCTAGCCTCAGAGGCGCGGCAAAAATTTCCTCTTGCTGGGCTTTGCGTTCACCTTCTCTGTTTTGAGCAGCTCCAGAAGCTCCAGAAGCTTCAGGGGTGGCCATGACGTCATCCTCAGACTCCAGTACTGGCTCTAATACTTGTACAGCGTTAGGAGACAACCAAGTGTGGTCCTCATTGCTTTTGTAGCTATGATAGAACTCAGGGCTAGAGGGCCTCAGTGGACTGTGGTGACTCTTGGAGTTGATGGACATAGCCTATAAGTTGATAGCCATAATCTTACTGTCTATCCTATCCAATTGGCTCTGGAAGGCGTCCAGGAGAAGTTGTTGCTTGTCCAGCTCATCTTGGTAGACCTTGTTCTCCTGACGGGTGATATCCAATTCATCTTCCAGAGAGGTGAGGCACTTTTTGTGGGTGACAAGCTCAGCTTGGAGCAAGACTATTAATTCCTTGTCCTTCCTGACTTGGGTCTGGCTGTTGGCTCTGTCATGCAATTGGCAGAGTTTGAGACTATCCTGAAGTTCTAACACAGTGTGGTAGCCATCAAACAGGAAGGCAAGATCAGCACTCTGCTGGACCAATTCCATCTGCATCTTCTTGTAGTGATCAAAGAGCTCAAGGATGTCTTGACCAAGAAGGGCGCTGGAAGGGAAGTTGTTGGTGGCAGAAGAAGTGGGGATAAACAAGATGGTGGCAAGGCGGCGGGCTAAGACTTCCATCTCATGAGTCAGGATTTGAACCATGGGGCCAGTCTCCTGCACGTGGTTTGTAACTACACTAATCCAATTGGCGTCTACACCCTGATAGGTGAGGGTCTGTACCACATGCACTGGAACTAGCTTAGCTATACTTGCTTTGATGGCATTGATCCAGTGGAGCATGGTGTTCTGGGTGTTGGTGACTTTGGCAAGATACTGATTGACAGTGGTGAAAGTATTGCCAAGATCAGAGTACAGAACCTGGAGGAATGTCTGTTGGTTAGATACCAGTATTCCCTGGTCATGCACTATGCTTTGGATGAGGCCCAGGTGCATTTGGTTGTGGCATACAGCAGGATGAGCAAATTGTTGTAGGTAGTCCTTGATATATTGAACAGTACAGAGGTCACAGCAGAGCTGGTCAGGGTTGAACTGGGAGAGATTCTAAAAGAAACCCAAGGTGTTTTCAGCAGAAGGCTGCTGAATGGCCAGGTGTTCAGAGCAAGAACCATTACCAGCAGCACCAGCATCCATGGCGTGTATGGCATTACAGATAGCGTCCTTGGAAGGTGAAGAGTTGGCGTCCATCTCCAAGGGGGCAGGGGCTTGTAGGAGCAGTGGTTGACCAAAAACAATAGCTTGGGGGTGTTGATGTTCTGGCATTAATTGGCTTAGGTTGGGCAGGCCATAGGGAGCGCCTGCTCTTTCCCCAGCATGGGCATTAGCAGTAATAAAGGCTAGTGCCTGGTGGTAAGAAGAAGCAGTGGCAGGAGACTGGGCCAGGGGGCGTTCCTCCCTCCTCATTGAAAGGACTGCGGGGGTGGGGGCTGTTGGTGTTGTAAGACATGAACGCCAATGTCGTAAAAGTTGCAACAAAGGGCTGCTAGTTTCTACAAACAGTTAGTCAGTGACCTAATTCTTAATACTATACCTGTTGATGGTATAGTGACAGCCTATGAAGGACAGAAGAATAATAAGGTGTATAGACAAAACTGGTATTTATTAAGATAGTATTGCACTTATATAGTGTGAGGCGGGGGAATTGCCACAAGAGGCAGGGAGGCACAGACAGAAGAACTTTCCAAATGGAGGAGAGTGGGGTGACACAGCTAAAAGTCCTGCGCAAGAGAACAACTGCTTTCTTGCGGCTTTCCTTAAGGAGGTAGACATAAATAACTTTGTTGTTCTATTTATAATCCTGTAAGTGAAGCCTGTGCCTTGTGCGCGTCCAAAAGGCAAATTGAACACCTGTTTTAGGGGCGTTTTAAAAGTTTTTATCACTAGTAGAATCAGGATGCAATAGCGCAACTGCGCAATTGTTCCATCACTTAATCCCTAGATGGGCGACTTTTTGTCTAATCCATTCAGGATCTGTGACACCTTGGCCTTCTCAACACACCTAGAGATATGTGCTTCAAGGGGTAAAGGGTAAGGATCTGGAATTGTAATGTTATTCAAATTCCTGTAGTCAACACAAGGACAAAGGAACCCATCAGACTTCTGAACAAACAATAACGGGGAGCAGATCAACAGAGCCTTCTTAAAAATGTAGCCTTTTGCCAACATGTTGTGAGTCCACTCTTCCAAACATGTGTCTTCCTTCAAGGTTAAAGGGTAAATACAAGACGCAATTCTGATCAGATCAACAGTAACCTTAAAGTCAAAGTCAAACTGAGTGTGCTTGTGAAAGATCTTGCCTCTGGTGGCGTCAAATACTGTGGACCAGGGTTGCAAGCATGCCAGTAAATCTGAAATTACAGGGACAGGGACAGGAAATGATTGTATGGTCTGTGATGATTGCTCCAATTCAGACATATCCAACAGCGGAATACAAGTAGTTATACCCAAAGAGTGTTCCACCTGCAGCTTGTTTTGCTCCAGTAAGGTCAATACATTATGATCTCTCCACCAACTCACTCCCAAAATGATAGGATAAATCAGGGTAGAGCAAACAGGAAACCTTGCAGTAAAAGACTGACCTGCAACTACAAAAGTAACTGGCTTCTTCAGCTGTAAAGAGGGAAACATCTGACAGTTCCCACCCCTAACAAGTAATCCCAGTTGGTGCTTGAGTTTTAGCAAGTTGACAGTCTCCACACTCATGAAATTTTTGGAAGCACCTGTATCCAACAAAATAGCTGGCTGATAGATAGTCTGACCATTATCAATGCTACCATAGAACAAGAAGTAACCAGAAGTAGATTTATTTGCAGCAAAGGTAGCAATCTTGGCAGGGTCTTGTTTTTCATTGGCAGTACAGACGTCAGCTAAGGAGACAGGATGCTCCTGGAAGTAACGCTCAATCATTTCTTGGACAGCAGCTGGAAGAATGGGGTTATCACAATCAATGGGAACAAGGGGCAACTCTTTGGAGGTAATCACAGAAGATTTTGCAGGTACAACGTGCTGAAGCATTGCCAAGGAACTATCAGGACTGGACACTATGGGAGCCTCCTGTACATTGATGGGTTTGTTCACCACCGCCAATTGTAGCTGAGACAAGCTAGGGGGAGAAAAATCTTGGCTTTGATTGGAAGGGACTACCGCAGAGCAAGGACCAGAAAACCAGGAGCACACAGCAGGTTTATCCTCAATTACCAATGTACCTTGTTTGGAAGTAGACAGATTTGAGACCAGAGAAAGAATTTGGCTTACCAGGGACTCAGTTGTGGCTAACAGGGAATTGCAAACCGCCAAATCTTGGGTAGTCTGGTCAACTGCTAACCACAACGCTGAGAGTTTATTCACCTCGGGAACATCAATTGTATGGCAGTAGGCAAGAAACTGAGGAAGGAATACCAAAAGTGGAGTTGTACCCTGATGGAAGGCGTACAGCTTATGATATACTTTGAGCTCCTCAATAGATACACACAAATTTTTTAACAAAGGGTATAGAGATGCACTCTCAGTTAAAACACGTGGATTGCACTCCACCGCAGACAACAACCATTCACAAGCATCTTCAGAAACCTTTGTCATCACATGGTAAACTTTGGATTTGTGACTAAGGCTTGAGCTGGAATAAAATGATAATGCTGACAAAACTTTACGTGAAATTTCATCAGTGGGTGGAGTAGGAAAATAATCCAGATGCCAAAATGGCATGACGCAATGGAAATAGGAAACAGAGGATCCAGTCTCAGCAACTGCAACCGGAGATGGAAACCACAAATTAAAGAAAAGCCCAAACTGAAAACTCAGAAATGAACTGATGCAAATAAACATGGTAAACGCAGATATCTCAACAGAGCAGGAGAAAAGGAACATGAATTCATGACAAACTGCTTCCAAAAACTCAGAAATCAAAGAGTTGAGTAATGTGACAGAAATTACTGGATAATATGAAGCCGTTTCTAAGTGATGGGGAATTACCACCCAAATCCACATAGAATTGATGATTAACCACCAACGCAGCTTCAGATATTTTTTTGTGAAATTTCCAATTGTAACTCCAGGATTAAGTAGAACAATTAGTCCTAATCAAAGTAGTCCAATATAAATGACCTGGGAAAGCATCAATGCATCTTCAGCGTAAAATTCTGGGCATTGGGAATTAACACAATTTTCAGTTTCAAGAATGGGGGAGGAGCTGCAAAATTGGCTGGCATGAAATTGACATTGGGAGGCGCCAACAATAAAGTTCCAGTTGCCGGGCCCCATCTTCCAGAAATGATTTGGTTCAGAATCAGATTGTATGGAATATACCGCAACAACCCAATCACAGGATGCATTTTTTTAAAATCAAAATTAGAACTTGGGATAAATGATTTTTATTGAGTAAATTTAGGAGGACTCAACTCTTAGAGTCAAAACAGAGAAAATTATTCAATATATATCAAAAAAAGAGACTAAGCAATATCACCTGAATCTTGACCTCCTATTCCTTCCACATTGTTCAGCAAGTACCTGGTCCAGGTTGCAAAGAACCCTTGAATGACCAGTTTCTGACAACCCTGCCAATTAACAAGCTCATATTGGGTGACCCTCAAATTATGTCAATTTATCAATGTCAATTTGAAAGGGGGAGCTGGTTTCAGCTGGCAGACTGGAGCAGCCGTGACCCATTTTCAATTGACTGTTTGGTTCAAATCCATTAACTCAGTTAATTTTGATACAGGTTTCCCAGCTTTCCGAGCCTTCTTATTTGGACGGACAATACCCAACATTATGGAACCTACCGTGACAGATACCAGCAACCCCAGTTGCAGCATTGGCAAAACTGAGCAAAACGCCTTTGCCTAAGCTGAACCTGTGTTGCAACCAAGTTTCCAGACTTGCCTGCTAACGTATCTTACAATACACATGGGGCGCTTGATGAGCCGCCCCTTGACGTATCTAACGTTATGGATTAATCTGATGGCAATATCAAATGGCGGGTACTTCATCCTTATTAGGAGTGCTGCCAATTTGACTTGCTGATTCCCGCACAAGTTATTCCTCAGCTCCAAACCTTACATGGAACTTCCCACTATGCCACCCCCTTGTGGCCTTGTGGCTTTCCCCATATAGTATATTAACCACTATATTCTATAATAAACAATACCTTTTTCTTATTATTCTGTCCTTTCTATTGGACTGTTGTCTTCCCCAATTCTAAATACTGAATCCTCATTGGTTCAGTTGCAATAGTGGTAGCAGCAGTAGGTTATTGACCTACCTAAAACAAAATTCCCCCCAAGAAAGGACAGAGTACGGGCCGTATGGCTACTCCCCAACAAGAGACCTTCCTGCCAATCCCCAAGGGGGACATCCCCAACGGGTACATCATCTATCAAGACCAGTTAGTTCTCACCAGCATGTACAATCAGCTCTGCCTTGGGCAGCGTGACGCCACTGTTACCCTGCCCCAGTCAGACCTGTCCCAGTGCATGCTCAACCTTCAGCTAGAATCCTTTGCTGGTGGCATCAAGGGGGCCAACATTGTCAGTTGGCTCTAGTCTACTGAAGCCCGCCTTTTTATCTGCCAGGTTCCTGAGCCCATGTGGGTTGCCACTGCATCTGGTTGCCTCACGGAGCCTGCCGCTGTGTGGTTCACCAACTGGGACAGCCAGGAACTTGATGTTACCTGGGCGGCATTCCAAGATGCTGCCAAGCCCTGCTATAGCAAAACCTTCTCTCCCATTGTTGTGGGAACTCCTCTTCTAGCAATCAAGCAAACTGGTTCCATTCCTGAGTACCTTGCTGCCACCCCTGAAGCTGTGACCAACGGAAATTCAATGTTACTCACTCTCATAGTCAATGGGTTAAAACCCCATATATGCAAGTGGGTCCCCGTAGGTTGCTGTACCTCTATTAATGACTGCTATAAAGCCATTGTGGAGGCTAACAACCAGCTCTCAATGGGCTTCTGCCATACCAGTGATGCTCCATTCCAACCACGTACCACACCTAGCAGTGGCCACAGTCAAGTAGGCTGCCGCCAACCACGTCAGCAGGATAATGGGACTAAACGCCCCCGCAAGGGGGAGCTTCAGCTAGCACAGATTGAGGATCAGGGAAAAGACTGGGGGTTGTAGCAACAAGAGGCCTTACAACCCCACCTGACCCATCTTCTCAATCCCTGCTCGCAAAAAATCCCTGCAACTACAACATTCATGAAGTCAAACCCCTGGACGTCTTTCAAGTCCACAGTGACAACCCCATATTTCAAGCAAGCCATTCCTCAAATAAAGTAACACAAATGTCCTATCCCTTCTGTTTCTGTGGGGGCACCCACAAATTACTGGTAGATACCGGGGCCGACCACACTATGGTGGACCAGGCATTTGCCGACTCTCAACAATTAGACCAAGTGCCCAGCAGGTTCAAAGCTGTATGGGCAGCTGACTCCCACAGAGTGGCCATCACCCACAAGACAGTACCCTTCTCTGTGAGAATGGGGAACATCCAGGTTAAGCTCTCTGGGCCAATCATGGTAGGGCTCAGCCATGATGTGATTGCTGGTCTTGACTGGCTTTGGCACAACTGTCCCTACATTGATTGGGATACCTCTGTCATCACCCTCAATAGAAATGGGGTGGGGTTCTAGATTTACCCTGTGGAAATGAGCAAGATGCTCCATGATACTGTTTTTGTCAGAATAACAGAGACGGGCTCATATGATTTCAAGGGGGGGAAAATAGACTTCAACCAATGCTCAGTCAAAGTTATCCGTGCTGAACCACCAGTGGTCCCTCCCTTGACATCTTCACCATCACCAGCACTTGCGGCACTCCTCAAGGAGTACAAGGATGTATTCAGTGAGACACTTGAACAATTACCTCCTCCCTGGGAGATCCAGCACGCTGTACAACTTCAAGGATTGTTACCTAAAGCATGACCATTATACCGTCTCACACTAAAGGAAGATGAAACCCTCTGCCAGCACCTTGTGGACGCGCTTGATAAGGGCTTCATTTGCCCCTTGCTCTCTTCATATGGGGCAACAGTCTTCTTTGTAGCCAAGAAGGATGGGTCCCTTCTCCTGGTCACAGACTATTGTGCTCTAAATGAGGTGACGGTTAAGAACAAGTGCCCCCTGCTACTGATTGACGCCCTGTTTGATACACTTGCAGGTGCAAAGGTCTTTAGCAAGATTGATCTCACTGCAGGGTACAACCAGGTCTGCATTGCACCAGGGGATGAGGCAAAAACTGCCTTCCACACACGCTACAGGTTGTTTGAGTGTCGTGTCATGAACTTTGGAATGACTAATGCTCCCTCCACCTTTGCCATGTTGATGAACAAAGCATTCAAGGAACTGATTGAGAGATGTGTGGTTGTGTACCTTGACGACATTATTGTCTTCAGTCAAGATCAGACTACGCACCTCCAACACCTCCGTGCTGTCCTTGACACCCTTTGGAAAAACAAGCTAAAAGCTAAACCCTCCAAATGTGAGTTCCTCAAGTTGGAGCTACTATTCCTTGGGCACACTATCTCTGCCCAAGGGGTAAAGCCCAACCCTGCCAAAGTTAAGGCAATCACCAGCATGCCGCCCCCCACTGATGTGGGCCAAGTGCAAACATTCCTTGGTATGGTTGCCTACGTGCGCAAGTTCATTCCCAATTGCAGGGAACTAATTGCACCTCTCACTGAGCTCCTCAATACCAAGCAGCGCTTCCATTGGACCCCCATCAGAGATCAAGCCTTTGAGGCATTGAAGCAAAGGATCACAACAGCACCAGTACTGTAGTTCCCCAATCAAAACCAACAGTACGTACTCAAGACCAATGCCTCTGACAGGGCCATAGGGTGCGTGCTACGGGTAGAAACTGACAATGGTGTCTTCCTCTCTGTGGCATATGAGTCCAGGAAACTTACTGACTCAGAACAGCGCTATCCCATCCATGATAAAGAATTGGCAGCCATTGTACACTGCATCAAGAAGTATGCTTTTACCTGGAAGGTGCTACCTTCCCACCCCGCGTGCTGACAGACCACAAGTCACTTCAGTATTTCAACACACAGTCCCACTTGACACGCTGCTAAGCAGGATGGGTGGAGCGCCTATCCCCTTACCAGTTGTGCATTGAATACAAGCCTGGGAAGGAACTTGTCACAGCTGACGCTCTTTTGCGACTCTATGTAGTGTCCATCACTGGGGATGATGGTTTGGATCCAGATTGACCCATGCTCTACCTCTGTCCTGAGGCAACTTGCTATGAGGGCCTTAACTCGGTAACCATCTCCAAGCTGAAGGACAACAAAAGCTAGTTTACCACTGATGCTGGTAACGTCTGCCGTCGGGCAGAGACAGGTGAAAAGATGCCTTACATTCCCACCACGCTACAAGGGGACACAATATTGCACTACCACCTAACCCTGGGTCACATCAAAGGGCGTAACCTCTTTGAGATCATGAAACATAAGATTTGGTGGCCACGCATGCATCAAGACATCTTGGACCTCCTCAAAACGTGCGTGTTGTGTGAAAAGAACACATCCAAACCTGCACCCCCAAGTCTGTCCTGCCCATCAAGGCTATGGAACCCTTCGAGCAGTGGGCCCTTGACATTGTGAGGCCACTCCCCAAAGACAGACTGGGAAAGAAGTACATTATCACTGCCATTGATTACTTCACTTGCTGGCCAGTGGCCTGGGCAACAACCAACCACACCGCCACCACCATTACCCGCTTTATTGGCAAGGAAATTGTGGCCTGCTTTGGGCAACCCAAACGTCTCATCACCAATGGCGGTCCTGAACTAGTTGGACATGTCATGAAGGCATACTGTGCCAAGAATGCACTCCAACATATAGTTACAACCCCCTACCATCCTCAAGCCAATGGACGCGTGGAACGGTTAAATGGTTCACTGGTTCAACTGATTGCCAAGCTCTCACAAGAGCACCCCAACACTGCATGGACTGAACATCTGCCCACTGCTCTCCTTATCCTGCAAGCAAGAATCAACAGGGGCACAGGGTTCAGCCTCAGTACCCTGGCCTTTGGAACACCTGACAGTCTGATAGGGGTTGAACAGGGAAAGCTACAGTCCAAGGTTCCCAACAAGCCTCTCCTAGTAACAACCCCATCCCTGGATCAATGGTGTGCCAAAGCCCAGGAAATTGAACACAAGCAGATTGCAGGGGGGACAAAGCACTTTGAGGCTAGATATGCCATAGGTGACCCTGTCTACACCCTTAATCCCAATTCTGCCAAATTAGAACCCAACCACCTAGGGCCCTTCAAGATAGCCGCTGTCTACAATAATCATACCTATCAACTTGAAGATGCCCAAGGAAACACCAAGAAGCTTCACCATGACTGCTTGCGCCCCTGCCGCGCCATCCCCACACAAAGGTTGTTTGTGCGGACCTTCCCAGACCTTTCACAGACTTCAGTCCTAGTGTCTGACAACAAGCAGGGGGGTGTGGCAACCAAGTTTCTAGACTTGCCTGCTAACGTATCTTATAATACACAGGGGGCGCTCAATGAGCCGCCCCTTGACGTATCTAACGTTATGGATTAATCTGATGGCAATATTGAATGGCGGGTACTTCATTCTAATTAGGAGCACTGCCAATTTGACTTGCTGATTCCCGCACAAGTTATTCCTCAGCTCCAAACCTTACATGGAACTTCCCACTATGCCACCCCCTTGTGGCCTTGTGGCTTTCCCCATATAGTATATTAACCACTATATTCTATAATAAACAATACCTTGTTCTTATTATTCTGTCCTTTCTATTGGACTGTTGTCTTCCCCAATTCCAAATACTGAATCCTCATTGGTTCAGTTGCAACACCTGAGCTTGCCCCTGTCAGAAGCCTGGATCAAGAAGTTGATCCAACTGCTGTATCACCCTTTCCATGCATGAGCTTTGCCCAAATCCTCATCTGTACCAATCCAAGAGAGCAGATGGGATCCCCTGCCAAGGAACTGCTCCTAACTCCAGCCACCCCACCTTATGACTACAGCATGCTAGAGTTTGCATATGTTACCATTTTGGGGCTTGTGAACGAGTGATTCTTTATATGTGAGCTGTGTGACCCTGGACTACTGCTGCTAGGTATTTGATGAGAATGGTGCCAGTCATGTATGGGCTTATCAGCCAAGAAACTTCCCAGCAATGGAAGGTTCTCCTGATCCAGAACCTGGCCATGGAAAGTTATCTGGTACTAATTATCTGGTGATAAGGCTAGATGACTTTCAAACTGGAATTAAACTTGAGTTGCAGAACAATGGATCATTTTCTTATCAGGAGCCAGATAGAGTATAAAGCTCACTGGTAAGTCATCTTTCCTCAGATATTACAGCTGACAATGGAACTATCACAGCAGAACAACTGTACCATTCCCCAAATCAAAACAAGGCAAAGTCAATGCTTGGTGGGATAATATTTTTCTATCCAATTCTAATCATTTTTAATGCTACTCCCAGAATACACTTGGATTCTATTGAGCATATCTAAGATACAATCAACTCTATTTTACTGGGCACCTCTGAAAGATCCAGAGTGGATATCAGATCCCGAATAGCTAGAGACAAGGAGGTAATCCATATCAAACCTCTCGAAGATATGTTCCACTCTATGCCTAGAAGGCTTGCTGTCACAATCAAAGCCAAGCGTGGGCAACCAGATAGCTACCTCCTTGAGATATTCTATTTAGTAAGCCTAAAACTTTAAAAATGAATCCCCGTACTTTTCTAATAAATCCAATATTTTTTTGCCTTTAAAATGTTCGCTTTATCACTTGAAACTTGGCGAGATCTTTGCAGAGCTTCGGTTTATGCATTTTAAGATAATCTTGATTCCAGTTTGATTTTGTTGCATAAAATGCTGACGTCCAGAATGTTTTTGGGTCGCTGTCTAATTTTCTCCATGTTTCTGTGCTCTAAATGTTGAAGTTTTTTGCTAAATCGGCTTGGGAGCTTACAAAAACCCTATGTTTCTTGTATGGAAATTTCTTTTGGTTTTTATTTTATAAGTTTTATATTTCTTCTATTAAGTGTACGGGTTAATCTTACGCACTCGATTAATATTTAGCTTTTTCTTATTTTTAGGGGTTGAGGTTAATCTGATTTGCTAAATTTATAGACTTCATTGCTGCAGAATGGGTTTATTCCCCAAACTATTTTTCATTGGTGACTCTTTGACTGAGGTAGAACATAAATAGCTTTGCAAACCTTTGTGCTAAGTTTGTCTGCATAGTATGGTGCAATTTTATTAAACAAGGGCTGGGTGGCTCAGCTTAGAGAGTTATATTCCCTGAAAGCCGACCTTATTGCTCGCGGGTTTTCGGGATATAATACAGAATGGCTTAAGCCCATCTTCACTAGAGTGGTCACTGAAGAATTATCTTCTGGCGATGAAATCCGAATTATAACTATTCTGCTTGGCTCAAACGATGCATGCCTTTCACACAGAGAGCAGCATATTCCTTTACAGAAGTATACAGAAAATCTCGTAAATATGATTGAAGCTATCAAAGAAGTATCTTCGGATGTTCACATATTCCTTGTAACGCCCCCACCCATGAATGAAGCCGCTTATGAAGCGCATGAGCGCCAATTTGGAGTAACCGAGCCTGGTAGAGCCAACGTCCATGTCCGTCAGTATGCTGATGCTGTAATTCCTTTAAGCGACGAGAAAAAAGTCCATGTCATTGATCTCTGGGAAGGATTCTCCCCAAAGGCTGAGTTATTCAGTGATGGGTTACATCTTTCTGAAAAAGGCAATACTTTATTGGCTCATAAATGGCTTGAAGGGGTTCGCACTCATTGCCCACATCTTTCACCTGAAAATCTCCCACTAATCACGCCTCACTGGTCTGAAATGAAAAAGGTGGAATTTTAAGTCTTGATATCAGAATCAAACAGCTGAATGGGGATTTCTTATCCTGGGAGCGCAATTAATCATCTATGTTTAGCGTAAATTTATGCACATTGATCTTTCTAAGCGATTTTTAAAATTACAGTTTGGCTTCTATTCCAACTCTCAACTTTGAGTAGCTTTTTATAAAAAACTCAAACATCAGTTTTGTTCAAATAGCGAACTAACAAGGAAATAACTGATTGCTAAATTAAATGCAAGCTTTCTTAGTTGGTTTATTTTATTTTCCAAGAAGCCAAATTTTATTTAAAGTTTTGGCACCAGAATGAACACCATAATTGCTTCAACATTGTTATAAACTTTAACAAGGCTGGAGCTCGTTGTACTTCTCGTTCAAACCTCTATTAAATCCAGGCCACTCCAGAATGTAAGATATTATGCAATTTCGCTTAACATTATAAAACAAATCCCATAATACCTCTGATTTTAGGTCTAAATGGTAAATGTAAACTATCTTGGAGATCTAACTGACCAAAACCAGCCATTTATCTAATTTTTCTGAATTGAAATGATTACTATGCTTTTTGGGCAAGCGGGAACATTATAATCCTGACTTTAAAGGAGTAAACTTAGTGAAAGTAGATTAAAGCAAAACAGGTGTATCGTATTAACCGCGTATTAAGATTACCTATTGATAAACAGAATAATAACTATATATTTACTTATATGTATTGCCCTCGTTGAGATAAACAAATCAAAATCAATTCTGAGTGAACAGAATTTGCGCCTCAACAAGAATGAAAATCAGCAACTTAAATTAAATAAAAATAAATTTTATAGTACATGAATACCTGATAAATGTGAAGCTTCTTTTTGCTTTAAACCGGGTTTAGCTTGTTTATATCAATAGAGGCAAAAACTATATTATTAGTCATGATCTATTATCTATGCTAAAAGGAAAAGGCAAGAGATAACCCTTATATCCCATCAGTTATTTATTATATTTGAGTATAGATTATTTTTTCACAACACAATACAAAAAAGTATAAATAAAGATATACATAACAATCAAATATGCTTTGATGTAAAATAAACTATTTTAACTTCAGTACTGCCAATGCTATGAAAATTTCTCACCGCTAAAAAGATCATACCTGTCTTGACTTTAGGAAGAAGATATTTGGTAGGTTCATTTTCAGGAAGAGGGTATCAATTCCTTGTATGAAGACTAATGATGTCAATACACAGTTGCTAACTTTAAAATACCTTTTGCTTATCTAGGCAGACCAAAACACAGTCTTTACTATCTTAAACACAGATAAAATCTTAATAAAGGGTATAGTTGAAGAGAACAAGAGTAGACTTTTATTATTATAAGAGAATTATCCTTTTATAGGATTATTATCACATGGGTAATTGACCTAAAGAATCCTTTAGGCTGGACCAGCCTATATGTTGGGGTTTACTGAATATTCCCCCCCAAAGTCATCTTGCCCAATGCTCCATCACAGAGTTATCATTCTTGCATCATTGCTGCTCCTGACCTTATCCAAAGGCAAGCGTGATGCCAGCTTTATTGCAGAGCCACTATTGTGGCAATCTCCTGAAAGCCAGTCCATCCATCCCATGTCCTATAGATGGGAACGACTCTATCACAGAGTATAATAAAAAGGTGTATTAAAATACATAAAGGAGTTTTTGAGGTTTAACCCCAGTCAATATAGGCAGAACTGGGTTAAACCATATTCTAGTCATTATTGTGGTTATGATAATTGGGACTAGCACCTGGAAGTGCATTACCAGCCAAGTTTTCAGCTCTTATGGAGCACCTGGGTATTTTGGGGTTGTGCTGCTGCACCGCTGGATTGCTCAAGAGTGGATTATTGTTTCAGATTGAGTTCAGGGCAAATCAGTCTGTTAGTTTTGGGTCAAGGAAGAGCATTCTTTATTGTAGAGCGGTTTGGCCTTGGCATCACCAAATATTACTGGGACACTAGAGTCTACTGATGAAAAAGATGAATAGAGTGGCAAATAAATAGTATATTAATTGAGCCAAACATCATATTGTTCTGAGTATACCATCTGGATTCCATGTAATAAAGTTGATGGCTCAATTGTCAAGTCAAAAAGCCAGGAATTTCAGAACCTGGATGCTACACATTTGGCACAAAAGTGAGCTTTCTGATAAATCAGGACTTCAGAAGTATTTTTGCTAAGAAACAAAGCAATAAAAAGGGGCAGGAAGATGTCCCATCTACAGATTTCTCCTCAACCAGCATTAAATCCACTAGTTTCCCGTCACTCTAATTAAATACAAATAAAAACAAGCCAATTTTCTGTCACTTAAACAGATCTAATTAATTGCTAACTTTGACAGCCAATGAAAACATAAATTACATATTAAAATAAGCTTGAATTTCAACAACAGATAAAAAACAACTTAAAGTATTAAAATTTAATAGAAAGTAATTAAAAACCTAACCTATAAAAATATATTGTGAAATTAATAAGAATAACCAGTCAGTCTTAAAATTTAGATACAATAAGATAATCAACTAGTTTATTAGATCAAAAATCAGTAACTATTTAGCCCCAAAGTTCATGGCATTTAACACCCTCTTCAGGTATTCCAGCATCCCATTTCTCTTGTAGCCCCTGCGCACCAGATCGTACATCATGTCCTTCTTGAGTTCATGCTGGATCTTTTTAGAGGAGGGAGAGACTCCATTTTAAATCTCTCTAAGGATTTTATCAGCCCTGTCTTTTGACTTCTTCAAGCCCACAAACAGCTTGCAAAAGGATAGCTTGCTAACTCCCACTGACTTGGTAAAGTGATTGTGCCACCCTTTCAGGGCAGAGGGGGTCTTAGTACTCTCAGTTAGGACAGACTCCACATAGTTTCAGTGTTTTAATTGAACCAATTTTAGTTCAGTATTAGATTGGGGAAGACAACAGTCAAATAAAAAGGAAAGATAATAAGAATAAGATAACAATTTATTTGAGAATAGCACAATTAATATACTACACTGGGAAGCCACAAGTCCATCAGGAGTAGCATGGTGGCAAGATCCAAATAGGGGTTGAGTTACAGATATCTTAAGCAAGGGGCCAGCGCATCAAATTGGCAGCACTCCTATCTAGGAGATATTTCCTGTAATTCAACATCAGCCATAAAATACTCAATGTCATTAGATATGTTGTGAGGTGCCTCTATGAGCACTCTCTGTGTATTGTGAGATACATTAACGGGCATGGAGGCATCCTTGGTTGCAACACCAGGAGATCTAGTTCTTTTTTAGCATATATTTCTTCTTAATAAACTTCTCAGCCAGCTGGTCCTTGAAGTAGCCAATAAATTCAGCCATCAGCTCCTTATTAGCCCCATTCCATTATATGTGTCCAGAAGCTTCACTGCCTTCAAAATGTCATCCTTCTTCAGGAAGCACAGATCATGATACCTTCCAATTTTCTGCTTGATAGCCCCTGAGTTATCTGATATGTACACCTGGTAAAGATCCTTGAATATCTCATCTTATCAAGGTAGGTTTGGCAAAAGTGAAAGGTGTATCCTTGGGCTGGGTAAGACTTCAGAATCTTTCAGAAACAGCGGCAGTTGTTCAAAGCCTGTGCTCAACCATCCCAAAAGTTCCCATTTTCCCAACAATAAAAATATACTGCTAGGGTTGAGACAATAGTTTTAATGATGAGTCTAAACAGGAGAAGATTGAATTTCTTGAAATAATAGAACTGTGCAGGCTTTTATACTCAATTCTCTGAAAAGGAGATAGTAAGGAAATTGTCTAAGAAAAATCAACTCATAATTTTAATCAAAAAATATCTTGTTAAAAAGTAAGGTTCTGAAAGCTGGAATAGAGGGCTTTGGCTGATATTAATTTGGACTGAAATGGTTCAGTATTTGAAAAAATATAGCTGACTAAAGATGGTAAATGAGAAATAAACAATCAAACAGAAGCCTGGGAATAAATAGCAGAAAAATAGAAAATATTAGTGGAGACTTAAAATCTCAGTACTGAAAGGCTGTACAGCCAAATACTTCCTTGTGTCAGAAAATCTGCAGACCGTGGTATTTTATCATCCACCAGATGATATCCTAAGTCTTCTAACATTCGTAAAGTACAGAAAACCCGTGACTTTGGCGTAACCTGCGGCCCAGAATATTTTGTTGTCATCAGAAGTAGCAAGTCTGACATGGCCCAAGGCCTGACGGAGTTAGGACAGTTCTTCCTACTTCTGGATATAGGTTTATAGTTTGTTGTCTCTATATTTTGCTATATGAATTAATAATTTATGGAAACAGTATGATCTTTTGCTCTCCACTTAATTAAAATAAAACTAGGGAAAGGATTCAGAATATCAAATATTTATTAAACAACTGATATTGAGGCTGGGCCAACTGCCCGCATTTATGTGAGTTGGCTTGGGCCCAAACTTGGTGTGTGTGGTTTGTGAAGGAATCTCTCTTGACAACTTTCACAGCTCAGTATCCTTTCTTATGCTGTGCAACTATCTCTCAATCTGAGAGGAGTAGCTGTGGACCTGGATCACGTTCCAGATGACTAGCTCTGGCTGGCTACTAGTTGGTGCAGATGATTTTTTCTCAATCAGAGCTTCTCTAATACAATAGTATCAGAGCCTTTTTTATCTTAGAGTATTTGGCCTGGCAGCCCAGTCCATGGTGAACTCTTCTAGGAATGTTTCAGATGTTGGCCCATATGACGGCCCTTGTTCTAGGATATAATTAAAGTTTAGAATAGTAATTATTATGAGAAGCATGTTTGAGGTGGTTGTTGTGGTGGACTACTTAATTGAACAATATCTGCATGTTTTTCTCATTAATTAGGAATAGGAATTTTGTTAATTCCAGGATATGATTTGATCATTGATTCCACAAACCCGCAGCCTGCATTCTTTTGGTGAAACTATTCCTAAGAGTATTTAACTGCTGGACCATGTTAATTGGTTGAATCTGTTAATTAGTCAATATCCAGAAATCCTGATACCCTGTATGCTATAAATTGGGCTGCATCAAAGTCAAGCAGAACAAAAAGTTGGTTCTTGAGTCTTATTGAGCCAATGGGATCTTTTGGTACCCTTCCTCATGAAGTAGACTCAGTCTCTTGCTCCTCCAGGACTATCTTCTGCATCTCCTTCTTTATGATCTTTAGGGAGCGCACATATTCTCCTTCTTGGTTCTAATAATGAGGGAGTATATGAGAGGCACCCCTCTCTCCTCTACCTCAGAATTGATGGCCCAATGCTGGCTAAAGATCAAGGGGCAGCTGGCAAATATTGCATGTGAGAGCCATACCTCCTGATTCTTAAGCACTTTCCAATGAATCTTAGCCGCATAGGTTATCATCTTCTCCTCAACCTCCACAGAATCTTCATGCAGCAAGAGAGAGACTCATCATTGGCATAATTGACTTGATAACCAATGACTAAGTATTTTGCTGTTTTGGGTTGTTTTCAGGGAACTGCCCCTAATCTGCCAGTCTGCTAGCGTTTGAGAACTGGCAGTTGCGGACTGGGTGGTAAGGGCCCACCAAAGAATTGGTGCTAAATTAATGAGGTAAAACATCAACTTGCTCACCCATGACCATGGGCCAGTGACAGGAACAATATTATCTATTACTCATGTGAGAGTAATATATACAATTCCAGATAGCTTATTGGTATGGTCTAGGGGAAGCTCAGCATTGGATGTGGGCATTGGTTTGGGGGCAATAGGCAGTTCCATGTCTAATTGATAGGCAGGAAGGAAGTTGTATTTATCTCTGAACAGGCAGTGTCAGGGACCCACTTTAAGGGGAACAATCCCCCAATTTGGTGGGCCAAGGCCCCTAAATTAAGCCCTGCAATGGCTGAACCAATGGGCACAGTGACTATGGCAAGATGGTCTAAGTGACCCAAGTATGCAACCCTTCCCATCAGGGAGCTGAAACAACCCAAAAGGTAATATTCTACCATGTACTTCAAAAGATAGAAGGAAGTGTGGGGCTGTATCAACGAGGGTTTGACAGGTGGAGGAGTAGAATGGCAGCTGTAGTGGAACTTTATTCCCCAATGACCAGAGGGATACTTAAACCATCTATTGGCCAAGGACTCCTTCTGGTGGGCATCATTGGGAGAGGAGTTTTGCCAGTCAATAGTGGGGGTGGGATTCTCAAGACCTTTTACAGTTGTAAAAGGGAGACTAGAAACCATAGCAGGAAATAAATTCCCTTCATGGCTTCAAATGATGTTATTAAGAAATAGATGTGGCAAGATAGGATAAGAAATATTTTTTATTGTTGGAACAATTGAAGTGAATAAGGAAAGGGCACTTATATAGCCTTATAATCAAGGCTGAAATATTTGAGTGGATCTTTGGGAAATGAAAGGGGATTTTCATGAGACTATCATGTAAAACTTACCTGTTTTAAGTAGTGGATACATTGTTGTTTAATAATGGGCATACAGAGTTGATGGAGTAACAGGAGCCACAAAGCTCTTAAAATGTTAAGGCTAATTAAGCAATGTGAGGCCAGAAGATTGTATATCATATTATATGGAACCTTGTCCATAAGCATAGAGAGTGGGTCATTGATCAAATAGTTGGTGTGAAGCAGCCAATCAGAGCAAGAGCGGTAAGTGACGTTATCAGTTCTATTATTAACTTTTTTGCTTTTGAAGTGCTTTTTGAGTTTGAATTCAAATTGAATAGGCAGATAATAAATATGTAAACTAAATGTGTTGGCTGGCTTCATGTTAATGTTATCTTTATGTCTAGAGTCCTGGGTTCAATTCTTGTTCTGAAAAGGTTTGAGAGGACACATAGAGTTAAAAATGTTGTTGTTTTGTGCCTTTGTGTTGATAAGTATCAACCATTCATTAATATTTAACAGGGAATCAAGAAAAGAATTCTTGATAGGCAGGGCTCAGTAACCTGCCAAAGGCCTTTCTGGTTGTATCTGATTAACTCTTTAGTTCTGGCCAAAGGATCACAAGCTAATATATTGTCAGAGGTGTAGTCCTTGTACTCAGGCTTCAAGGGGTATTCTGTAAAATGGACAGGACCAAATGGAGCACCTGGCAGACAATAAGTAGCTGGCAGGGTGACAGGAGGGCCAGACAATTTTTGAGTTAACTGGCAGAGGGCTAGGATAAAATATGGCAAAATTGGGAAAACCAATATCTCATAACCTTTATTATAAAGGCAACTGTGGTAAGTTTGACTCCTGGTGCTTGACACTATAGTAAAGTGAGAATTCAGCTTTTTCCAAGATCAACAACTGGAAATTGACACTTTTTTAATTAACAGATCTTGATGTACTGAAACTTTTAATATAACAAATTAAGCCTTACAGTTATGTTATACTAAAGTAATCTCAGAAATCTCAAAAATGCAATAAAAACAGTGCCCTAATAATAAAAATAGGGAGAAATAAGCAACTATTTATCATTTTACTATGTAATTTACACTCTTCATTATAAAAATATTTTTATTACCATAAAAATTAAAATTCCAATGAACCAAAAAATAACACGAACACAACAAATAAAGTTATGAAAAATATGAAGAAATATAAATCTTTATTTTATATAGTTCATATAAGCACAACTGTGAATATCATAAGCTTTATTAGCGAATTAACAAAAATTTAGATATTTCACTTACTTTCAACTATAAATATTCATCTCAAACTTACCATGTATACATAAAGTAAACACTGCTATCTAATTAAATAAAAAAACTTAAAAATTAAAACTAAAACTGAATTATCAAAACTAAAAAGTAAAAATTAAAGCTAAAAAGTTAAAAGTTAAAAGTTAAAATCATATAACCAAGCAAGCAATTTTACTCTTCATCCTTATTTCCCCTTTTCATTTTTCCCCTTCCAGGAGGGCAGTGGCAATAAGCTCAAGCTGCTGATTAAGCTCAGAGGCCTTATACTTGTGCTTGGCTGCACCCTGGATGGCTTTGGTGAAGAGGGTGGAGCGGGTTGTAGGCTTGGTAGGGGGACGCGGTTGGCAAGATCTCTGAGCTTGGAGATTTTTTTTCTCTTGCTCATGCTGCAGGAGGGAGAAGAACTTATTGAACTTTGGATGAAGCCCAAAGTTGACCTTAAGATGCTTGTGATAAGCCTCTAATGCTGAAGTGGTCTTGAGCTCCCCATTGATGGCCGCCCGGTAAACGTTCCAACTGGCCTTGGCGCGGGCCTTGCCTTGCCTCTGCGTGACAACCTTCCCAATTCACTGGGGCTCAAAGTACTAGAGGAAAGGCTTGAACTCCAGGTGCTTTGCTATGTAAGGATCCTTTGAGAGCACCTTGAACCCCTGCGCAGTGTGCTCTGGCTTTAAAAAAGCTAAGGCACTGAATTGTGCCAGCACAAATTTGCAGGTGTCCAAAGTGACCCTCCGGCTCAACCTACTAAGCTTGGTGTGGGCCTGCACGTTGCAAGCAACTGCTTGGAGGAAGTGGAAGTGGCACCCCTGCATCTCTCTGCTGAACAGCTGCTCAAACTCATTGAACTGAACAGGCTCAAAGTCCATGATGCACACATTAGGCCCAAGAGCTCTTAGCCTCACCTTTTCCTCCAAGTCCAGGGTGGCCTGGTACTTGTCAGTAGCAGGAGGGTTGGTGCAGGTGTGAGGGGGGGTCTTCTTGCCATTATTGTCATTATTGGGGGAAGGAGGGAAAGCGCTCTGCAGAGGATGGAGAACATGCAGATGTAAATGGCCTCAGTGGCCCCAGGGAGGAGGAAGAAAGCGAGTGTAATCACCCGGATGTCAATCTGGGCATGGATCATCCAGAGCTGCTTGAACATCCGGGGGCAAGTGGCAAAGGTACTATCAAATAGCCAGGTTGAAGCCCTTTTTAACTCCAGCAGGTTCTGCTGAGTGGCATAGCAGATTATGCAGTCTTTGCTTCTGGGCCTATTGTCATGTAGGAGGAAGCACTCCCCACTTGGAAGCTGCTTGAGCTTGTGGGTGAGTGTAAGCTCCAAGTAGACGTCCAAAGCCTTAGGGGGAGGGGGGTTGGCGGCAATACACTTATTGCTGATGAACTTAAAAAGCTGCTTCTGGGCAAGAACCAACTTAAGATTGTTGGGCTGCAGGTGTTGAAGGGCCTTGATGGCCAGATCTGAAGCGCGGAGGTTGGCAGAGGTGGGGATCACTTGGACAAGGTACCACTTCAGCATATGGGTGATCAGGTGATTGTGGGGCTCACAGGTGTGCTCCTCCTTTTCAGCAGTAACCTGCTCCCAACCCTCAGTGTTTAGCTGGGGCCCGCAAGTCTTATCCTCACATACAAAGTGCTTGCTCTTAGTTTGGTGTTTTTGGTTATTAAAGTTAAAGATGTAATTGTTGGCGAGGTAGCCAGGGCCGCCCTTTACTGACATGATTGGGAAGTAACAGGGGAAGTGCTTGGAGACTTTGAACTCTCTATCCACATTGCAGATATTGTGGATGGCCAGTGGATCTCAAGCCATGTGACCAGAAGCTTTGAACATCTTGTAGTACTCCTCAGGCTCATCTTGGGTGTCAGATGAGGGAGGAGGGGAAGAGCCATCAGGAGGGGGAGGGGAAGGATTCTTTGAGGCCTGCTTGGATGCTTCCTTTTTCTTACCAGAAGAAGAGATGGGCTCCTTGGCAGCCTTTGGCTTCTTGGTACGGCGCTTCTTAGTGGGCTTGGAGTTGGTCTCTGACTTGTAAAATGAGTGATCAGTGAGAGAGTCAGCACTTTTATTTGAGGATTTGGGGGAAGTTGAAGATGAGGGTGGAGGGGGGGAGGAGATGGGGTGGGAAGAGATTGAGTTGGAGACTTTGCCTTTGCAGGCTTCTTGACATGCTTGGGGGTGGTGGTTGGTTCTTTAGAGCCCTTGGAGGCTTGGCGCTTGATAGGCTTATTGTTCTTGTTTGATCTTGGCTAAAGGAAAGTTTAGTTTTGTAAAATAAAAGCATGAAAGATATAAAACACAAAGAGGTAAAGCAAAGCAAAAGTTAAATAAAAAGTATGCAAGGAAGTTTTATTTATCAACAAAAAAACATAACAAAGTAAATAGAAGCAAAATAGAAACTCAAAGTATAGATATTAAGAATAAAACATAGAAAATAAGTGAATTTATGAAGGATCAAAGATGTTAGGTTTGGCATAACATCTTAGTGCTAAATCAATGTAAAAGTATAACTAAAAGTCACAAAAAGTATATAAAAGTTATATGGAAAGTAGCAGGAAGAGTAGTAGATTATAATTGCAAAAAAACTATTATGTGGAATTTTTTTATTGGGAGTTGAAAATTCAAAGCATGGTAAAGTGTCAAGTTTGACACTGTTGATCAGCTGGGAAAAGCTTAATCCTCACTGTTGAGTATGCCAGAGTCAAGCAGAAAAATCAAATTTACTATGTTTTTTACATATAAAACTTGTTTAAATTTAAAACAGGTTCAAAAGTTAACCCAAAAGCAAGGCAGTTTCATATGCTCAAAAATAAAAAAATACAACATAAGTTAAAAAAGTAAATGAGTAGGAAGCTGTTTATTAGTGATTGGGGTATGCTGTGAGGATCTGGGAGTGAATTATTTATCATAGTGTTTGTTAAAATGTTAATAAGCTCTCTGTACTAATCCCCAAGTTAAAGTGTTGAGTGGCGCTCATAGAGTGTCACTTATTAATTTAGCCTTAATTCCAAGCCCTTGATTAGTTAAATCCAAAACCAATCAGGTGGCAAGTGGATAAAGACAAACAAAGAAGAAGTTGAGTTTCTTTTTTTTTATAAATTACATATGAAATCTCTTAATAAATTGGGCTTAATTTATGTGGCACCACTTAATCCACAACCCTGGGAATGACATAATGTAAAACAAGTGGGGTATTTGATTAATGTCTATGCCACAAAATCCAGTATAGTGGTGCTTGGGAGCCTAATTGACAACTATGGACACTAATAATAAAAATATAATAGTAAATAACAAATTTTATATAAGTGCATATGTATTTTATTAATAAAATTAAGATTTGGCTTAAAAAGTGTCAAACTGGTCACTTTTTGTTTTAGAGTATTAAACACTGGTTTTTTCATTTCTATTAGTAAATTTACTTATAAATTGCCCCTTAAATTGGTATTTTAGCTAACTGAATTATTAAACAGAGTCGAATTCAAGTGAATTTAAACTCAGTTTTTGGTTTCAACCCCCAAAATTACTAGTAAAAATTAGCTTAAAATCAGTTAAGCTGAAAATACTAATAGATTCACTTATGCGGCACTTGACTCCCTGGTACTTGACAAAGTGTTGAGTACCAGGGAGTTGATCACCAGTCAGTTGGCCTTACCACAGTTGCCATTTTAAAATGACAATGAGAATTGATCTTGACCTGGCAGGTACTTATACTGTGCTGCCAGGCTTCATTTTCTGATTGGTTTTCTTGATATCAAGCAGGTTGGCATTTGGCACTGGGAGTTTGCCACTGGTTGCTTTGGAATAAGAAGACTTTGAACCCTTCTGTTTGGCAACTTGGGCTCTGGGTGGACATTCAGGCTTGGTGCCACTTACTGGGCTTTGGGAGAGTTTGGAACAACTCTCATCAGGTGACTTGTGCATTTCACCAAGCAAACCACTGGTGTCAAGTACTGGCATCTTGGGAAAACTCCTGACATCTTGTACTAGCAGTTTGCTTGCAAAAACCTGCAGGGTTGTTAAGGATTTGGGTCCCATTGGGTTGACAACAACTTTACCAATCAGTTGTGGGCTGTTGGGTTACCAGTCTTTGAAACTGGCAGTCTGTGAAGGGTTTGTTCAGGGTTTGACCCTGGTTATGTACTTCAGGATTCAGGTACACCTAAATTGTCATTCCTGACAGTTGTAGACCGGGATAGGATGATCTCTTCTTTTGCTAGTTTTGAATCTGATGAGTTGAAAATATGTACAGAGCATGAATTTCTGGAGATTGTTAAGATCTGCTAGGGAATGTGTAGCTATACATGAGGAGAGCATATTTTTTCAGGTGATTTTGGTGATCAGGTGCCATTCCAGTAGGTGCTTGAATAGATATACACAGCTAAAGGTTCCCAACCAGTAAGCCCATCCTCCCAATTTGGCCTGGTGCTGATTTAGCAGCAGAAGAAAGTTTGTCTTTTATATCCTTGTTGCTTCTTCATGAATATCTCTGCCCATCATTTGGCCCTTACAGCTACCTTCCCCTACATTTCAAAAAATTTCTCAGTGTTTTTCCTTGCTTTCCACTCTGCTAATTAAAACTGATGGTCCCCAAAGTTTCACACTTTTAATCCTGACACATGAAGCACCCCCTCTCTACTCAGTGCTAGGGTGATTGCCCTAGGACCCATCTCTCTTGTCAAAATCTTATAGAGAATCTACTCCAACTGGTTTCTTTATCCCTTCATTCACCATATTTGAAAAGTGTGGGTGAATTAGCTTCACAGCCTGGTAGTGGTTTTGAGACCTGTATGGTCAGTATTCCACCTAATGCCCAGCAAATATCCCAACACTCTTCTTATAAAATCAGACACCTTCTTGAAACACTTATGTTGGTACTGTCTCCTGCCTTCTGGGATGCTTTTGGCCCAAGATTTTCTGGGAGGTCAAAGCCTACCCTTACCTCCTCTCACTTTATGGACCCATGATCTCCTGATGCCATACCTCCCACTCCCAGAAAGATGCCCTTCTCCAAAGTATGAGTGTGCCTCACTCTCCTACTTTTGTACCACCTGGTCAAGTTGAAGCCCCAGTGGCTTGCAGCCACTCCCTTTGATTGGTTGTGGTAATCATCTGCTCTTCTATCCATGGGTAATTTCCCAACTTTTTTTTCCTATCTCCCTTGGATGCCCCCTTGGATTAGCAATTCCAGCCATCCTCTGGACTGCACTCTGGTGGTACTCTTCACCAGGATGAGAGACAGTCTCCCTGAGCTCATTACCCCTTTCTTACAGGGAGTCCCATTCCCAGCACTGTTACAGAAGGGCTATCAGAGAAGCTGGTGGTGGACTTCTCTGATAGCCATCAGTTCAAAGATTGGCTGGCTTTTGTGTACTAGCTTCCTTGGTCTTATTGGATGGCTTGAGCTGCTTCTTGTGATAATATCTAGATAAGATGTATTATTTTTAAATATATAAAGTTTGAAGCTATGGTGTTTTTTGAACTGTTGCTTTGTTTTTGATTGTTTTGTGCTTGGCGGTTTTGGGTCCGCTAGTCAAGGTTATGTATCCCTGGTTTGCCTTGAAATCTGGTGTTTTTAAGCAGGGTTCAATTGATGGTTTCAGGACCATGTTGTAAGCCTTTTGATATCTCTCGGTGCAGGATTAGGGGAGCTTCTATACTGGTTTTTGAGGGGCTGATATCTGGTTATTTTGGTTTCATCCGATCAAGTTTTTAAAGCTTATTTGGTTATGAAGATTGATTGCTGATGCATATTTTGCCCATATTTTTATGTCAACAGAAATGGATAACATGTTAAAATAGTCTAAAATTATTTAGGGTTTAGTGGGGTTAAGGCTTGGAGCAGTTGATCCATCTAGTTTGATGGAAAGCTGCACTGGAAAGTCCAGAATAGTTCAATTGGGTTTAAAAATATAGAGTTTTGGACTTATTTTTAAGCCTTGATTAATGGAATATGTTCTTAATTTTAAGATGGTGTTAACAATTGTACAAGGAAATAAATAATATTTTTGTATTTTTTAAAGCCAAGTATCGCTCCCTTTCCTTATTGAATTGTATATATATTTGTATAAAAAATTATGGATATATTTATTAATGTGAATTCAATGCCAGCTTGAATTTATTAAAGTCAATGTAAAGTTTGGTTGCTTTTAATTGGTATTAAATTTAATTACGTTTTCATGATAAAACAAAACAAAAAATAAACATTAGCCATATGATGGAAAATGGCCTGTAACTTTTAAAAATGGATTTAAGCTTAAGTTAATGTCGTAACTAAGCTAAGTAAAGGGAAAATAAATAATAAAATTATAAAAAATGAGTTCTGTGATCCAATTTTCCACCAAAATGACATAAAATTGGTCAGCATACAACAACTGACGGAACATCTTCCCGCGCCAAATTTCAAGAAGCTTGATGTCTACATGAAAACAAGCAATGATAGATTATACTGATTCTTTGGCTTAGGTGTTCATATATATTTCTGGTAGACTGATCTTTTCTCTGGAGAGGCTTGTAGAGCCAAAAGCTCTGCTCATGAGTAGCTCTGGTCAAGGTTGATTGAAAATATTCTTGCATTATGTGATTAGAATCATCACCAATCGGCTGCGTGCTATTAATGAATTCATTAAATTGGGAAGGTAGATCAGGAGTCAAATTCAAAATCTTAGTTGCATTCTTTCATGCTGGTACAGGAGGGTTCTCTTGTATATTTGCTGCTGGGTTAGAGACCTGTTTGGTCTTCGTTTGGGGGTTCGTATGCAACATTTGTATTGTATATATCTCCTATTGACACTTGGTCCTCTGTTAGGTGAACCAGACCCTTATCGGAGTAAGTTGTGAGATCAGAAGCAGGCTATTTTGATTTAATATTATGAATCTGGGATAAGCTTCTCAACTAGTTCTGTTTGATTAAAATTGTTATATTTCGCCCTAAAAGTAATGCTAACAAGAAAAAGATGCTTTTATAAGCCCTTATTATGACTAACTCAAGAGAGAGAATGTCATGCTAGACCCAAAGTTGGCATGATTTCAAATTTAACCAAATTAAGCAAAATTTTGTAACTAATCACGCTATTTAGATACTGCCAATTCTCCATACCCTATGAGGAATGCAACATTCCTTTACAATTTTTCCGCATTTTATCAAGGTTAATACTCAGCTGACTATACCAACTATTCTACCCATTTATCTGATGATGCTAATATATAAGGGTCATTATTTTAGGGATTAGGCCATTTTCTAATACACATGCTGCCCAAGTCGCAGCATAACACAGTTTGATTTTGAAAAAATCAAATTACAAATATTTATATTTAAAACAGTAATAACTCAATAAAAAGTTAATATTTTTTCACACTGTAAACTATCAAAATGAAGCTAAGAATCTTATCTTTCCATTGGTGTTAAAATATTAATATAAATAATATTGAATATTAAAGCAAAAGCAATTTAAAAGAGCATATGCCAGATTTTATTATATTATTTTGATAATGAAATAAAATAGATTGCTTAAAGCTTAAAAAAGTTACTTTTTTATTAATCAATATATGCTTTTTATTTAACAAAATTAAAGATAAGATCAAGAGCATCATTTCCACATTTTATTTTATTTTATTTAAAAAGCTTAATTATTTAGGATTTTATGGTAGTTTAAAGTTAGGACGTTAATTTATTTGCTGTTTAGATGAATTTTGAGGTTCAAGTGAACTGCAAACCTCAAATTAAGCATTTTTTAAATATAATTCTTTAATATTTTATCACTTTAAAAATATACAGAACAGTTATAATTAAGTTAATACATCATTTAAATTGATTTACATAGATTACAAAGAGGATATGATGTAATTTGATGCTTAGCTGATACACATATATCACTTGTGCATGAAAACTGGGGATTTCATTTATTCTAGAAATATAAATTCAAGTTGAAATTGTAAATAAAGCTGTCACATCATTTCTCTCAGAATGGTGTCATAAGGCTTGGTATATAAGAGCTAAAGCATCACCTAAGGTTTACTTCAAACCATCTTCACAAAAAGATATAATTCCTGCAACCAGCACTCTTTTGCAAGGCATCTCTACAAAGCATCTCTTTATCAGCAATCACAAATCCAATATTATGGAATCTGTTAACTTTACTTCTGCCATGAAGCCATTTTCCTCACTGGGAGCATCAACAAAAAGAGAAAGAATTGCTATGCTAAAGAAAGCATTACTCTTTGTTTCTGGAGGCAATATTAATTCCTTCATCAATCACTTTCTCACTTAAACTGAGTTTGGAAAAACATAGTTCATTCCTTTAATTCAAAATCAGAAACTAAATGTGATAATTGACAACTTAAAGGATCTTCTGAAATCTGCTCCTCAAAAGCATCTCCCAGCCTTGAGATCTCTGGTTACTTCCAGTTACTCTTTAAAAGAGCTTACTGATATGAGATTTAATATAACCAAAAGTGAGTTTGAATACTCAAGAAAAATAAATATAAAAGAAAATGTAAGCTTAAACAAAAAAGCCAAAAAGATAATAACTATTCATTAAAAAAAGAAATAATCAAAAAAATAATTAAAAAACTACTGGAAAATTCTTTTGAAACAAGCCAGTTTACAAAAAAGCACCAGAAAAAATTTATAAAGACATTGAAAAAGAAATGAATGAATATTCAACTGAAATAAAATATTCTCTATTAAAAACAAAAAAAGATATATATGAAAATATGAAAATAAAAAATGAAATTTCAATATCACTTTCAACTTATTATAAATTAATACCAAAAAATATAATAAAGAGTAAAAAACAAACTGACATATGTAATATTTGTAACTTAAAATCATCCTTAGAAAAAAGAAAAGAAGAATGTGAAAGTAAAAACTTATTATTGCCAGAATCTATAAACAGTGACTTAAAAGCTATTAATCAGCACTAAGACTTTTATGCTCATCAAAATAGGGAATACAAAAAAGATATCAATGGATTAGATAATGAACCATGTATTATAGTCATAGATTTTAAGGAGAATTTAAAAGTTGGTGGTGGTCCAATTGAAACCAATAACTGTTTTTATTCCAAAAGACCTATTTCTTTATTGGGGTTTGCATCGGTATTTAAAGAAAATAATGAAGTTAAATATGAATACCATGATTTTTTATCTCAAATATTGTCTCATGATTCTTTGTTTTCAGGTGAATGTCTAATAAGTCTTCTTAAATCAGATAAGTTTAAAAAAATAAATAATATCAAAGTATGGACTGATAATGGAAACCATTTTAGATCCTATGAATTCTTATATTATCTATTTAAAGAGGCACCACAATACATTAAAGGGTCTATTAAATACAATAGATTTGTAGAATGTCATGGGAAAAGTATTGTTGATGGTCACTTTGGTGTAATATCAAACACATTAAAAGAGAAAGAAAATCAGCTTTATATTAAGAATATAAATGATATTAAAAATATTTTTGAGCAAGAAGAAAAAAGAAAAGAATTATATAAATCAGCGCTATCAGGCTCAAATATTTCTCAAAAGTCATTCTTCTATATTTATGAGAGAAAAGTTAGGCCTATAAGGAGAGAGCTCAAAGTTAAAAATCTGTGCATTAATCTTTCATATTTGATGAAAGATGGGAAGTTGTATACTTCACCTTTAACATTTGAAAGTTTCTCAGAATATTCTGAGATAACTTATCATTTGAAATCACATGATGATACCAGAGAAACAAAAATATTAGAAGATGCTAGTGGTGCATTAGGGCAAGTTCATGAAGTAGGGCAGCTTACTAGATGGTGTATTTTAAATAGAGTTATCAGTCTTTCAAAAACAACAATTGTTTTTGAAACAAACTAAGAATATTTATGATGAGCCAAAGATAGGGTAATAGCATTTATAGCTTTGGGGCTGCTATTACTCTCCCATGCAACTCATCATAAATATTTTTAGCTTGTATTATGTAGTAGCACTTAAGATATTTCCAGCAATATTATAAGGTGCAATTTTCAATTCTAAAATTGATAAATTATTTTTTTTAAAAAATATCTAAGCCCAAGATCAATTAAAGATTTGACATTAATTGTATTTTAATCTTTCTGAATAATTTGAATATGAATAATGTAATTAAGTTATAAAATAATCAGTCCAGCGCTTAGGCATAACAAGAAAAATAATGACCCATAAGTCTCTCATATATTATTAATAAAGCAATCCATCTATTTCTAAGTCTTGTTCTGGAGATCGGTTGTATCTTGAACTGCTACCAATCTTCCAGAAATTAGCCCTGTGAAACTAACTGAATTCCCCTATTATCTTCCTTTGCCAACTAGAACTTGTCATCTCTATAGAAAAACCATATCTTATATTGTTCTCATGACTGCCTAAATCTCAATCCGTCTGATTCAAAAATATCCTTTTCATCTTGAACTTTGAACATTTGACGCTAAACAATCCCCTTTTCTCCAAATAAATTGATAATGAGTCCAAGTCGCTCTTGAGAAATAATGAACTTAATTTACTAATCCAATTCGGGTTTGCAGTTAATTTCCAAAAGCTTTCAAAGTAGGGCCTTTTTCTAGTAAATATAAATGCGATTTAAATATGCTTTTTTGAAGTGATACGATTAAAAGTTGGGGGCCCTAGTTCAAAGATTGATTTTAAAGCCAGCAGCACTTGCACTTGAGTTTATTCACAACTTCCAGGCCAAAACGCCTCTGACGTTTCATGTCTTGCACAATATTGTAAATACCCTATAGACCACCTAATTTAAAGTTGCTCTGGATTTATACTGGAACTTCCTTAACTCTAAAGCATAGGTTAGCTATTTAGAAGTTCATTTTAGCTTACTGGCCTTATTAGCCAAAAGATTATTAAACTCAGTTAGCCCTTTCTATTTATACTTTAAACACCAGCTTTAACCCCGTCTTGCATTGTCACTTAATGCTTAATAGCTGATTTATTAAAATGGGCCTATATCCCAAGTTTTACTTCATCGGGGCTTCGTTGATTCAGGTAATACTAACAATTAGGCTTCATATTAGCTAACTTTGTGTTGCAGTACGGCGGAGACGTGACTAATAAAGGATGGATTGCTCAGCTCAGAGAAAAATATTCCATCAATGCGGAGCTTGTTATTCGTGGTTTTGCAGGGTATAACACCGAGTGGATCAAGCCTCTTTTCGATAAGATAGTTAGCGGTGAGCTTTCTTGTGGAGATGCCATCCCAGTTATAACCATTCTTCTTGGTTCTAATGATTCGAGCTTTCCTGATAAGCAGCAGCATGTTCCTTTGGAAAAATATAAGGAAAACCTCAGAAATATGATCGCGGCGATCAAAAAGGTGCTACCTGACGTTTGTATTTTCCTGGTAACGCCCCCGCCCTTGAATGAACCCATGTGGGAGGTTACAGAGATTAAGGATGGTTTGACTGAGCCTGGTAAGTGCAATGCCCGGCTTCGCCAGTATGCCGATGCGGTTATTTCTTTGTGCGAAGAGAAACAGGCTCACGTTATCAACTTATGGGAAGTTATATCTTCCTCCAAACCTGAGTTATTTTTTGATGGGTTGCACTTTTCTGAAGAAGGAAACGCGTTATTTGCGCAAAAGTGGCTTGAAGGGGTTCGTAATCACTGTCCAACTTTATTACCCGAAAATATCCCTGCGATCACTCCTCACTGGTCTCAGATGAAAAAGGCTGAGTGACCTTCGTTCTGGAATAAATCAGGTATTTATTAAGAATGGCTACTTAAATTTTAGGATTTATCAGCCATTCTTCGTCGATACAATCAGAGTCGAAAGCTTTTATTCATTTGATTTGACTGGCTTTTGAAAGTGCCCAAAGGAACTAATTTGGTCATGTGGCTTTTTCTGATAAAACCCCCTATTCAATGATCAAAAATGGGTTCCCCCCAAATTTTATAAAAAAAATATCGTTAGAAAGTCTCTCTCGCAGAAAATCAATCATTTGGCTAAGTTTTCTTCGCATATTGTTGCAATCAAAATGGATGCTTTAGTTGCCAATGTATCTCACAATACACATGGGTGCTCATCAAGTCACCCCATGTTGGATCACATACATTCCCTCCCAATTCTCCCAATATAATGGGATTTTATACTTCCTTATAATGAGTGAGGCCCATTTACAAGAAAGATCTAACACTGACCCTTACCCAGAACACTGTTGATCACTATCCAGATCATTGCTACATGAGCCATCCCCTTGGTGGCTCAATAGCCCTTTTCCCAGGTATAATAATCCCCACTCTTCTCAGTAAAGATCATGTTATTCCTAATCCCTTTTGTCGTGTTTGGCTCTTGGGGACAACATCCAGGAGGACACGGCAGGAAATCTTTATAACAAAATATTTGAGGTTCAAAGCTAGCCTTGGGTTAGCCTTCAGGGCAAAATTAAGGGCACATACCTTAATTTCCTGGAATACAAGATATGAAAGTCCTTTTGGTAAAAAGGACAGGAAAAAGCTTGAAGAATATTAAAGCCAACTCAAATGTGGATAAACTTGTCTTTATTAGGAGAGTTGATTCTACTTAAATAGTAGACAAGGGTTGGCAATCACTCAATAGGTAGACAGAGTGGTCAAGGGGGTCACGTTGGGGTGAGGTCATACCAGGATCAAACAAGGGCAGGTACGGTATTCCAGATTGGGTGGAGATTGGATCAGACCCATTTACGGAAAGCAAGGAATTTCTGAAGTTGAAAGCAAAACCAGCCAAATCTTTGCATTTATCATTATTCAAAGGCCATATCGAAATAGCATTAATGGCGCAATTTACGGCATCTCCTCCCTCAATATTGGACACAGGGAGTTGATATTTGCAGAGAAACTTGGAGTGAACCCAGGCAGAAGGGTGGCCGGAGGACAGCAGCTTCACAGTATACTCAACACCCTTCTTGAAGGTGACTTCACTAGTAAAACCCAGAGAGATTCAAGCTTATGGGCTCAGCCTCCAGTACAATTCTGATAATAGAGGACTAGGTCACCTACTTGGTACTCAGGGAGGGGGGCTCTGAAAGCATTGGAAGGCAAGAGCTCTAAAGCCTTAACTTTATAGGCAGTTGAATATGCCTTAGCCTGAATGTCAATGATACGGTTAGTCAAGTCTTTGACATAAGCTTCAGGATTGGCAGACACATCAACTTCAATCAAAGGGGGTCCAAAGATTGAGGGAGTTATGGCTTTATGCCCGTACAGCATGGCAAAGGGAGACTGACCAGTGACTCAGTGTCTACTGAGTCAATACACAAAGAGAGCAGCAGGGAGGAATATATCCCAGTTTGCAGCATCAGAGAGAGTAAGTTTCCTCATGATGGACACAAGGGAGGAATTTGCCTGTTCAACAGTCCCGTTGGTTGAAGGGTTATACGGCGCAGAGAAGGATTGGTGTGTGCCCATAGCTTCTACAATAGACGTTATGAGACAGGCATTGAAGTTGGTCACATTGTCAGAAAGCAAGACTTGAGGGCAACCATGACGATAGAAGATATCTTGCAACAAGAAATTAGCAGTGGTCTTGACAGTTATATCTTTTGTAGCTCTGGCTTTGACCCATTTGCTAAAATGGCCTACAGCTACCAAGATGAAGCAACATCCAGACCTAGAACGAGGGAGGGTGTAAGGGTTAAATGGCAGACTTTAAGATGCAACAAAAAACAATGTGGATGAAATAAGCAAATTGTCAGTTGCTTCAACAACACTAAACCAAATTGGTAAGAGGGGGTTACTAATTTTGCACCTTTGTGAGCGTAGCAAATGACAGACATTAGGACCAAAATCAAGAACATTAATTGAAGAGGTAAATTGGAGGACAAAGCCAGAGGAGCAGAAGGGTAAAAAGCGGGCAAGGCGGGTCAAGGAGTTGGTAGCAAACTGAAGGAGAGCAGCTGACATACTATCAACCACTGGGGCCAAGAGGCCAAGATACTCTAACATGAGGTTTTTTTTGGAGACTTGTTTTGTTTATTCTTCAGGAAAATATAGCTATCTAGAAACAAGTTTCTATAGAGGGAAATGGGGAAGACTTAAGGGAGTTCAGGATGGGGCAGGAGGGGATTCCACAGCTTCTGATTGGCTGGCAAGAATATTTTCAGCAGTTAGTGGTCCTGCATTGGAATTTGAGTCAATGTCATCATGATTCAAAAAAATTTGGCGACCAGCGGGTCAAGCGCTGCCATCCCCAAATAGTGTATAACACGTAATTTTCTTATCATAATCATTTGGGGAAAAATAAGGCAGGTCCATATTTTCAAGGGCTATTTGGGCAACCCCAGCTTTGACCCATTTTTTGTCTATGACGGCATTTAAGTCGACAATTTCTTTCAGGGGTTTGGCTGCAGTTCTTTGCTGATTTCAGGTTTTATAAGGGCGCACTATCCCTTCCATTTGATTTTCTACTGTAACAGAGGGGCCCAACAGCATCAATACTCACAGTGTGGAAGGCATACTTAGGGGGGATGGGTTTGAACTGATGTTGGGAAGGTCAGGGTTGTTGGAGCTGACAAGAATGACAGGAGGCAAGGATGTCAGGGATTATGAGGCACATGTTTTCTCAATAGAAGTTTTTGCACAACCAGTCATGAGTTTTTGCTATGCCTCCATGTCCAGTATCAATGTGAGCTTAGGGAATGATGGCTATTCTCATACTGGGGCAGACATAGGGCAAATAGGCGTTGTTGACTTTCTTGAAGAGTTGTCTATCTCAAATCATGGTATTCTTTGATAGGGTCTGCAGTGCCAAGCAGATGTCTTCTGGCTCAGTGATCCAGGATTCAGGGTACCCTATCAACTTGTATAAACAATCAGCATCTGCAGGATAGATAGCTAGGATAGGCATCCATGACAAACCATTAGCATTCTGGTGTTGTGCACCAGGACGGTGTACCACGGTAAAATTGTATTCTTTCAAGTGCAGGGCCCAACATACTAACTGACCTTCAGGCTACTTTAATTGCTGCAGCCACTTAAGGGATGAGTGGTCAGTGACTACAGTAAAGTGAGTCCTGTAAATGTAGTGCTGGGACTGTTTCATTGCATGTAAAACTTACAAGCATTCTTTTTCTGTGACACTATAGTTCTTCTCGTGTTTGTTGAGGACTCACAAAGAATAGGCCACAGGTTGGTTCACGCCTTCATTGTCAAGCTGGGCTAGGATGGCACCTACAGCTACTCCACTAGCATCAGTGTACAAGATGAACTCCTTATCATAGTCAGGATAGAAAAGGATGGGAGCCTCTTTGATCTTGGCTTTCAGTGCCTCAAAGGATTGCTGTTGACTGCCAGTCCACTCAAAGGGTACATTGCGGAGGAGTTGAACAAGGGGTTTTCTTAATTCAGCAAAATCAGGATTAACTGTCAATAGTACCCCATCATACCAAGAAATACTTGGACCTCCCGTAGATTTGTGGGAGGCAGAATCTTGTCAATGGCTTCCACCTTATTATTCATGGGGTGTATTCCAATTTGAGTGACTTCATGGCCCAAGAATTTGAGTCACTCTTTAAAAAAGGAGCACTTGGAAGGTTTGAGTTTTAAGCCAGCTTCTCAAATTTTGATAAAGACAGCTTTGAGGTGATCCAAATGGTCAGTAAAGGTGGAGCTGAACACAGTGATATAGTCAAGATATATGAGAACACAGGAGAGCTTCAGATCCCGTAGAATGGAGTCCATAGCCCTTTGAAACGTAGCTGGGGCGTTGCAGAGCCCTTGGGGCATGCAAGTGGGTTCATAGAGGCCTTCCAAAGTGATAAGGGCAGCCTTTTCCTGGTCTTCTGGGGACAAGTCAACCTGCCAATATCCAGAAGCTAAATTCATAGTGGAAAAGAATTTTGAGCATCCCAATTGTCTGAGGGCATCATCAATCCTAGGCAAAGGGTATGAGTCCTTTTTTGTGAGCAAGTTTAGGCAGTGGTAATCCATCACAATGTGATGGCCTCCGTCCTTCTTTTTAAGGATCAACAAGGGAGAGGACCAAGGGCTCTGAGAGGGAGACAAGAGACCAGCATCCAAGAGTTGTTTAAGCTCCTTAGAAACCTGGGCATCATCTACCCTACTATGGCAATAAGGCTTGGCACAAAAGGGCAGCACATCACCAGTATCTATCTGATGGATGACCCCTTTTGCTAGGCCATAGTCTATAGGTCTCAAGGAAAAGATATCACTGAATTGGTCAAGTAATCCCAGCATATCTTATTGTTGAATGGGTGACAATTGTGGGAAGTTGGCAGCAGTGAACATGGAGAGAACCTGAGGAGTTTCTTCAGTTAGTGTAAGGGATTACAACCCTTTCATAAATACTCCATCAAAGACTGAAAAAATGATCAGACACAGTGAAACTGAACAGCATTTTTAAATGCTAAACCAAGAAATAAGATTGATAATGGTTTGATTAATAAGATTGGGTTGAATACACATTTAAATTTGATCAACAAATGTACTATCAAGCATAAAATCAAAAGAAAAAAACAATAGCAAAAGCAAAAGTCTTATTCATTTCAATAATATTAATTCTATTATAAGTTCAAAAACCCAAGCAACAGACAAAGAATCCAACAACAGCAACAAAAGAGCGTTTAAAATTAGCTCTAAAACCCCCAAATTAGCCAATCAAACAAAAATTAAATGCTTAAATCCATACCAACAATATTCAGGGGAACCAGCAAGCCAATCAGTTGATTCAATCAACCAAGCCAAGAAAGCACCATTCATCCAGACCCAAAAGATAACCACAATCACAGTGCAGAAAAATACTGCAATGCAATAACCCAAATTACTTCTTCTTCTTGCATTGCAGGCTGCAGACCTGAAAAGCAATACTTTCCAACTTACAATTGCAAGATTTCCTGGTAACCACTATGTTTTTCAGGGATCCAGTCTTGGGCAGCCGGCCTGTTGTTTTCAGAAGTAACTTGGGACGGGTTTTTTTGGGGGCAATGCCCACCACAAGAGGGGAGCTAACTTTAAAAGATAGGAGGCAGACTTCCCCACCCAAGACCACGGGCTGTCAGCCGGGATTATAGTGTCAATCACCCCTGTGAGGATGATGTACACAATCCCAAACAGCTTGCCAGTATGGTTGGTTGGAAGATCAGGTGCAGAAGCAGGCATGGGTTTTGGTATCACAGGCGGCTCCATGGACAGGTTGTAAGCAGGGAGATAATTGAATTTTTCCTCTGAACAACTTGGGTGTTGAAAATATCCACAGGCCTTGTCGGTTGTATCTAATAGCGTATTGTATGCGGGCCAGGGGATCAAGTTCAAGTATCTTTTCCAGGGTGTATACCTTGTATTCAGACTTCAGAGAGTAGTCAGTAAAATGGACGGGTCCAAAGGGAACACCAGGAGGACAAAAAACAGCGGGCGGTGGGGTAGGCAGGCCAGGAGATCTTGAACTGAATTGGTAGACGGCAAATACAAAATAAGGCAATAGCTGTATGAGCCAAATTAACATAACCTTTATTCAAAAATGGCAATAAGTTTGGAGCACAGGGTCCTTGGGTCTATATAGTATCCCCCTCCAAACTTAACATTTTCTATGGGGGATTCATCAGGGCATTGGGAAGGCCAGGGTCAGGGGAACTGGGTGCTTGGGTCCAAAGGCGGAAAAATGGCACTCAGCCTGAGAGTTCTTTCATTGGTCAAGAATCTCAATTTGGCTACCTGATTATCTTGCTTTAGTGTCAAGGTCATGGGACCAGGTTGCGGGCCCGTGCCTCTTTACTGGGTTGGCTCTTGATTGGTTGCTGGTGTATACTTCAAGTTTATGAAGCTAATAGTTTCCAAATCAGTACCTCCATTAGGCGCTGTGATTAATCTTCCATTTTGTGTGATGATTTATTTGGTTTGGCTCTTTTTACTGCATGGGTCAACATTCTTGGTATCAGCTTGTGGGGGCTCAATCCCAGAAAAACGTGGGCGGGCGGTCCCGCGGTCCACAGGCCCAGCGGCCCAAAGGAATCCAGGGTCGGGGTTTGATTCCTGCTCCCAGGCCAGGGTTTCCAGAGAGGAAGAATTGTCAATCCTGACAATGTTCCCTTCACCAATTGACTTCAGTATTTAAACAGAATATTTTTCCTTGAGAAATTGCTCCAACAATTTCTTTATTTCTATCTTAGCCAATAAATATATATTTTCAATAAACTTCTAAACTTGATTAATAGATTTGAAAAAGGCTCTACTCCCCAACAGCATGAAGCTCATCCTCCTAGTTTGGGCTTTTTGTGTGTCAATCAGTTATGGGCAAGCCAATTTGAACTTAGAAACTCCTGAACCAATCCCCACCAATAAATCAGAAGACTCCATTTGGTATTGATTTGGACCACATTGCTGTCATGCCCCTTACGTAGAAACAGCAAAATTTCCTCCCATTATTCACCTCAAGGCACCTTGGTTGGTTTTGGGGTATACCAGTGTTTATTATCTCTTAAACCATTTCACTCCCTTTCTGGAAAGATTCCGCTTATTTGGTCATCTATTGCACATGTTAATGATAGGGATTCCAGTAGGGTCCACTCTAGTCAAATTCAACTTGGGAGCTCTCCTTCACTCCATTGGAGAGAGACTTCCCAATGATTGGATCCTTGACAGGTAGATTGAAGTTGCTGAAGGTTCCAAAAGAATAGAGGGATGCCACTTGTTCTGCTCCCAGTATATGGCCATGCCCTACAACCTGGCCCCAAGACACCTGCATGGGCAGGGCTGTCAGGTTGGCAAGCAACAGCTGTATGGGCTCTTTGTTTGATCTAGGATTCCTGGACACAGTTGTGGTTTTCTACGGCTTAGGAATTCAGGTGAGTAGAGTTCCAGGAACAACTTTTAAGGTAGTTCATAAGATATCTGAGAGTCAATAACCACTTGGGAGCCTGGAGGAATGGTGATAGCTGCGGGGGAAAGAAGAGGTAACCTTCTTCTGCAGGATAGGAAGGAGGAGGGATGCACATGGTGGAGGAGTGCGTCCTATACTTGAGAGAGAAGATACCCGTAGGGTACTCAAGCACGCAAGTTTTAAGACGTTTTCCTGGGAGTCACGGGGGTTCATCAAAAATCAAAGGAACTAATACCCTAAGAGCAATAGATATACATCTTGCAGGTTTACAATCCTGTTATACTCACGGAGGAATTGTGTACCAACCAAGAGGTCATAGCTTTTATTCTCAAGGACAACAGCAGGAGAGGCAATGAGGAGTTTCCCAAACCTCATGAGTAGAGCAGAGTAGGCACCAATGGCTCAGGTTTGAGCCATTCCAGCAGTATCATATGATTGTGTGTAGTTGAGGTCAGGGGCCAGCTTAAGCTTCTTCATTATCTTGGATGGTACCACATTAACTGGGGAACCTGTGTCCAGAATTGCCTTGATCTTAACATTTTGGATTGACACTTCCACACAAGTAGTATCTTTCCTAAAGGGGGTAAGACAGCCAGAACATCCTGTGTAGCTTCCAACTATTTATTCTATTTGGCTAACATGCATTGTAAGGCAGGAATTTCCTTATGCACAGTCTGCAAAGGGAGGGATACGGCCACATTCTGAAAGAGAGCTTCTGCTAGTTTGACAGCTTCTTCAGAAGAGTCTACCAGGATGGGATGTCAATGAGCCTGGGCTAGGTAAGGGCGAGCCACCATAGCCTTGGCTTCACTTAAAGGTGGGTGAGTTGTAGTTGTGGTTCTCCCTGAGCAAAGCTTGTAAAGGACCAACAAAGTTTCTGGGACAGCCAAAACAGAGTAACCATAGCTATCTGATTCATTGTAGTCAGAATCTTCAGGTTCAGAATCACTAGAAAGATTGTGGAACAGGTGAAGGATAGTTGGGTCTACCAAAGGGGGAGATTCTTCATCAGAGGGAGGATCAGGAGGAGAAGGGGGAGATGTGTCAGCAGAGAATGTCTCTGCCTCTAAGCTGACCTCTCTTTTCCTGCCTGCTCCTTTGGGTTGCAATCCTCTACCTGAGGGTTGGTACAGGTACGTTAGTGGTGCTCTATTTGACCACAATTGTGACATCCTTGTCTCTTAGGCTGCCCACTTGAGCCCAGAGTCATAATGTGCGGAGTACAAGAGGTGGTTCCAGTGTTGTTGTACTTACTCTTGCAAACCACAGTACCCCTGTGGGTCAAATGCATGTCTTGCAATAGGGTCTCAATACTCTTCATGGACGTAAGAGAAGCTTTTTGGGCCTTGAAGTTCAGACATAGGAGTTGATTCACCTTTAAAGCATTTGAACATGCTGTGTACGCTTCCCAGGGAGTTAATTGACAACTGGTGATCAACTGTTGTCCTTCAATGTATAAACAATCAGCAAACTCAGCCAAGGTTTCTTTGGGCTTAAATTCAATATGCATAAACACATTAATCTTGACTTCCAAGCTGAGATCTCCTCCAAATTCTTCAATCAGGAGGTGTTTCATGTCCTCCCAAGTGACAATGGAAGGGAGTTTGGGGACCACAACTTCTTGGCACATAGGATGCAGGCAGGTAAGAATATGTTTTTTTAGTTTGTCAGTAGCCCTACGCATTGCAGTCTTATAAATGGTCAGGAAGGTAGCAATGGTGGAGGTTTTAGGATCAAATATATTCTTGAAGGAAGGCTTATAGTTAGGATCAATGGACAATGAAGTGGACTGACTGTTGTCACCTGGGTTGAGGACATTGATGTGGGGGTTACCCTCAAACTCAGATTTGGTAGCAGGTTGTCTAGCCCAGAGAAGTTGAAGGCTCTCTTACAGGGTATCCAGTGTAGAGCTGTTCTATCCACTGATATCTCTGGCAGTAGCAGCAGCAGCCCTGAATTCATCAATCTTAATCTGTTGCACAGCTAATGTACCATTGACCCCATTGATATGAGTGGCCAGGGAAGTTTCTTGAGCAGCCAAAGGGGTAACATGTCCATTTATTGTCTCTTTCAAGCAAGTGAGGTTCTGAGATCCTAGCGCTAATTGATGATGAACCAAGGCAGGTTGGATAAACTGGTTAACTAACACACCAATAGTCTCCATCAATTCCATCAGCGCAGGGGAAGACCAAAGTCCAAAAGGAAGGAATACAGATTTTTGGAAGCATATCCAGGACAGAGACCAGGGGTAGTGTGCATTGCCACAGTGCCTAAGTGGAGGGAGAGCAGGCAGTGGCACAAGATTGCTCATAGTTGAGAGAGAAAGCTGGAAGGGGGCCCAAGCAGGCCTGGGAGACAATACCATTACCATAGGAGTTGAGGGGGTATTGGTGATATCTTCTTCTAGAGGAGGACTAAAACTTTAGGTTGATTGGGTACTTCAGAAACAAGGGGGGAAGGATCAGAGAATGCACGCAAGAACAGGGTAACTGAGGGGCTTGCAGCCCCTGTAGTGAGCACCATTTTGTTGTGTTTGGCTCCTGGGGACAACATCCAGGAGGACACAGCGGGAAATCTTTATAACAAAATATTTGAGGTTCAAAGCTAGCCTTGGGTTAGCCTTCAGGGCAAAATTAAGGGCACATACCTTAATTTACTGGAACAAAAGATGAAGAATTCCTTTTGGCAAAAAGGAAAGAAAAAAGCTTGAAGATTATTAAAGCCAACACAAGTGTGGATAAACTTGTCTTTATTAGGAGAAATGGTTCTACTTAAATAGTAGACAAGGGTCAAAGATCACTCATTAGGTAGAAAGAGTGGTTGAAGGGGTCACTTTGGGGTGAGGTCATACCAGGATCAGACAAAGGCAGGTGTGGTATTCCAGATTGGGTGGAGATTGGATCAGACCTGTTGTGATCTGAGGCGCGGCACAAAGTCACAACAGGAAATTCTAACCTTAGGATTGGATTTGTACTAAGTCTCGGTTAGAACGGCAGGGAAGGCTATGTGATTACCTTGTGGCCCTGAATGAATAATATCTACTAGACATGGCTAGAGAGGCGCCAAAGTACGTGAAGACACAAAGACAAAAATGTGAATAGAACTTAATTTTATTAGAAATTAGGAAATAGAATATATAGTGGTTTATAATACCACAAAACAATACCAGAACGGTAGGATCACTTGCCACAGGCATGAGTGGGGCAAGTGAGTTGTGCAGAATCAGGAAAATGAACAATTTTATTTCCAAATTTGGAGCCAGCCTCATTTCAAAAGGCAAAATCAAAAGAAAAAGACTTGTCCTTGAAATAACCCAACAAAGGCAAAATTGAAACATGGTGAATGGCGGCATTCACGACATTACCCCCTATAGATTGGCCTTAGGGGGGATGATACTTGCGGAGGAACTTAGCATGCACACAAGCAAAAGGTCAACCACTAGAGAGGAGCTTTACTGTATACTCCAATCCTTGCTTAAAGGTCACTTCTAAGGGCCCAATCCATAACAAGTCTAGCTTATGAGCTTGTCCTCCTACACTGTGTTGATAATACAGAACATGGTCTCCAATGACAAAATCAGGCAGGGGGATCTCCCAGCATTGTCAGGGGAGAGCTCTAGCAGCTTGGTCTTATAGGCAGACGTGTAGGAAGTAGCCTGTATATCAATGATGCGGTTGACTAGATCTTTGATGTTCTCATCAGGGTTCATGGCCTTACTGGAGGAGAGTAGGGGGCCCCAGTAGCAAAGGGTACTGTCTTCACAACCATACATCATAGCAAAAGGGGAGTACCTGGTGACACAATGCTTGCTAAGGCAATAGGCAAAGAGAGCAGCAAATAAGTACAGATCCCAGTTGGTTGCATCAGAGTAAGTAAGCTTCCTCATGATAGAAACCAGAGTTGAGTTGGCGCTCAACTTCCCCATTGGTGGAAGGATTATAGGGGGCAGGGAAAGACTGGTGAGACCCCAAGGCTTCAACCACTGAGGTCACTAACTTGGCGTTGAAGTTAGTCCCATTGTCAGACAACAACACCTGAGGGCAACCAGGGTGGAATAATACATCTTGCAGCAGAAAGACGGCAGTAGTCTTGGCAGTGATGTCTTTAGTAGGACAAGCTTCTACTTACTTGCTAAAATGATCAACAGTAATTAGGATAAAGCGCAACCAGAGCGGGAGCAAGGGAGAGGCCCTACAGCGTCAATACTGACAGTGTGAAAGGCGTGTTGAGGGGGGACTAGCTTGAACTCATGAGTGGCGGCTTTAGGATGTTGGAGCTGGCAATCATGGTAACTAGCAATAACATCTGGGATCAGAAAGCAAAGATTTTCCCAGAAGTAATTCTTCTGGAGCCAGGCATGGGTCTTGGCAACGCCCCTGTGTCCCAACTCCTTATAGGCTTGCAATACAAATAAAAGGCAAAGACTATGCCTTATATAGGGCAAGTAGTGGTCTTGTACCTTCTTAAAAAGTTGATTGTCACAAATGAGGGTGTCTTGAGATAGCTTAGAAAGGGCAACTCAAACTTCCTCTGTCTTGCTCTCCCATGACAAAGGGTATCCAATTAGTTCATACAACCAGTCAGCTTCAGCAGGGTGTAGAGCAAGGATGGGCATTCTGGACAGTCTGTCAGCATTCTGATGTTGAATCCTGGGGCAGTGCAGCACAGTGAAGTCATATCCTTGCAATTGGAGAGCCCATCTTGCTAGTTGTCCTTCAGGTTCCTTGAGTTGCTGTAGCCATTTGAGTGAAGCGTGGTCAGTAACCACAGTAAAATGGGTGCCATATACATAATGGCGGAACTGCTTGACAGCATGGAGAACAGCAAGGCACTCCTTCTCAGTCATACTGTAGTTCTTCTCATGTTTATTCAGGACATAAGAGGTATAAGCTACATGGTGATCCACACCCTCATCATCCAGTTGAGCCAAGATAGCCCCAATAGCCAGGTCACTATCATCAGTATATAGTATGAAATCCTTATATTAGTCAGTATATAATAGGATAGAAGCCTCTTTGAGCTTTTTCTTAAGGGTCTCAAAGGCCTGTTTCTGGCTGGCAGTCCATTTGAAAGGGACATTACGCAACAGCTGGACCAAGGGTTCACTAGTGTCAGCAAAATCAGAGATAAATTGTCTAAAGTATCCCAGCATGCCCAGAAAGACTTGGACTTCTTGCAGGTTGGTGGGCGGAAGGATTTTGTCAATGGCTTTGACTTTCTTAGCCATGGGGCAGATTCCTGTCTGAGTCACCTCATGGCCCAAGAATTCAAGGCGTTCTTTGAAGAAACCACACTTAGATGGTTTTAACTTAAGTCCAGCCTCAAAAATCTTTATGAACACCTCCTTGAGATGGGCCAAGTGATTAGTGAAGGTGGCGCTGAAGACAGGTATATCATATAAGTACACTAAAACACACAAGAGCTTCAGATCACAGAGAATAGAATCCATGGCTTGTTGGAAGGTAGCTGGAGAATTGCAGAGTCCTTATGGCATTTGAGTGGGCTCAAACAATCCTTCCAAAGTGATGAGTGCAGCCTTCTTCCTGTCTTCAGGAGAGAGATAAACTTGTCAGTATTCAGAAGCCAGATCCATGGCAGAGAAGAACTTAGAGCCCCCAAGGCGGCAGAGAGCATTGTCAATGTGTGGTAAAGGGTAGAAGTCCTTTTTGGGTAAGGAATTCAAGCGTTGGTAGTCTATCACAATATGATGAACTCCATCCTTCTTCTTTAGTATGAGCAAGGGGGAAGCCCACAGACTTTGGGAAGGAGCAAGCAGTCCAGCATCTAAAAGTTGCTTAAGCTCCTTAGACACCTGAGCATCTTTTACTTGACTGCAGCAGTAGGGTTTAGCACAAAAGGGGGGAGTATCACCGGTATCAATCTGGTGAATGATGCCTTTGGCTAACCCATAATCTGTGCTGTCCTTAGCAAAGATATCCAAAAACTGGTCCAGTAGGTCAAGCACCTCTTTCTGTTGAACCAGAGATAGTTGCAGAAAGTCTTGGGCGGTGAACAATGATAGGACTTGTGGCTCATCCTCGGGTAAGTTAAAGTCTTGAAACTTACCAGAAGGACAGAGAGATAGAACGTCAGGAGCATTTAATAGCTTGCCATAGCTGACAACCTGCCCGCTAGACACATGTATGGGGAGGGCAGTCAAGTTGGCAATTAACAGTTGAACAGGGTCTTTATGAGAGACATCCAGGATTCCTGGACAGAGATAGAGTTCATTGCGCCCTAGTGAGGGAGGAGAGTACAACTCTAGGAATGTACGCTTGGGCAGCTCATATGATACTTGGGAGTCTAGGATAGTTTGAGACCCAGGAAGAATAGTCACAGCAGAAGTGGCCAAGAGAGGAATCCTTTCTGACGCAGGGCAAGCCATAGGAGGACACTTCATGTTGGAGGAATGAGTTTGGTATTTTAAAGTGAAAACACCAGTGGGATATTCCAAAGCACGTGTCTTGAGGCACTTCCTGGGAACTTTAACTGGCTCTTCAAAGATCAGAGGGACTTTATACCCCAAGATAGAGAGGAAGCTGTCCTTTAAGTTGATGATCCCATTATATTCCCTAAGGAATTGAGTACCAACTAGCAGGTCATAGCTCTTGTTCTCCAGGACAACAGCAGAAGCGGCCAAGAGCAGCTTGCCAAATTGCATGGGCAGAGCAGAATAAGCTCCTTTAGCACAAGTCATGGACAGCCCAGCTGTACCATAAAATTGATAATAGTTAAGGTTGGGGGCAAGTTTGAGTTTCTTGACCAGATTTAAGGAGACAACATTCACAGGAGACCTTGTGTCTAAGACTGTCTTAATTTTCACCTTTTGTATGGATATTTCAACATGAGTGGTGGTGCAACCAAAGGGAGGGAGGACAGCCAGAATTTCTTGAGCTTCTGTTAGTTTTTTGCCCCACTTTTCAATCATGAATCTGAGGCTCAGGAACTCCTTATAGACCGTCTGGAGAGGGATCAAGACAGACATTTTTGAAGACAGCGTCAACAACCTCTGCAGCTTCTTCAGAAGACTTGAAAAGCACAGGAGATCTCTTGGCTTGGGTGAGGTAAGGGCAATAGACAACCTCCTTGGCTTAAGGCAGAGGCTTGGCAGTTGTATTAGTCTTCCCAGAACATAGCTTATAAGGGACTATAATAGTTTTGGGGATGGCCAGGACAGAGTACCCATAGGCATCAGGATCTTTTACATCAGAATTTTCCATGTCAGAGTCATCAGATATGTTGTGGAATAGCAGCAGAATGGGAGGAGCCTCATTGTCAGAAGGCTCAGAGTCAGCAATGGAGGGGGGAACTGGAGGAGACTGGGAAGATTTATCAATTGAGAGCATCTCTGCCTCTAGGTTGACTGTTCTTTTCCCACCTGTTCATTGGGATCAGCTCCTTCAACTCAAGGGTTAGTGTAGACCCGGGAATGGTGACCTATTTGTCCACAGTTATGACAACCCTGTTGTTGAAGAGAATTCTGTGAGTTCATGGTAAAAATATGTGGCCCACGTGAAGACAAACCAGAGATAGAGGCAGCACAATTCTCCTGCATAACTGCCCCAGAATGGGTAAGGTGCATATCCTGCAGCAGTGTCTTTATGCTCTTCATGGAAGAAAGTATGGCTTTATGGGCATTGAATTGAAGACACAGGAGCTGGTTAACCTTGAGGGCTTGAGCGCAAGCCATGTATGCTTTGTGTGCGGTCAACTGGTAGCTTGTGATCAGTTGTTTTCCTTCTAGGTAGAATCTATCTGCAAATTCAGATAGAGTCTCCTTTGGTTTGAAGGCAATTTGCATGAAGGTGTCCTTATTCACCTCCAAACTAAGGTCAACACCAAACTTGTCAATCAGAAGCTGCTTCATATTTTCCCAGGTTTCAATGGTGGGCAGTTCTGGCACAACTACCTCTTGGCAGGTTGGGTGTAGACAGGTCAGAATGTTTTCCTTCTTGACTTCATCTGAGACTCTTCTCATGGTAGTTTCATAGATATTTAGGAAAGCTGCAATGGTTGAGGTTCTGGGGTCAAAAGCTTGCTTAAATTTAGGCTTGAAATGTGCTTCTGGAGTTGGGCCACCATTGTTACTATTGAGTAAATTTATGCGCGGGGAGAATTCTGCTTCTGACTTGGTGGGGGGCTGCCTGACCCACAAATGGCAAACACTATCTTTGAGGGTAGTCAAGGTGTCAGCAGTACGGGTGCCTGTATTATTAGCAAGGGCAGTCTGTTGCTCAGTGAAATCCAGGCGCTGACCCTGTGTAGTTACTATTGAGGAAAGCTCAGACAGTTGGGAAGTAAGACAGGCCTACCAAAAGGCAAGGGGCAAACCTGTCATTTACTGAATCAACCACTTCACTTAGTTCTTGTACATCTTTATCAAGCTCAGAGTGATCTTGCTTCAGGAGGTCCACTTCATTGGCTAGAGCTATCAACTCTCTAGCACAATGGATGTGGGGGGCTCCCAACAAGCTAGGGCAACAACCATCTTTGCCCACAACTTCAGGTGGACTAACTACAGACGCCATTGCCTCACACAAAGTAGCAACCTCTTGTTGTAACTTAGCAACCTGAGCCGTCAGTGCAAGCACTTGAGGGTCAGGCTGAGGGACTTTGGGGGGGCAATCCTGACTTCAAGTAGATGCTCTTAATTCTTTAATGGCATCCAAGAGCCTCTGTTCTCTATCTGCTAGCTCATCAGATGGAGGAGAAGGCGGGGCATCTGCTTTGGAGGCAGACAGTTCATTTACTTGAGTCTGGAGTTTGACAATGGTGGCAGCGGTAGAAGCCCTTTCTTGATCAAAGTCCTCACCAATTTTGTGGAGGCCTTTTGCAGCATGGACCGCTACTTTCTGTAATTGGTCAAAGGAATAAGCACTGAACTTGTTAAATTGTTGCACAAGTTGTTCAAAGTTGGTGCAATAAGCGTTTGAAGTAGAATCTATGTGGGCACGCCAGGGCTATTCCAGTTGGTGGAACTCATGAAGGCGCTCTCTAACATACTCAGGGATGAATTGGCGCATTCTTTTGATGGAAGTGACCAAACCAGACTGGGAGGTGACAGAGTTGCGCTGATTGTCAGATACTAAGGAAAACAGGGAATGAATTCACTGCTGGTAGGCTGCAAACTGATCCCAGTGATGGGTGGCAGCAGCTTGTAGCAATGAAATCTCCTGAACGTGGTGCCCTAATACCATTTGATGATGGGCTAAGGCGGGTTGTACAAAGGAGGACAATAAGTGTTCAGCAGAGCCAGCTGCTGAGAGGAGGTGCTGAAGAAATTGTGGAGCTACAATCAATTCTTAGTATTCTTCTTGGCTGAACTGAAGCTGGAGGCAAGAGATGGCTCCATCATGTGCTATCCCAAGGGCTACCACCATGCTTATTCCAAGTCAGGGGTACCCAAAGGGTAGGCCACTAGGCAGGGACTACTCTCAAGGTTCAGCACAGTAGGGAAAATAGGCAGGTTAGCAATGTCTTCTTTGATAGGAGGACAGGTAATTTCAGGCAAAGTTGGCTCTTGTTAGGTGGAGGCAAAGGTCCTGAAAATGTAGTTGCAAAGGGGGTAACCAAGGGGCTTACAGCCCCTGTAGTGAGCACCATTTTTGTTGTTCTGAGGCGCGGCACAGAGTCACAACAGGAAATCCTAACCTTAGGATTAGATTCATACTAAGTCTTGGTTAGAACAGCAGGAAAGGCTATGCAATTACCTTGTGGCCCTGAATGAATAATATCTACTATATGTGGCTAGAGAGGTGCCAAAGTACGTGGAGACACAAAGACAAAAATATGAATAGAACTTAATTTTATTGGAAAATAGGAAACATAATATATAGTGGTTTATAATACCACAAAACAATACCGGGGTGGTAGGATCACTTGCCACAGGCATGAGTGGAGCAAGTGAGTTGCACAGGATCAGGAAACTAAACAATTGTATTTCCCAATTTGGAGCCAGCCCCATTTCAAAGGGCAAAAGCAAAAGAAAGAGATTAGTCCTTGAAATAACCCAACAAAGGCAAAATCAAAACATGGTGAATGGTGGCATTAACAACAAGACCCATTTACGGAAGGCAAGGAATTGCCAAATTCAAAATCAAAACCAACCAAATATTTGCACATATCAATATTTGAAGGCCATATTGAAATAGCATTAATAGCGCAATTTACAACAACTTTTCTGTCCCTTCCTTGGACAGTGGTTTTCCCTAACCCAAATACCAACCTAATTATAGTTCATTTACAACAGTAGTAAGTTTTATTAACAGTCTAGCTTTAAAAGTTCCCCAAGAAAGAGCAGAGTAAGGGCTGTATGGCTAAACCCTCTGAGAACTCATCCTGCCCATCCCTGATGGGGACATCCCAGAAGGCTACATCATCTATCAAGACCCACCCACGTTGCTCAGTGCTTATAATGGACTCCATCTAGCTCAGCAAGGCATCAGTATCTCTCCCCAGTCAGACCTCTTTCACCCCATGCTAAACCTGCAGCTGCACACCTATGACTTTACACCAGCTGCTCCTGGTGTTTACCTGAATAAACCTGCTGATACATATCAAGTTGGTACACTAAATTATAGGTTTTACATCTGTAGGATCATGGAACTCTCTGTCTAGGAATCCATGGATAGCCCTGGTATCTGTATGTAATAGGCAATATAACCCCCAAGGTCAATCAGGCCAGAGTAACTACCAGGATTAGGTGAGACTGGAAGTTTTGATCTTGGAGACTAGATGCCTGGAAGGGATGGCATCTCCTCTCAAAACCCAAGGCTTGGAACATGGTTTGAACCCTGGTCAAGACCACATGCGGGCCACCAGCCCTGAGGACCAGGGGGTGGCCATCTACCTGTGGTTTTTTGGATCAACTCCTCTCTGATCTGAACTGCAAATACTCTTGAAGATGAGGGTGCCAGCATGGACTTGCCAATAGTGGTGTCTAGAAAAAGACACAACAAGTTGCCTGTGGAGGCTCTTGCATCAGCTTGATGAGCCTGATGTCTACCTTGGTGGCCAATCAGGACCCTGCCCCTGAAGGAAGCATGGGCCAGAGTGTCAGGAATTGAGATTTTGTTTAAGAATCTAGAAAATTTAACTTAAATCCCTAAAGCTATGAGGGGTTCAAACCAGTTGGTCTATTTTCCAAGCCAATTGCTTTTATTTTTATCCCACTTGCTTTTGGGGTTTGCTCCTGTTCTGGCATTAAGCTTTCTTCTATGGAGAGGATTTCTGTTTTTTTTGCCTCTATTATGCAAACCCAAGTGGTTGCTTGTTTCCAAAAGAGTTACATGAGCACTGATGGTTTCAAGCTCCTCTATACTTCAAACAGTCACAAAAACCACTATATTTCTCTGTTGCATGTGAAACAGTTGAGAAGTTTTCTTTATTTCTCCTACTATGAATAAATATGAACTGGAAGAGTAAGTGTAAGCCAAAATTATTGTTACTCACTTATAAAGGATTTTAATTTAGCTTCAATTTACCTTCAACTTCTTCAAACTTTAAAGTTATTACCATTATCTTAAATTTACAAATCTTGCTTACAAATTGACTTCAATTTTTCTCATTAACTCTATTTTACGGATGTTTTTTTATAGACTCCTATAGTTTACCATGGAATCAATGACTCAGCCATCTGATGATTCAATTTTTTATAGCTTAAATTTTAGAGCCAAGACTTACAGATTCCTTACAAATTATGCTCATGGAGATTTACCAAAAATAGACATACCTTTTTATATACTTGTAATTTTGTCAACACTTTGTTTTACTACCATATTTTAGGAGGGTTAATTACCTTGTCCCCTCATATTAAAAATAATAAAATTTTGGCTGTTGCTATTAAGGTTTTTTCCAAACAGTGCTGACTTTCCTTTATCTGCTTAATATAAACCCAGTAGCTCTATACACTTTTGTTTGAAAACTGGCTTCCTTTTGGGCAAGGCCTTGCATAATTATTGCAGATATTTAATTTTTACTTTAGCTTTATTATGCAAGCCCTGATACTCTTAAATCCCAAAGATAAATAATGAAAGGGTTGCATTTCTGATGTGGTGACTATGGAGCTTTGGGCACCATACTTGACACTAACTTATCCCATCTTTATTGGAGATGTATAATTCTGGGCAGTTTTGAGTCTTGAAATGTGTATTTTATTTTATTTGCAATATATATACATAGATATAAATATTTAATATAGGACTGAATTCTAATATAAAAAGCTACACTTTTTGGTGTGGTGACTTTGGAGCTTTGTGCATTATAGTTACTACTAACTGACCCCCTCTTTTATTGCAGATTTGGAATCCAACACTCTGAGAGACATAATGCAAGCTATGAAAAGTTGGCGCTACAAATTGGTCATCCAGATAGAAAAATTCCAGATATCTAATACAGTGGGTTACTTCAAGGTTTGGTCCATAGCAAAGTTCTTCCCTCTATTATCTGAGTTTTACCAAGCACTGAACAGAAAAGCACAGTTATCTTTGTGAAGACCCAGCACCCAGCACATTGCAATATTAAATATATGTGGTAGTGTTGTAACTGTGCTGTTTTAGCAGAGTTACAAGGGGAAAAATATTTAGAAACTAGATAATATTCTTTATTGAGAGATAATGATTATATAGTTAATGTGAGTCATGGATAACAGGAAAATGATTGTGTTGATCACATGGTTGGATAGTAAAGGGGGTGGCTTGATCCTGGTAATAAATCAAGCGCCAAAACAAGGTATTCATCATAAGGGATCATCATTTTTTCATGTTGTTGGATTTGGAAATTCAAGTCAACTTCCTAGTCTGGCTTCAAGTGCCTGGGTAATTGGATTGCAGGTCATAAACCTGCTTACTCAGAACCTTGCTGGCAGGTTGAGCCTGCTGTTTTGACAGGAGCACATGAAAGGGAGGCCTTAGACTCATCAATGCCAAGCAGGTTACAACTAGTATATTGGAAAAATCATGTTATTTGTTCTATCTCTAGAGCATAAGCAACAAACCTTGAACAACTGACTCTCTTGAGTTACCACAGAAAGAAGTGTTGCAACTGAACCAATGATAGTTCAGTAATTGATTGAGGGATACAACAGTCTAATAGAAAGGACAATAATGAGAAGAATAAGATAAGGTTTATTAATTGATATTGTGACTAATATACTATATGGGGAAAACCACAAGGCCATCAGGAGGTGGCACAGTGGTGGGTTCCATGTAAGGGTTTGAAGCCAAGGAATAGCTTGTGCAGGGATAAGTGAAGTCAAATTGGCAGCACTCCTAATTAGGAGATAGTGCCCGCAATTTGACTTCATCTTTGTATTGATCCATGTTGTTAGATATGTCATGGGGCAACTCATTGAGTACCACCCTGTGTATTGTGAGATACATTGGCAGGCAAGAGGGGAATCTTGGTTGCAACACCCCCCCTTCCCCCTGTTTGTTGTCAAGCACCAGGACTAGAACATGTGAAAGATCTGGGAAGGTCTGCACAAAGAGTCTTTGTGTGGGAATGGTGTGACAGGGGCGCAGTTGGTCATGGTGAGGTGTCTTAGTGTTTCCTTAGGCGTCTTCAAGCTGATAGGTGTGATTTTTGTAGGCAGCAGCTACCTTGAAAGGCCCAGGGTGATTGGGTTCTGATTTGAAAGAGTTGTGATTGAGGGCATAGAAGAGGTCACCTACGGTGTATCTTGCCTTGAGGTGTTTCCCCCTCAATTTGTTTGTGTTTGATGTCTTGGGCTTTGGCACATCACTGACTCAGGGAGGGAGTAGTTGTCAGGGGAGATTTCCCAGGAACCTTAGATTTTAATTTCCCTTGTTCTACTCCCATCAAGCTGTCAGGGGTTTCAAAGACCAAGGTGTTGGGGCTGAACCTGGTACCTCTGTTAATTCTTGATTGTAAGATAAGTAAGGCAGTGGGCAGGTGTCTAGTCCACACGGTATTGGGGTGCTCCTGTGAGAGCTTGGCAATCAGTTGGACCAACAAACCATTTAGGCGCTCTACACAATTATTGGCTTGGGGATGATAGGGAGTCGTGACTACTTGTTGGAGGGCATTCTTAGTGCAATGTGCCTTCATGAAGTGCCCTAAAAGCTCAGGTCCACCATCTGTGATGAGGCATTTGGATTGCCCAAAGCAGGCCACAATTTCTTTTCCAATGAAGTGGGTAATGGTAGTGGCAGTGTGGTTGGTGGTTGCTCACACTACTGTCCAATAGGTGAAGTAGTCAATGGCTGTAATGATGTACTTCTTGCCTAGTCTGTCTTCAGGGAGAGGCCACACAATGTTGAGGGCCCACTTCTCAAAGGGTTCCATAGCTTTGATGGGCAGGACGGACTTGGGGGTGCAGGTTTAGACGTGTTCTTTTTGCACAAAACACATGTTTTGAGGAGGTCCAGGATGTCTTGGTGCATACAAGGCCATCAAATCTTTCACTTCATGATTTTGAAGAGGTTACATCCTCTGATGTGGCCCAAGGTGCAGTGGTAGTGTAGTATGGTATCCCCTCACTGTGTGGTGGGAATGTAAGGTGTCTTTTCACCTGTCTCTGCCTGGTGGCAGATGTTACCAGCATCAGTGGTGAACTGGTTCTTGTTGTCCTTCAGCTTGGAAATAGTCATGGAATTAAGGCCTTTGTAGCAGGTGGCTTTAGGAGGTAGATAAAGCATGGGTGAGTCTGGGTCAAAGCCGTCATCTCCCATGATGGACACTACATAGAGTCTGGAGAGAGTGTCAGCTATGACCAGCTCCTTCCCAGGTTTGTATTCAATGTGCAACTGGTACAGGGACAGACGTTTGACTCATACTGCCTGGTGTCAAATCAAGTGTGACTAAGTATTAAATTAATGAAGCAACTTGTTATCTGTTAGGAAGCGGGGTGGAAAGGTGGCACCCTCCAGGTAACAGCACCATTTTTGATGCATTGCACAGTTGTTGCTAACTTTTTATCATTTATGAGGTAGCACTGCTCTGAGTCGGTAAAATTCCTGGATTATTAGGCCACAGGAAGGAAGGCACCCTCATTAGTTTCCACTCTTAGCACACATCCTATGGTCTTTTCAGAGGTGTCAGTCTTGAGTTTGTACCAGCAATTCCAATTGGGGCATTGTAGTACAGGTGCAGTTGTAAGCCTCTGCTTCAACATCTCAAAGGCCTGGTTTCTGGCAGGTATCTAATGGAAGCACTTTTTGGTTTTTAAAAACTTGGTGAGAGATGCAATTAGTTCTTCACAGTTGGGAATAAACTTTTGCACATAGGCAATCATTCCCAAGAATGTATGCACCTGACACACATTGGTGGGGGTTGGCATGCTTGTGATTGCCCTCATCTTAGCAGGGTCAGGTTTTATTCCTTGAGCAGAGATGGTGTGCCCCAGGAATAGGAGTGCTGACTGGATAAATTCACATTTATAAGGCTTGGCCTTTAACTGATGCTTACAAAGAGTGTTGAGTACAGCAAAAAGGTGTTGGATATGTATGGTTTGGTTTTTACTGAATAAAATAATGTTGTCAAGATACACAACAACACATTTTCCAATCAGGTCTTCAAAGGATTTATTCATTAACTTGACAAAGATGGAGGAAGAATTGATCATTCTGAAGTTCATGGCACAATAATCAAGCAACCTGTAGTGTGTGCACAAGGCAGTTTTGCCTCATCCCCAGGCGCAATGTGGACCTGATTGTACCCTGCAGTGAGATTGATGTTACTGAAGACCTTCACAACCGCAAGCGTATCAAACAGGCTGTCAATTAGCAGCAAGGGGTACTTGTTTTTGACTGTCACTTTGTTTAGTGCACAATAGTTGGTTACCAGGAAAAGTAACATGTCTTTCTTGGCTACAAAGAAGACTGCAGCCCCATATGGTGAGAGGGAGGGGCAGATTAAGCCCTTATTAAGCGTGTCCACAAGGTGTTGACAAAGAGTTTTATCTTCCTTGGGCGTCAAACAATAGAGGGGTGTACCTTGGTCAGCAACCCTTGTAATTGAACAGCATGCTGTATTTCTCTTGGAGGAGGCAACTGGTCTAATGTTTCACTGAAGACGTCCTTGTACTTGTCAAGAAGTGCTGCAAGTGCTGGTGAAGATGTGGTGGTCAAGGGGGGCTGTAGTGGGTTTGGAGCAGATGACTTTGACTAAACACTGGTTAAAGTCCAGGTTCTCTCCCCTTGAAGCCGTATATACCAGTTTCTGTGAGTCTGAAAAATATGGTGTCATGAAGTAACTTGTCCATTTTGATGGGTTAGATCTAGAAGCCTACCCCATTCTAGTTGAGTGTGATCACAGAAGTGTCCCAGTTGATATATGGCTGATTATGCCAGAGCCAGTTGAGGCCAGCAATGAAATTGTGACTGAGCCCCACCATTATTGGTCCAGAGAGCTTAACCTGGATATTCCTCATCCTCACATAGAAGGGTACCATCTCATGAGTGATGACCATCCTACAGGAGTTGGCCACACATACTGCCTTAAAGCAAACGGGTACCTGGTCTAGCTGCTGGGAGTCTGTGAATTCCTAGTTGACCTTGGTGTGCTCAGCCCCAGTGTCTACCAAAAGTTTGTGGGTGTTATCACAGAAGCAAAAGAGGTAGGTCAAGAAGGTGATTTTATTTGATGAATGACTGGCTTAGAGGATGGGATTATCACTGTGGACTTGTAATACATATAAGATCTCTACCTTGTGCACACTGTAGTTGCAGGGATCCTTGGTAAGGAGAAATTGAGAGTGTGGGTTAATCAGGATTGTAGAACTTCTTGTATCTACAACCCCCAGGCTTTTCCTGAATCCTCAATTTGGGCCAGCTGAAGCTCCCCCTTGCAGGGGTGCTTGGCCCCATTTTCCTGTTGACAATATTGGCAGTGGCCTACTTGATTGTGAGCGCTGTCAGGCACAGGACAAGGTTGAGAGGGGACATTGTTGGATATTTTAAACCTCATTGATGCCTAGTTGTTAGCCTCTACAACGGCCTTGTAGCAATTGTTGAAGGAGGTGCAGCACCCTACTGGAATCCATTTACAGATGTGTGGCTTCAGCCCATTAACAATGAGGGTGATTAGCATTGCATTTCTGTCAGTGATGGCTTTGGGAGCAACAGCAAATGCTTGCTGCCAGGCTGTGAGGTACTCAAGGACACTGCCTTTCTACTTGATAGCAAGTAGAGGGGTTCCTATTACAATGGACAAGAATTTTTTGCTGTAGCAGGATCTAGCAGTGTCCCTGAAGGTGGTCTAAGTAACTTTGTGTTCCTGACTGACCCAGTTGATGGGTCATACTGTGGCAGGCCTATGAGGCACCCAGAAGCAGTGGCAACCCACATGGATTCAGGTACTTGGCAAATAAAGAGGCAGGTTTCTGTGAAGTGGAGCCAACTGACAATGTTGGCCCCTTTCACGCCACCCATAAAGGACTCTAGTTGGAGGTTCAGCATGCGCTGTGAAAGGTCTGACTATGGCAGTATGACACTGGTGTTGTGTTACCCTAGGCAGAGACAGTTGTAAACGCTTGTGAGTACCAACTGGTACTGATAGATGATGTATCCCTTGGGGATGTACCCATTGGGAATAGGGAGGAAGGTTTACTGGTGTGGAGTAGCCATATGTTCTGTACTCTGTCCTTTCTTGGGAGAAATTTTCTTTCAGGTAGGTTGACAACCCACCACTAGTACCATTGTTGTAACTGAACTAATGATAGTTCAGCATCTGATTGGGGGAGACAGCAGTCTAACAGAAAGGACAAGAATTAGAAGAATAAGATAAGGTTTATTAATTGATATTGTGACTAATATATTATATGGGGAAAGCCACAAGGCCATCAGGAGGTGGCACAGTGGTGGGTTCCATGTAAGGGTTTGAAGCCAAGGAATAGCTTGTGCGGGGATCAGTGAAGTCAAATTGGCAGCACTCCTAAATGGGAGATAGTGCCTGTAACTTGAAATCACCACCAGATTGATCCATGTTGTTAGATACAACATGGGACAACTCATTGAGCGTCCCCTGTGTATTTTGAGATATGTTGGCAGGCAAGAGGGGAATCTTGGTTGTAACAGAAGACCACAAGGAATGGATCCCTTCTAGAAGAGACTCCTGTTCACTTTCAAAGAGTACTGGAGCCTAAGATCTTTCTTCTCAGAAGCACAGCACAGAGTGAGGGCCCAAATGGTAAACAATCATACTTAATAGACCTCCTAGTACATCCAGGGACCAAGGTCCCTGAGCTAACCTTATGCGCAGGAACCACAAAGCCATTAAGGTACTCCTGTAATGAAGATAAACATCCTAGAACAAGTTCTATTGGATGACATGCCACATGTACATGATCAACCTTAAGATGAAAAAAGACACTTGAAAATTCCTCAGAAGGGTGTACAGAACGCAGATAGAAGCAACTGCACCAACCCCATCTGTACAATATTTGGAGAAGAGGACACCCTCATCCATAGATTCTTTCTTTGTCCCATAAGCATCAAGATATGGAGGACAGTCTGCTCCCTCCTTCACCCATCCAGAGAATATACCACTCCACTAAATGATGATGAAGTGGAATGGTTTCTGTATGACTCCCCATCCAAGGACCCTGACTCATATAAAGGAGAAATCTTTTATGTGGTACCATGGGCCATCCAATCATCAGTCATCCACTCCTTAAAGAAAGCAGAACCCCTTACCCTGATCAATCAATCCCTGATTGGTCAGAAGCTATCATGGATTTCAACACAGGCCTTTTTTGATAACTGCTGTGAATTCAAATATTCATGCTTTATCAATTTTGCCTTTGGCAGAGCCACATTTGAGCGCAAAATTCTTCAATTCCCACTTGCAACTCAAAATGGGGTTTGACCCAAATCAGGTGAAGGACTTGTTTATCTTCCAAATGGTGACATGAGTGATCCTTGACCCACTTATAATAGTGACTAGTAATCTACCTGTTCTTTTACAGCTTTGTGGGAAACATTGTCATATAAAGATCATTTAAATTCATCTAATAAAAATAAGGTATATTCACATTTTATCTTTGTGCGTTTTATTGTACTTTGGCTCCATCTTCCTAGTTGTAGCTAGAGGATATTTATGATAACTATTATTCCTAGGGCCTTAAGGTAAATCCCTTATTAATCCCTGAAGACTAATCTCCATCTTAGTACAAACCCAATCCTACTGTTACAATTTCCTGCTGTGTCTCTTGGTTGCACCCAAGAACATGACACTAACTCTAAGAATAAGATATGTAAGGCATAGCTGTGGAATGAGAAATCATTCCTGGTCTAGTAGTAATTGACACTGAATCCTCAGTGACCATCATACCTCTTGATATAAACCCTAACCCCCTCCCTCCCCCTTAACCTCTTTCCCCAATAATGTTTTTCTCCTGTGATGCAGGTTTCCTTTCTCCTTTCATCTTCCTACCCATAATTTTTTGTCACACCCTGGATGAAAGAATCACCATACCATATCAGAAATATCTGGGTGGCTTGAATAAATAAACTTTGGGTTGACCAACACACCCTCTAGCTTTTTGAACTTCATAAAAAAAGTTTTTGCTTCATACATTAGAAAACATGCCTTGGTCTACTTGAAAGACATAATTTTATATAGTCTCAGTGAATAACAATGCCACAAAGATATTGAGGCTGTGATTGTCATCCTTTTCTTACACAATCTGCTGGCCAAAGTGCCCAAGTGTCAATTCTTCTGGGAAAAACTACCTTTCTTGGGACATGATCTATCTAAATATGGCATCAAGCTGGACGTCCAAAAATTACAAGTCATTTTAAAGATGCCAACCTCAAAAAATAAGAGTGAATTAAGAACCTCCCTTTGTGAGAGAGGGGGCTAAACTAACTAAGTTTGGCTCCCATCCTGGTGAGACAAACCACCAGGATACCATCCAGTGGATTACTGGAATGACCACTCTAAAGGGGGACTAGAGGGAGGACATCAGGGACAGTTGGGGCAAGTAGGTGTCTAGTCCCATCAATGTGAGCCCAGTGAGCAGTCAGGGGGCGCAAGAGGGGGCGTGGACCAGGCCTTCAACTATCTGCAGAGGTATGAGGATCTCATCCTCCAGGAGGGGAGGGGAGGCTGCAGATACCTCCTCAGCAAACATGGCAAGCAAAGAGGAGTCCTGTGAGTACAGATACAGGTTGTTGCAGGTAAGACTCCTAACAAGGGCCTCTCCAGAAACAAGAAGACTATTAGGCAAGTGCAACAGGCTGGAGGGATTGTCACTCACTAGGCGCACTGAAGAGGAGATGCGGGACCACAGGACAAGAGAAGTGGTCCATAAGAGCATCACAAAGGGGGCCAGGAAAAAACAACCTATTTGAGAGCAGGGAGTATTATATTAATGATCACCAGGAAATTTGGAGTCTGGAGGTTGTAATTTTAACCTCAATTGGTTTAGAAAAATCCAGTACCAAAGGAGCTGGAAGGCAGTTATATTTAAGCTGGTTAAAGTGACCTGGGAAACTGTAAATCCACTGCCACCCTTGGCCTTGGATTGAACCGTTTTTCCTAGCTGAACCAAAAAAGGGCTAAAAACAACAGCTAAGCCACCAAATTCTCTAGAAGATTTAGCTCATACTGTTGATGAGAGGTTTGTTTTTGCTTACCCTGCAGATCCCCCTGCTTTGGTTGTCCCGGCCTGTGAAGAAATGCAGATCAATTTGGATTGTTTGTTGTCATGATGTTGTCCTCTCTTAAAAATTATCAGAAACACCCAATCAAATAATGCCACATCAACAACCAGAAAATCAAGTGAATCCCAAATGCCTGGGATGGACCCTAGCTAATCAGGTGGAGCCACAGAAATTAACTTGAAGCCTTTCAGTGCTTCTGGTATTGTCCAGCAAAATTTCTCTTCCTGCCAATCAGATGCAAGCCAAAATGGTCATGGGGCCACTTCTTAGCAATTATCCCCCTTTTAACAATGTCAGGGGACTTTGTGTCCCCTGCTTGTCAATTATCAAATTATTAAAACCTAGAGCTTGCTGCTAAAACTTTGCTATTAAATTTAAAGTTGTGGACCCTATTGGAGTCTCCCTTAATATTAAACAAAGTGTTAGTCCTTTTTGGGTTAAACCTTACCTTTACGCTGTCCCGTTTGAACCTGGTCCCCTTTTCAAAGTCCTTTAGCTTAGACTTTGCTCTTAATTGTTACGCTAGTAGTTTACACTTTCAAAATCACTCTTCAAACTTAAAATTTCATTTAAAATCCTTTATAAATCTTACTTTAAGTTTAAGATTTTACTTGTTTTTATTTGATTTTGAACCTGCTCTTTGTTTTACAACCACCCAACCTATCTGAAGCTGTTGCTAAGGCCCCCAAGTGATTTCTGCTGTTCTCTACCAGTTTTCTCTTGTGGCTGCCCTCCCCTCCAAAATTTTTATCTCTCTGAGCTTCAAAAGTTGCACAGTTAAACCCTAAATTTTATGGCCTTCACAACCATGATCCTCCCAGTTTTAAAATTTGTGATGTTCACTTTGGCGCCTCTTATAATCCTCCTCTGGACAACTGCCCCCAACTTATGGTTGCAATTTTCTACTTCTGCTTGCCTTATGGGGAAAAATCCCTCCAGTCTCCTGCACCTTCCTGGTGAGCTTCTTGTTTTGGGTGAGAAAATTGTCAAGAGCTTGACTTGTGTCACAATTGACAAACTCCTATCAACTATGATTATTGAAAAGCCTCAACTACAGAATTCAAACCCTGATCCCCTGTGGGCCGCCAGCCCGCAGTTCTTTGGGCTCAAACCAGAGCAGGATTTGACTTTGGAAAATCCTTTGAAGCTTGATGAATATAATTCACCTACATCAACACCTCCCACTCTAAAGGTTCCTGTTAACTTGACCAATCAGCGGGCGGTTCCAGCCATAGATCCCAAAATAGCTCAGGCCCACACAGAAGGGGAGACAGATAAACTTCCCATAGAATGTGGGCCACCCAGAGACAAACAACCCCACAACCTGACTAGGAAATTTGAGCATTCACAGTTCAAGCCAGACAATAAAATAACCCCCACAATGGATGCCACCAAGGACTGGGAAGACCTAGTAAACGGGAAAACCTAGGCCAAGGGAATTTGTGAAAGTTTTATCATGACAGATGGGCATACTTATACCCTGGACCGCCAGGAAGATGCCCATTGCCATTCTTGCAATAAAGTGACATGAACCTTTGGTTCAACCAGATCATACCTTATTTGTTATTAGTTCTACTTCATTTACAGCCTATGTCTTGCGGTTCTGCACCCCACACTCACCTACCCCAAGAAACCGCGGACCAGCTGCCTGACCTTTACTGTCCACCAGGAGCTCCCTTTGGCCCAGTACATTTCACCGAGTACCCACCTAACCTGTCATATTTGGAGTTTACTCTAGAGGAAATCCTAATCCATGACCCTGAAGCTAGAACTAGAGAGACAGAAGTCCTTTACAGAGAAGGCACCAAAATTACCCGCCCCCTCTGCTATTCTGCAACAAGTATAATTTCCTGCCTGTATATTTGGTTTCAATGACACTGCCCCTCACCCCGTGGCCCAACCACCCACAAGAATCAGTTGCCACTAATGAATCCACTTCCACCCAGATATTTGGGGTGATGTATATCACCCTCACCGGACTGATTGATTCTATGGTGCCTGTAAGCAGACCTTGGGCAGTCCTTGGAAAATTGTTATCTTATATTGTAAAGTTAGCCACAATCTTGTGGTGGGCTCTCCCTGCTGGGCCCACGGGCTGTCTGCACGCAAGTTCTCAGGAACCCCCCAATGGTTGGATCCCTGACAACTTGTGACAACCTAGAATTTTCTGCTGCAGATTACACTGTGCCAGCCCCTGTGCTGGAGATGGTGCCAGCGCCTCCTATTCTTATCTTGGACAAAGACATCCAGCTCCCCTCCTAGCTCCTGTGGGTCTGCCTCCTTCTCTCACCTGCATACCCTGGTTGCTCACTGGGTTAGTGTTGATGGGGTTGAATGTATAATTCCCTCAGTTGTCCCCCGCGTCCTCTCTTTGGTCCACCCTCCAAGCGGCTATCCCAGTATTCCACTGGGCTGCATCCTGGTGGTTCATTTTGCCAGGATGGGAGCCAAACTTAGTTAGTTTAGCCCCCCTCTCTCACAGCAACCTTGGGGATAGACTTGGGCAGCTTTAGCGGTGTCCTGAGATAAAGCAGGATTGAAATCAAGCAAAAACCAGAGAAAATTCAGTAACAGTAGTTAATTATACTAGTGTTTAACTTAAAATTTGGGTTCAAACAGGAGTTTCAAAAGCAGGGACTCTTTAGATTAAAGCTATACACCAACAATTCCCTTAGGGGTTTCATAAAAGAAGCTGGGTTCAAAAGAGACCAAACAAAGGTAAGATGTGTATAAGAAAAGGCTAACACTTTTAAAAATTAATAAAGGGCTCCAAACAAGAGTTCAAAGTTCAAACTTAAAAACAGTTGTAACCCAATCTAAACTTTTAATATGAGTAGAAAATCAACAGGCAGGGGACTTTCAGTCCCCTGGCTATGTTAAAAGGGATGGGTTGTCACTGGACTCTCACATGACTAGCTGGGTGGAAACTGATTGGCCAGGAGAGAATATTTGCTGACCTGAGTCAGGGAAGCTGGAAAGTTTTGAATTAATTTCCAAATCACCCTCTTATTGGCTAGAATTGCCTTCAGAACCTTGTTGATCAATTGATCTTAGAGCAAATGATGTGGAGCAAATTGATTGGGTAGTCCTAATGCTCTTTAACAACAGTTGACACCAGGCTAATAAACAATCTAACTTAATAAGGGGTTCTTCTTTGGAAGAGGCAGTGGTGGGTGGGGAGTCCACAGGATATGCAACAACAAATCTTTCATCAACAATGTGAGCTAAATCCTCAAGTGAATTGAGTGGTTTAGCCAGACTTTGAGAGGATTTCTTTGTACGACGGGGGAAGACTGTTCTGTCCAAGGCCAAAGGGGGCAGTGATTTTACACCCTTGGAATGATTGCCTATATTCAACAATTTATATCTAACTGCAGCATTCCCACTGCCCCTCTGTCAGAAATCAAAGGCATCAAGTCCAAATTTGTATGAACTCCCCAGAAAGACTATGTTTCTGGTAACTAAAAAAAACTTGTGACATCACTCATACTAAAGTACCTTAGACATAAAGGGAATTACCAGATAAAAGCTGACAACACTAATGCCTTCATATACAGAGTCTTCTGCATCAAAATGAAATCAGGCAAATTCTTGCCATTTGCCTATGGATATTGAAAGCTGACCAATGGGAAATTTGACTACCCATCCACAACAAGGAGATACTTGCAATTATGCACTGACTTGTCAAGTGGAAATGCTATCTTGAACATCAGAAAGAGTTTACAGCACTCACAGATCATAAGTCCCTCATTTATTCCAAGACCCAAACTAATCTCTCACATAGACAATTATAATGAATGTAGTTCCTGGAAAGATTCAAAATTAAGATATAATACAAGCCAGGTCTGGAACTTGTTACAGCCAGTACCCTATCCTGCCTTTAGGTCCAAGCCTCTAGAGGCCATGGTAGACTAGATCCTGATTGATAGCTACTGGTCCTCTATACTAAGGACAAAGGGTTCTCCCTGGGAACCAAAGACATTACCACAACACAGTGATCAAAAACAAACATCTCTCTTCTGACGTATATAACACCCTGCACCAAAAAATATTGAACAGAACCACCATTCCTTATGTTCCAACTCACCAGAGAGTGGATATCATCCTTTGCTATCACAGAGATCTTGTGCACACAAAGGGAAGAAGTCTTTATGAATTCCTAAAACACAAGGCCTGACAACCCACCTTATACTGTACCATTTATGAGGCCCTAGAACAGTTTGAGGTATGTGAGAAGTACACTAAGATCAATACACCTACTAAATTGGTACTTTAAATCCAAAATCAACTACATTTTGAAGTATGGGTACTGTATATTGTGGGTTGTATTCCTGGTAAAGCCAGCAATAAAAAAGTACATAATCACCACTATATACTTTGCCACCAGATAGCCAGTGGCACAGGCTGTCAAGGCACCCACAGGCAACAACATGTGTTGCTTCATAGACAAAGAGATAATCAGCAATTTTGAAAAGCCAGAACTGCTTATTACAGATGGAGGCAAGGAACTGACATTTAACAAAACAAACATTTATCTGCCCAATCAAGGAGTGAGACACAAAGGAACTATACAATATCACCTTCAGGCCAACATCAGAGTAGAGCAGCTAAATGTCTCCCTTGTGCAAGCTCTTGTCAAAATCACTGCCAGAGAGCTTAGGACTGGCCAAAAAAGTCATCAACAGCTCTCCTTATATTATGTACCCAAGTGAACAGATCCAATAGGAAAAGCCCTTTTTAATTATTCTACAGCTCACAGCCTAACATAATTTGAGCCCCAACAGAGCACAAGCTTGAGATACATAAGAAATTAACGTCCAGAGAAAGCCTAAATAAGTGCCTTGCCAATCACAACCAAGAGTCATATTATAAAAAACAACTTTAAATCATAATAATCCTCCTTGAAAGATAGTAACAAAGTTTTTGAAAAAGTCTTGGTGATAAATATCAACAAGAGTAAGCTACAGCCTGAAAAAGTGGTTCCGGCATTTTACTAAAGGTAAACAATACTAATAATTACCTGGTCCAAGGATTGGGCAAACTGTCAGGATACCGCGTCCCAGGGGAAGGCCTGTTAGCCTTGGCTGCCAACTTGCTCTGTTGGGAGGAGAGTAAATCCCACCATAGGAAGGGGGATAACTTGATGAGATAAGATGCTGATTGGCCTACTAAAGCCCAGGGTCCAGAGGCTGGAACCATAGTGTCAACTAACCCAGCCAAGTTAATGTAGGCAATGCTTGTATATTGATTGGCTGTGGGAGGAGTCAGACCTGGGGTGGGGTGTAGGCAGTCAGGTTTAGATTTTGGGTTGCTTTCATATCTGTCTGGTAGGCAGGCAAATAGTTGTACTTGACAAAGATTTTGGAGGCTGATTGCTTGCATCAAGCCCCTTTGTGGAAGGCTGTTTGTGGGGTTATCTGTTGGGTCAGGTGGTCTGTGTGGGGGTGGGGGGTTCCTTTTCACCAGTCCCCAAGTGTGTCCTGAATTGTAGCCAGGGACTGGCTGGAAGGGGTTGTCATTCTTTAGTAAGGGAAAATGTATCTCAGAAATATGTATAGGGGTTGAAATGGGCTTTTATTCACTCTCAGAAGGAAGATCCCCTTAGAAGCTTTCTGGTATATGGTCTGGGGGTCAAGGAAATAATATGGATTTGCAAATACTTGGAGTCCTCCAACAATATCTTGGACTCCTTGTACTTGGTCTTGGACTTCTGCACCTTAGTCTTGGATGTCTGCTCCTTAGACTTGGACTCCTGCTCCTTAAACTTGGACTCTGGCACCTTAAACTTGGACTCCAGTGCTGCGCTTAGGATCCAGCTTCTTATTCTTGGGCTCCTGCTCTGTTATCTTGGGTCGTATTAGTCCAACCAAGCTCCTGCTGGTGATCAAAGGGCTTCCAAAACCTCTTGGCAGAAACTCAGAAGACCTGGGAAAGACCTCCAAAAGCCTTCCAAAAGACCTTGAAAAGACATCAAAAAGATCCAGTAACTTTCCAGCCAGCCACCTTCTTATAGTGTCCTTTTCCCAATGATTCCGCCTTCAAAATGGCTTTCTTCATAAGCTTAAACCATTGCTGCTCACTTTTTCCTATAATAACTTAAGCTTACATACTTACTTTCTCAAAAGCTTAAAGTATTAATTCACTATTTCCTTGCTTATACTTTAAGCTTTTGGCTTCCAATCAATCATTTTCATCAGGAAACCTGCCAGAACTCAACCAATGAATGTAGAGCGCAGAAATAGACCATTCCTGAAGTTCCACCGGGATCCAACTATGAAAATAATTTACATAGCTCAAACCGCTCAAATCAACAACTCTTCATGCACCAAAGTGTTAACTGGTCCATTATTCCAACACCATTTCTTCCTGCATTCAACCTAAACCCATTTAAATAGTAGAATACTATTTAAATTGTTCTTTCTGGACCTCTTCAACGTTTTCCTCATATATTTACAAATATTGTAAAATCCAAGGAAAATGTCCCACCAAAACAACTTTGTATCCAGCTCTCATAGCACTATACCTTCATCTATCCTAGGAACTTAATAAATAAATATCTTATCCATACTTCTATCCACATTCCTTCTTGATTTTAATACTAAACCAAGACAAAATATTCCACATCTTCCCACTTCAGCAAATCAATTTGGCAAAATCTTGGCTCATTTCTCTGGACCACCTGTTTTCCCCATCATTGTCGGCTCTTTCAGCCAGCTCATATTCCAGCTCTTCAGCTTAACCAGCAATCAGTCCATTAACTTCATCGGTCCTCTGGCTACTCCTGCAACACAATCTTCTGGTCCTTTGGCCAACCTGCATCATGATCAGCTAGTCCTGCATCATAATCTCTGAGCCCTCAGATTATCCTTAACCAGTCCCTCAACAAATCCTCACTAGGAACCTCCTTTGTTCCTTCTACACAATGAACCATATTGGTTCCCACAATTCAATATAAATTAACAGTCCATCAACCAGCCTTCACTATGATCAAACAGTCCCTCTTGCTAGTCTTCTCTTTTAATTCCGTGAACCACCTCAGTTCTTTATCTCAGTCCCCATTACCAGAACTTGTAGACTCAGGCATAAGTCTACATCAAACTGGCGTTTGACTGGGCCCTTACAAGTGGCAATCCACTTAGGCCATTCAACCATAGATCAATGTCTATGTGTTGTCTTTACTCACTCAGGTGATTAAGTCTGGGCTTTCAGTTGCAGAGTAATCAGCTCCACTTCCCAGAGTCCTGATCACACCAAGTTCTGCAGCTGCTTCCCCAAGCAAACCACCTTGGTCACACCTCTGAGCAAGTCTATACCCTCCAATGCTCACTTTGGGTTCCCCCAAAGCTCTCATAGGGGTATAAACAAGGACACCCTACCAGTCTGTTAGGTAGGGTGCTTGCTCACAGACCTCCTGTAAGTGTATTAGGGTACGCAGAGCTCTCAAAGCTCTTTCCCTCCCTGGCAGCCCGCGTTACCCGCCAGGGGTCCAAAACCTACTCCCCCCAGACAGACAAGGTTCCCTGCTTGCTATTTCAGTCTTCACCCTTCTGCAGCCACAGTTTCCTGCGGGGTGAAGCACTATAACCCCAAACAGCCAATTCCTTCTGCTGAGTGGAGGCACCATCTGCCCCTGGTAGTCCAATGTTACCTACTAGGCTCACCTTCAACAAATAACCAAACTTTTGCTTGGCCAACATTAGCCCCACCTGCAAATCACCAAACATGTGGATCATCACAGGGGGGTTTCCTTCACGGTAAGCTCCCTGTACTCTGGTTTAAGCAGATAGTCAGAAAAATGCAGTGGGTCAAAGGGAGCTCCAGGAGGACAATAAAACACGGGCCGGGTTTGGGGGCTTCCTCAGGAATGCAGGCTGTCAGCCCAAGATTTTCTGTTGGAACAGTAGTAAAATGGAAAGCAACCAAGACAAAATAAGGAATAAATTGGTAGAGCTAAGGTCCCATAATCTTATTTTTATTTCAGAATAGGAATACCAATTGTCAAGACTTCATGGAGTTTAAATACCATTTCAAATGCTAAGTTCAAAATCTAGCCCATCACCTTATTGTTAAGTTTCTCAGTTTTTTCTGGCCTGAGAGCTCTGGTCCCATCCTGGATCTTTTGGCCCATCATTTTTTCTGCTGGAATGACTTTCATCTGAAGGTCCAACAATAATATCCTCATGGCCTCATCATTTTCACTGATGTTCCTGTCATTCTGGACCAAGTGACCCTCAGAAACCCCAAGCCAGGTCAACCCTGGTCCCATGGTCCAAAAATCTCTGGGAGTCACTTCAAGGTCATCAGAGGCCCAGAGATCATGTGGTCCAGCAGCCCAGACTTCTAACCTATCATCTGAGTTTCCTTGAGACTTCAACTTATTAAGCTGAGCAGTAAATCCCTCCCCAGATGACCCATCAGTCAATATAATAGTGACAGCATGTTGATTCAGTGCTTCTAGCAATCTAGAATGGCCCAGATTAATCACTTTCCTATGACGTTCCTCTATACTTTGAAAACCTGTGGCCTGGAGGACCTGCAAATTTCCCTGATTAACCAGGTTCAAATCACAGCTTGTTCCAGCTCTTTCATTGTCTAGCTGCAAAAAAATGGACAGAAAGCCTGAGGGTCTACAGGATCCTCACAACCATCAGAATTGTGTTCTAAGTTCAATTCTCATAATTAGAGTTTTCCCCTTGTTTCAGGAGAAATGATATTCATGAAAAAAAAACAAAAAAGGACAGAATCTTACACCATAATTGGCTCCGGCCATGCAAGGCAAACAAAAAGCAGTGTGTTACTACACTACCTGTAGCAGAGCATCTGCTGGTAGAGTACAAAGTCTGTGCCACTGACAAACTTCCCACTAACCAGCCAACTGAGAAAGCTGGCTCTCAGCAGGGGTGGCGCTGAAACTGCAGGTCCAACCCCCGGCAAGCTCCACACAAAAGTCCCTGTACCCCTTGGTTCAACTATCCTGGCTCTTGAAGCCAAAAGCAGAAGTCAGCTCAAATTGCCAAACAAGGAAACTCAAACCAACATTAATCCAACCCCCAGGAGATAAACTTGACTTAGCGCTTGACTCATTAGAAGAATCAAGATATCCCCCTATCCATCAAAATGATTGGTCAGCAGGTATTTTATTCCTCCTAAAAGACTCACTCAATCTATATAATGTCCCATAACCCAATAAAGATATTATCTAGTTTCTAAATAATTTTCACTATGTAACTCTACAATACAGCACAGTTATGACAGTAGGGTTGGATGCAATGAGTGGAAGTGGATTTATTTGAAAAATGCAATGTTTGGGTCTTGTTATGTGCTTGACTTAAATTGAGAAAACTAGTCTACCTTTTACAAGTAGTGATCTTTTTTGAAAAATGGCTATATCAAGCTAGTGTGCTTCTAAATTTAAATGTCAATAGTTTCTAAGGAGTTGGTGGGTACTACCTCACTCTTAAAAAATAAATCTTATCTATTGTTATAATTATACTTAAGTACTTTCAAACAGGATTACAAATATTGTCTGCTCTTGGAAATATAAATATAAACCCCCAAAAGAAAAGGATTAACACCTTGTTTAGAATTTAGTTTCCCAATAAGCCAAATGACAGTGGTTAAACAATGTGTCTTTAAAATGCAGCTGCTCTATGGCCTCTTGCCAAGGAAGTCCATGAGCATAGACTTGGTTTTATTTGTTGGTTTTTTATCACTTGATGAATCAGAGTCCTCAGAGGAAGAAGCTTCAGAGGAAGAATCTGAATCATCACTGCCAGCAGAGGAGGAAGCAGAAGGTGAGGCCATGTCAAGCTGGCTCGTCAAAACCAGGCTAGTTTGTGATAGCATAGGGATTTGGCTGGAGGAAGGCTTGAAGCGCTTGGCCATCTCTTCAGCAAAACGCTTGTCTTTACTTGGAAGAGCTTGTATGGATTTATAGTAGCTAGGATGAATGCGTCCCACTGGTACAGGGCATTCTATGGGTTCATCCTTAATTGAGCGTTTGAGATTAGGTCTGGCAGCTTGAATGGTTGGCGGGGCAATGTCCTGTTGAGATTTTAGTTCAGGGCTTAAGCTTCTAGGACTGATAGCTTTTATGATGGACACATTAGGATAAACTGAAGATTCATGTGAGATGGTGCTAGGCTGAGGATCACTTTGTAATATTGGTGAGTGTCCTGGAGAAGAAGCTGGCTGGAGGTCCTGGTCAGGTTCCAAGACCACCAATTCGGAATCTGAAGAATTTCCATCGCTTTCTATTTCTAAATTTCTTTGGGCAGCAGGGGTAGGTAGAGAATTTGGATTATCCGACTCGGAATCAGAGGAATCCTCTTCTGAAGATTCACTTTCCACCACGTCAGCACTTTGGGACTCCACTGTGCTTGATTCACTTGCTGATTCTGTTCCGGACACTAGCATTATGGGAGCCAATTGTGTAAGGTGCTGGTTTGTGATTTCTGGCTCGGATTCAGAAGATGATTCCTGTGAAGATGATTCTTGCAAAGATTCATCAGATACTAGCACTTCAGAGCGTTGTAAGCTTGTATTTAAACTATCCTCCATTGTTTCTGGTTCCAACATTATAACAGGGATATCCTGGATACCCGGAGTGTTTAATGGTTTGCGGCTTGGGGCTTCATTTTCAGAAGTTTGTTCAGATGAAGCTGTTACTTCGTGAGACTTCTTTGGAGATGATTTAGAATCGGTATTTTGAAGTGAAGGATATTGAGTCAAAATGCTATTTGTTTCATCTGATGGCTTGTGGTCAACTAGGATTTCTGAAGATAGTTCATTCAAGGAGTTGCTCCGGGGGCTGGATTGAATTGAAGGTTCTGAGAAGGAATTCACAATGCTATAGTCAGCCAGCTGTTGGGAGTGAGTATCTACAGGAGATGAAGCTTTTTTTTGTTCAACCGCCTCCTCCTCTTCGCTGCTAGATAGAACTGGGGAGTCGTTTTTTGGCTGATTCTCGGCATCGTCGCTATCCAAGCCATCCCAAACTGAAAATGAAGACGAATCGGAGTACTTCTCAGCTTTAGGTGACCTGGTGGATTCCTGGCCCAGAACATTTGAGGTGTGGATCCTTAATTCGGGCTCCTTTGATACTTCATTGGATATTAAAAATGCTGAACCACGAGATGATACTTCGTTTTCAGTATCAACTGGAGAATATGTCCTGAGAGCATCGGACTCGCAATGATGGGAAGATTCAGTAGCTTGTATGGGAGATACGAATTTGTTTTCATCATGTAGTTCGTCCTGAAAGCTATTAGGTTTGAGATGAAAATAAGCTTACTTTGTATTTGGAAAAATCTGATAATTCTAAAGGCTAGTTAGGGAAGGACCGATGATTGATGTACCGTAATGTTTCATAAGCGAGGGTTCTGGTGCGGTGAAGTTGATATTTGAAATATCAGACTCTACGACGAGCCCTAAAACCCGGGGTTCATTTAACGACGCAATTTATGACTCACCTTCTTTAATAAGCTCCAAACTTGACTCGTTAAACTTTACTGCGTTGGCAGAATCTTCATTGTTGAGCGGTTGTGCACTATCTGGAACCAAAACTTGTGAAGCTGCCGCTTTATTTGTTTGGCAAGAATGTGAAATAGCCTGATATGCTATTAATAAATCAAAGTTAAACATTTACAATAAAAGATAGTAATATCTAAGATAAATTACCATAACTTTGGTCAATAAGCTTAGCTGACTCTACAGCATGGTTAGCTGTAGCACTAGCATCAAGCTGAATATTGTTTTAGAAAAATTGAACAATAAATTCAAAGCCAAATTTACCTGCTTATTCCCTATCAATAAAAGTCAGAAATTGCTTAAATGCTTTAATTACCTTCATTTTTATCAACATAAGTCATAAAGACTTGAGCACTTTTCCCAAAAATATACCCAAACCTGTAATCATCATCGATTTCCCCAAGCTCCTCGGTGAAGAAGTTTGAGAAATAAGATTCATCAATCAGATCCTCCCCTTCAACAGTGTACCTGGAGAAATAGTTAGGAGAATAATCGCTATTGGGCTGTACCCCTCTATAGAAAACTTTTGGAATTGGGAAATTGCCTTTCTTCTAGCCAAGTACACACTCTCAAAAGAATCTACCATCACTGTGAACTTTCTCTTAACAAAGCCTTTAATCTTTTCTATAGGTACTTCATATGGACTGAAGGAGGTTATATGGACAATACATCTAGCTGCATGCAGGGCCTCACCAGGGGAATGATTTAATGCTTGGCTTCCATTGGTGTGTACTGCTTCCAGCTCCACTACCTTTGGCTTTGTTGGAATCCTCCTCTTGGCAGCAGGTTTCCTAATTGTGACACTCTTGGGCATAGTTGTACAAAGATATTGAAGAATTAGTTAGGCTTTGAAAAGGTGTAGATTTATATTATATTGGTATAATTTCAGCTGAATCTAAACTTCTTATACTAAAAATAAGTTCAAGGTTGGTTTTTGAAAAGTTGGCTGTCAGCAATCTAGGTTTATTTGACAAGATTCCTGAAACTTTCACATCCACAAATTCGATTGGATTACACCATAAACCTAAAATTGGTACCATTTGGGCCCATCACCTTAAGTTTAATGGAGAAGTAGCTGGCTTACTGTAGATTTAGAACCTGCAGAGCAAATTTCAGGATTGTCAAATCCTAATCCCAAATTTCAAATAAAAATGTGGGCAACTCAGCTGAGTTGAAAATATATCATTTAATAAAATCGATCATTTAATTTAATTTTTTTGGTTTATTTAAATTTACAGGTTACAAATCTCGAGTGCAAATAATTTAACTGAATCAAAGACAACATGAAATAATTAAAAAATAAAAATTGCAGGATTGTCAAATCTAAAATCCAAAAACCAAATTTCAAATCATAAATGAAGTGAATTTGAGATTAATTTAATTAAAGGTTGTTTTAAAATAGAAGTCAAAGGATATAGTGTGAAATCATGCCAATTCTTTTAGAAATCACTGACATTCATGAAAAATCACCCAATTACATTCTAGGGCAGCTAAAGTTTATATGCCTACTATTAACCAAATTAGACAAAATTAACGTTTGAATAATAATTATAAATACATTTGTTTATTAACAAAATCAATCTATGTTATTGATATCATTGTTATTAAATTAGCTTTTTCAATTTACATTATACACATAAAAGCTCCTATTACCAGTTATTATATTTTAAATATAGCACATATAATTTTAACAATTACATATTTATACATTATTATTAAAGATGTAAATTTATATTTTAATTTAGAAAACACTAATAATAAAATAGAACTATATATGACAGTAAATTTTAATATATAGTTCTATTTTATTATTGGTGTTTTTTAAACTCAACTGCAATTTTACATCCTTAATAACAATACATAAATATAAAACTGTTTAAATAATGTGCCCTGTAGCATAATTTGTAAATATTGATAATGTTGAAACCGCAGGCTTGACCTGCCAGCAAGGTTCCAAACAAGCGGGTTTGTGACCCGCAATCTGATTATCCAGCCACTCAAAGCCAGACTAGGAAGTCAACTCAAATTACCAAATCCAACAACATGAACAGATGATGATCCCCTACAGTGGATACCTTGTTTTGGCGCTTGACTCATTACCAGGATCAAGCCATCCCCTTCTTCCATCCAACTGTGTGATCAACAATCATGTTCCTGCTATTGATTGATTCACTATGACTATATAATCACTATCTCACAATAAAGATTATTATCTAGCTTTCTAAATATTTTTCCCCTTGTAACTTTGCTAAAACAGCACAGTTACGACATTGGTAGCACAGGTAGGTTCTCCATCCTACCTTATCTTGAAAATTCTGCCTGTTGCCCGCACACGCCGCGGCCAACAAATCCTCAACAGAATTATCTCTGGCCTCCCACCTGATTGGACCCCGTACACTCCTGGTGCCAAGATACCTGATGGTTTTGTCCTGTACCAGAATACAGTGATTCCACTACCTGCCTTTAACGCCATGAAAGCACAAGGGTTCTTCCAGGCTCCCTCCTTCATGCCACAACCAACTGACAAAAGCGCTATGCCCGCCTACCTAGCTCAAAGACTGTGAAGTGCTGCCTTGGAGCCTTTTGCTGGGGCCACCAACAACAATGCTGCCACATGGATCCAGTCCGCCGAGAGCAAGCTGGCCCAGATGAAATGCCTGCTGCAATTTTGGATTGCAGAAATCTCCATCCGCCTGACCCATGACGCTGGCACCTGATGCAACAAGTGGCACAAGGAACACACCGACAAGAACTGGGATACCTTTAAGCAAGACTTTCTGGCAAGATTTGTGCTTAAGGATACAGCACTCATGATAATACGCCAAGTAAAGAACCTTACCCAGACAGGCACTGTGAAGGAGCTCACCTGCGCCTACAAGGAACTCTGACTTTGAGCACCATCTGACATGGCCTTTGACACCCCAGCCACACACCTCATACACTACAACACTCTTAAGTCACATGTGATGAGGCATGTGAACCTGGACCAGGTGACCAACCTGCAAAGCCTGTATTGCAAAGCGGAGAAAGTGGAACAAACCTCCAACACCCTTCATAAGACACAAACTGGAAAACAAGAAAGACCCAAGGATTCCCATCCAGGAAGGCGTTCCACTTGACCACCCCCTGGAGGCAACAGGAATAACACCAACCACAAACCCACAGGTTCAAATAGACATGTAAGTGGGAACAATGGCCAGTCAAATTGTACCCATTTCTGTGTCACTGCCACACAAGGCAATCAAGACAAGGGAAAAGCCCAGGGAGAGCACTAAGTGAGCCAAGCTCTCCCCACAAAACTCATGACCTGCCCAAAGATAAATACTAACCTGAGGACGTGGACCAATGCCCAATGATCTAAGTGCCCTTGGAGGACCCAGTACTGTACACCATTGCCAAACATCCTAATAAACTGATGTCCTATCCTTTCTGTTTTTGCAGTTACACAGGCTCAGCACTCCTGGATTCAGGTGAAGATCAAACCCTAGTCAACAGTAGCTTTGTGGACAAGTTCAAGCTGGTCACTAATCCTTCGTGGATTAAAAATGTGGTCCTGGCTGACAAACACCACATTGCCGTGACAAGGGAAGCCGCCCCCTTCTCTGTCATGCTTGAGAACCTACACTCCACCATCCAAGGTCCTGTCATTGACTTCCCCAAGTTTGACATTGTACTGGGGTTAGATTGGTTACAAAAGAACAATCCTCACGTAGACTGGGCGACCTCAGTGTTGACCATTAAGTGTGAAGGCGTCAACCACCAGATCTACCCTGACTCAGTGGACCAACTCCTATGCAACCATGTCTTTGTGCGCATCACAGAGACCCTGGATAAAAAGGATAACCTGAAGGTGATTGACTGGGACTCCTGCCAGTACAAGATCATACACTTCAAAGATCACCAAGATACCTCCACGCCTCAGGACCGCGAAATTGTGGCCCACCATCCAGAAATCTTCAAAGAAGCGCTACCCGGGCTGCCCCCTGAGAAACACATCCAACACTCCATCCAACTCAAAGGGGCTGTACCCAAATTGCGTCCTATCTAAAGGTTGACTCCAAACAAATACAACACCCTATGCACCTATCTCAAGGAGGTGTTAGAGAAAGGACTTATCTGCCCCTCACAGTCTCCCTTTGGGGCCGCCATATTCTTTGTGGCCAAGAAGGACAGTACCTTATGTCTGGTCACAGACTACTGAGCCCTAAAAAAAGTTACCATAAAGAATCATTATCCACTACCACTGATTGACAATCTCTTTGACACCTTGGGAGGAGCCACAGTCTTCTTTAAGATCAATCTGACTGCAGGCTACAACCAGATTTGCATCAAGGAGGAAGACATCCCCAAAACAGCCTTTTGCACTGTGACAGATCCATGAAATTTATGCTTGCTTCTTCATTATCCTGGTCTGACTCTTTTACAGTTTGACGGGGAATCCTTTATGTAAGCTTCAATGAGCTTGGATTCCAGGCAAGCAATCTTGGCGTTAAACTTGTCGCCATCTGGTGATCACTTCCACGTTTTTTGCTTCCCATAGTCTTAGCTGCAGACCATCTCTTTCATTCCATGGTAGTCTTATTTCAGTTAAAAGCCAAAAACACAAAGCATAAAAAGATTGAGAGGAAAGCAATCATTGTCACACATAAGTATCCTTTTTTATTAATTATTATCATGTTTCCATTATGTACCAATTAGGGTACATTTGGCTGAAAACCCCTCCGGTTCCGGAATCACACCTGGATTCCTATCACATAGTTTATGAAATAACGGCATCATCCAATCCAGATCTTTACCAAAAAGATCTTCACACTCTTAACCTATAAGAATGTGCTCTAATACATTCCAGAATCACCTGATTCTTTCCGTGGAAATGTATTGCTTTGGCTTGAAGCATTCTGGACTTCTGGCGCCAAAACCCTGTGGAATATACATATTCCTGATCCAAGCTATCCTTGTTCCAACTGGGAACCAGCTGATCAATCCTGAATGCATAGACACCATTGTCTACATTTAGCTGTTTTTTTTTCATTTAATGATTTTTTGCATTAAAAACTCATTAAAACACTTCAAAACTTAAACCAGGCGCCACCACGGCGCCTGAAACATTCACTGGGCTGCGCCTTGCAAATCAATTAGGCGGTGTGGCGGCGCTTTTAACCTAATTAATTTTCCAAAACAGCGCTTTTAAACCACGATTTGGGGGTTTACTTTTGGCTAACCTTAACCAAACTTAACACAGTCAAGGCAATTAAACAATATAATTAAATACTCATTAATTATATTCCAAGCATATATTAATTAACCTTCCCAGTTAATTAATCCGTTTGAAGACAACAAGTCTTTACTTGACACAGTCAAGTCCATTTTGGCCTATGATTAAATCCTGATTAATCATATTCAAGGGTATCAATTAATTAACCTTCCCAGTTAATAAATTAGTTTGATACACCTAGTCTCATAATCTGAACTGTTCAGATTATTTATTATGGCCCTCAATTAGTACAGCCTAATTGATTCCTGGGTATCAATTAACCTCCATGGTTAATTAGACGGTTTGAGACACCTAGTCTCATAATCTGAATTGTTCATATTATTTGTTTCAGCCCTCAATTAGTAAAGCCTAATTGATTCCTGGGTAATTCATTACAACGCTGGAAAGTCTCTCCAAAGCCAATCCTATTGTTTTGAATTTCAATCTATGAAATTCATCACAATTCAACCTCTTGGTGAAACCACATCCCAATGCAGCTGTAGTACAGTCACATGCACTAAATATGGCTCATACAAATGTGTGGTGCTCAACTTTGGCATGAAAAACGCCCCGTCCACCTTTGTGACCTTCATGAACAAAGTATTTTTGCCACACATAGGCAAGCATGCCCTAGTCTACCTGAACAACATCATTGTCTGCAGCCCCTCAGTGGAACAGCACCACAAAGACCTAGAGGCAGTTTTTGCTACCTTGGCACAACACAAACTGTTGGCCAAGCCCTCCAAGTGCCAGTTCTTCTGCGAGCAACTACCCTTCCTGGGACACATAGTCTCAAAGGACAGCATCAAACCCAACAGTCAAAAGATACAGGCCATATGCAAAATGCCGCCACCCAAGGATAAGTCAGAACTCCACACCTTCTTGGGGATGGTGGCCTATGTACACCGCTTCATACCTGACTGTGGCGTTTTGACTGCCCCCTTATCCGCCATAACAGGCGCTAAATCCAAGTTTGTGTGGACCCCCCAACGTGACCTCTGTTTTAGACGCCTCAAGGAGAAGCTCACAACAGCTCCCATCCTGAAATAACCCAAACATGACGGGGAATACCAAATGGAAACCAACGCCTCAGATGCATCCATTGTGGGAGTACTACAAATCAAAAATAATGACAGTGACTTCCTGCCTGTAGCTTATGAATCACAAAAATTGATAGATGGCAAGTGTCAATACCCTATCCACAACAAGGAACTGTTGGCTATTGTGCACTGTCTAGTCAAATGGTGCTGTTACCTAGAACGGTAGAAAGAATTCACAGCATTAACCAACCACAAGTTGCTCATATATTTAAAAACCCAAGCAAATCTGTCTCGCTGCCAAGCCTGCTGGATGGAGCTCTTGGAGAGATTCAACATGCTCATACAGTACAAACCTGGGGCCGAGCTTGCCATGGCAGATGCCCTCTCCTGCCTGTATGTCCGTGCCTTGAGAGGGGAAAATGGGCTCAACCCAGACTGGCCTCTCTTAGTACTACAAAAAAAGGACAGGGGTTTTCCCCTGGCACAACTGACATAACAAAGGAAACAGTTATCAAAAATGAACACCTATTTGCTGACATATACAGGACCCTACACAAAAAAATGTCTGACAGCACAACCATTCCCTACATCCCCATGCACCAGCAAGTAGACAACATCCTACGCTATCACAGAGACCTTGGACATACCAAGAGCCAAAACCAATACAAATTCCTTAAGCACAAGGCCTGTTGGCCAACCTTATATTGCAACGTTCAAGAAGTCCTAGACCAATGTGAGGTATGCAAAAAGTTTGCCAAGAGCAAAACCCCTCCAAAGTCAGTACTTCCCATCCGCACACAACTACCCTTCAAAGTATGGGCTCTTGACATTGTTGGCCCCATGCCTGGGAAACACAATGATAAGAAATACATCATCACCACCATTGACTTTGCTACAAGAAGGCCTGTAGCCCAAGCAGTAAGGGCACATACTGGCATTGACGTACAAAAATTTATTGACAAAGAGATAATAAGCAAGTTCAGAAAGCCAGAACTCCTGATAACTGATGGAGGGAAAGAATTGATGTGGGTTTCCTGTCCACCAGTCCCCAAAGTGTGTCCTGGATTGTAGCCAGGTACCGGCTGGAAGGGATTGTCATTCTCTAGTAAGGGAAAATGTATCTCAGAAATATGTATAGGGGTTGAAATGGGCTTTCATTCACTCTCAGAAGGAAGATCTCCTTAGAAACCTTCTGGTATATGGCCCAGGGGGTCAAGGAAACAATATGGAATTTCCACTACTTGGAGTCCTCCAACAATATCTTGGACTCCTTGTACTTGGTCTTGGACTCCTGCTTCTTAAACTTGGACTCCAGCGCCACACTTAGGATCCAGCTTCTTATTCTTGGGCTCCTGCTCCGTTATTGTGGGCTTCAGCTCTCTTTATAGCTTCAGTGTCCTTGTTATTCCACTTGTTAGTCTAATCAAGCTCCTGTTGGTGATTAAAAGGCTTCCAAAAACCTCTTGGAAGAAACTCAATAGGCCTTGGAAAGACCCTGTCAAAGACCCAGAAGGACCCTCCAAAAAGACCCTGTAACTTTCCAGCCAGCCACCTTCTTATAGTGTCCTTTTCCCAATGATTCCGCCTTCAAAAATGGCTTTCTTCAGAAGCTTACACCATTGCTGCTCACTTTTTCCTATAATAACTTAAGCTTACACACTTACTTTTTCAAAAGCTTAAAGTATTAATTCACTATTTCCTTGCTTATACTTTAAGCTTTTGGCTTTCAATCAATTGTTTTAATCAGAAAACCTGTCAGAACTCAACCAATGAATTTAGAGCACAGAAATAGACCATTTATGAAGTTCCACCAGGATCCAACTAGGAAAATAATTTCCACAGCTCAAATTGCTCAAAGCAACAACTCTTTGCGCACCAAAGTGTTAACCAGTCAATTATTCTGGCACCAGTCTTCCCTGCATTCAACCTGAACCAATTTAAATATTAGTATCCTATTTAAACTGTTCTTTCTGTACCTCTTCAACGTTCCCCATATACTTACAAATATTGTAAAATCCAAGGAAAATGTCCCACCAAAACAACTTTGTATCCAGCTCTTATAGCAACATACCTTCATTTATCCTAGGAACTTAATAAATAAATATCTTGTCCACACTTCTATCCACATTCCTTCTTGATTTTACTACTAAACCAAGGCAAAACATTCTACCTTTTACCACCTTGGCAAATCAATTTGGCAAAATCTTGGCTCATTTCTCTGGACCACCAGTTCTTCTTCATCATCTTCTGATTCTTTGCCAGCTCCTGTATCATGATCAGCTAATCCTGCATCATGATCTTCAACCACATCTCCCATCTCTTCAGCTTAACCAGCAATCAGTTAATCTCATTCAACAAACAGCCTATTCCAGGCTCCAAACAGCTCATTCCAGTCTTCTAACAGCTTATCAGTCCTCTGGCTACTCCTTTATCATGACCAGCTACTTCTGCATCATGATCTTTGAGCCCTTCAACTTATCCTCACTAGGAACCATCTTGGTTCCACCTGCACAATGAACCATTTTGGTTCCAAAATTCCATATGAACCAACAGTCCCTCAACTAATCTTAACTATGATCAAACAGTCCTTCTTACTAGTCTTCTCTGCTGATTTCATGAATCACCTTGGTTCTTTATCTCAGTCCTTGTTACCAGAACCTGTAGACCTAGGCATGAGTCTACATTAAACTGGCGTTTGACTGGGCCCTTGCAAGTGGCACTCCACTTAGGCCATTCAACCATTGATCAATGTCTGTGTTGTCTTTACTCACCCAGGTGATTAAGTCTGAGCTTTCAGTTGCAGAGTAATCAGCTCTACTTCCAAGAGGCCTGATCACACCAAGTTCTGCAGCTGCTTCCCCAAGCAAACCGCCTTGATGACACCTCCAAGCAAATCTATACCCTCCAATGCTCACTTTAGTTCTCCCCCAAAGCTCCCATAGGGGCATAAACAAGGACACCCTAACAGTCTGTTAGGTAGGATGCTTGCTCACAGACCTCCTGTAAGTGTACCAGGGTACATAGAGCCCTCAGAGCTCTTCCCCTCTCTGGCAGCCCAGTTACCTGCCAGGGGTCCAAAACCTTCTCCCCCCCAGACAGACAAAGTTCCCTGCTTGCTATCTCAGTCTTCACCTTTCCGTAGCCACAGTTCCCTGCTAGGTGAAGAACTATAGCCCAAAGCAGCCAATATCTTCTGCTGGGTGGAGGCAACATCTGCCTCTGGTAGTCCTTTGTTACCTACCAGCCAGGCCTTAATTACCCTAGTAGTCTTATGTTACCTACTAGGCTCCCCTTACTTACCCCTAGTAGTCCTATGTTACCTACTAGGCCTCTACCTACAACAAACAACCAAACATTTGCTTGGCCAACATTAGCCTCACCTGCAAACCACCAAAAATGTGGACTGTCACAAATGACCTCCAAAACTACCAATGTATACCTTGCAAAAAATGGGGTCAAACACACCATAACAACACCATACCACCCACAGGCCAATGGACGTGTAGAGCAGCTTAATGGCAGCCTTGTGCAAGCCTTAGCTAAGCTCACTGCCAGGAGACCTGGGGAGTGGTATAAGAAGCTACTAGCTGCACTACTTGTGTGCTAAACCCAAGTGAACAGATCCACCAGAAAAGGCCCTTTTGAGTTAGTATACAGCACCCAGCCAAATATCATTCAAGCATTGACAGGACCCAAACTGGAAATTCCAAGTAAAGTCCCCCCTTGCTCAGACCCTCAAGTTATAGAGATCAACAGCAAACAAACAGAAAAGGAAAATGAACATCTACAAAAAACCTTTGTCCCCATCCAAGATAGACATGAAGTTGGGGACAAAGTTTGGGTCATGAGCGCTGATAAAAGCACACTACAACCCAAGAAAGTAGGGCCAGCAATCATTCTAAAGGTAAACAACAATAACACTATCTTGTGCAAGGACTTGGGAAACATAAGAAATACAAGACCCTACACCATGATTACCTGAGACCCTGCAAAGCAAAGCAAAAACAACAAGAAACTGCCCTGCCTGCCACAGAACAACAATTAGTCCAGTACAGCACCCAGGCTCCTAACACCCTGCCCCCAGAGGAGGCCAACCTTCAGTTGGGGGTGTCAAAACTGCAGGCTCAACCCACCAGCAAGGTTCCAAACAAGCGGGTTTGTGACCCGCAATCTGATTATCCAGCCACTCAAAGCCAGACTAAGAAGTCAACTTGAATTACCAAATCCAACAACATGAACAGATTATGATCCCCTACGGTGGATAGCTCATTTTGGCGCTTGACTCATTACCAGGATCAAGCCACCCCCTTCTTCCATTCAACCGTGTGGTCAACAATCATGTTCCTGCTATCAATTGATTCACTATGACTATATAATCACTATCTCATAATAAAGATTATTATCTAGCTTTCTAAATATTTTTCCCCTTGTAACTCTGCTAAAACAGCACAGTTACAACAATAACAGACCCATTTTGAATGGAGAGGGGGTTGAAGTGCCCAGATCAAACTGTGTAAATTGGAGTTCTTAAAGCAACATTCAGTAAAACCTTGAATTTTTCTTTTAAAGTTTTTTTTCTGCCTCTCCTTGCTCCTTGATTTTTTTTAAAAAGTTCTGCATCATCAGGAGATTTAGCATATATAATCTTATACTAGGTAGAAAAATGTTACTTTAATTTCTCTTTTATTTTTCACTGTATGTATTAGAGAAAAATAAAATGTAAATTATATCAATTATATCAAAATTATATCTTTGCTATACAATTTTGAACTATATCTATTATGCTTTGGCAAAAGAGCAGTGTTTTTAAATAAAAAGTAGTAGGTCCTGCTTTTAATAAAACTTAAGTGACTTGTTTCTGATATATTTGAATGTTGTACAGTATTTTTAACCCTGTTGAGATAAATGTATTTTTATTCAGTTTAGAACACATGAAATCAGTCACAAAACATATTTCAACTTGATAGATCTAAATAGAAGATAATTTCACAGAAAATGAGCAATATTAGGCTTAAATGTCCAGTCATACAACAACCTATTCAAACTGGAGACAAATGTATAATGATTCAACAACAAGTGTACCAAACACTAGAACACATGAGTTTCAGTCACAGAACACATCTACTATGTTTATTATGTTTTTGGTGAACACATGACACTCAGTCACAAAAGTTGGAAATTCAATCAACAACAAGCCTCAATAGCAACTGAAACAGAAAATGTAAATATCAAATATCAAAACACATGAATGAATCAATAATGATGTTACCAACTTGTCCTAATTAAGAATGAAATATATGATACAAAAAGGAAATAAATATTCTGAGTGTCTGTTTTGGGATTAGAATCAATAAAAATATCAAATTTATCCAAACTCATGATCAACAGTGCACATTTACAACCAAAAATAATTAATATAGAAATCAAAAAATCTAATTTTAAAAAACAGTAGTGACTACAAGATTGCATGCTACTATATATGGAGAGATAAAAATTAGAATAAATAAATTATATAGATAAGCTTATTTTAATTTTGTTTTATTTTTTATACCAAAATGGACGCATCCCAGCGACAGAGTACCAATGAGCCCTTTGTGCGCTGTGGTTGTGGTTGCCCTTGTGGGTCAAATAACAGAGTTAGTGCAACCCAAATGCCTACTAAGAAAGGAGACAGGAGAGAAGAGTTCAATAGTGATGCTGTACTGACACAGCTGGTTCAAGGAGTGCAAGCTGCTAGAGGGCAGAGCATCAACCCCTGGGTCCAGAAGCTGATCAGAAAATTCACCAAGGTCATCACCACCAAAACTGTAAATGAAGTCACCATCAAGAGGGTGTCCTTGGTGTACAACCCTGTATACTGCCGCAATGATGTTTCCACAGCCATACTGGGGAAGTTTAAGAATGTGCTTGACACCACTTATGAGCCTCACATCAGTGATTCTGAAGGGGAAGACAAGGACAAACCACCCCAGTATTTCCAAACCACTAAAGGGCAGAAGGTGTTGAAAAAGGTTACTGCATTCTACAGCCAAGTGCCTATGCCCTGTGTTGTGCCCAATGCCAATAAGTCAATCCCCACTGCCAAAAAGCCCAAGCACCACATCATCCCTGACACCCTCTGCAAGACCTTCATGAAGCTCATGGAGGAGATCACCAGCTACACAAAGGCTGTGGCTATTGTCAGTATTTCAGAAAAATCTGCGCACAGGCTCTGCGCAACTTACCTGAAAACAGGGACTGTTCTCCTTTTGGAGAAATCCAAGCAGGTTCCAATCCTATTGGTTAAGGAACACCTATGGGCAATCCAACAGTGGATCAAGCAGAATTGCCATCTTGAACTGGAAAATATTCAGTCAATGGTTGAGTCCATTTTTGGAATCCGAGCTTTGGTTTCTGCTTGCTACTGCGCGGTGAAGAAATTGAATTTATCCTGGAAGAAACTTGGTGTATCTCTTTACAATCAGAATAGCCCAGATAATATTGTCTACAGCCAGAAATACGCTGAGACAGTTACTGCTCTCAAGGAGTAAAAACAGTTAAGTTATACTATATTGACAAGTCCTCCTTTGTGTCATTGATGCACAACAAATATGGGTATGTCTCAAAGGCAAAAAGAACAGCATGTCCCAGCGTGTAGCTGTCCAGTCTGTTGCCTATTCAATGGTAGCCCTTCTTGGTCTGGTTGGCATTGAGCTCTATCAAATGATCAAGGGGTCTCACAACAGTACAGCCTTTCTGGAATTTCTCTAATTGGTTCAGGAGCACCTGAGGCACTCAAGCCCAGGCTTCACCAACATTATTATGCTGGATAATGTTGGACTCCACAATGTGGCAGATATTCTTTCAGAATTCCAGGTGATTGATCCTGGTGTTGTCATTGACTTGCAACAATTGGCTACAGTGCCTTTACGTCTTCTCTTCCTTCTTGCCTATTCCCCATTCCTCAACCCAATTGAGGAGGTTTTTGGGTGGCTCAAGAGATTTTTCAAGAAAGGGGCGCCACCTGGGCCCAATGATCTGTTCAATTTGCTGCAGGTTAGTGTCCACACCCTCTCAGCTGAAACTGTGGCCAAATTATATGGTCACACAGATTTTTTCTCCCTGCGTGCCTTGAAAAGCAGCCAATCAATTAAAGGCTTTGCTGTTCTTGATGTCTTATTGGATTTAATTTTAAATATTTGTTTTTATTTAGTTTAATTTATTTCAACTTTATTTCTGTGATTCCGCATATTGCGCCAGGTATAATAAAAATTAAGAAAGCAAAGCCAATTAAATGAATGAATGAACAAATAAAACACAAGAATATTTATATTTTTATTATTATGATTTTATTTAGGTTAGTGTTTTCACGTTTTTTATATGATTCCAATTATATACTGTCATGTTTATAAAAATTAAAAAAGCAATAAGGATGAATGAATGAATACACAGAATGTTTTTTATTATGTATTTATTTGGTGAATATATATGGTTTGAGTAGATAATTTTTAAATAAAAAATTATATATAGAAATTTAAAATAGTATTTAGGTGTAGACTTTTATTGGGGATGGGAGCAGCAGAATTCAAGGACATTGCGTGAAATAGACTAGTAATTTCTATTGATAGCGCATATGTTGACATTGGGTCTGTACTAAATAAATTGCGGAAGGAAGAATACAGGAGCATTGTGACACAATTAGCTAGGAAGATTGTGATGATCCACATGTAAATGTTTTTGCAGGTGAGGGTTGATTTAGCTTCAAATAAAGACGCTATGCTAATGATTGACAATGTGTTGCTGGTTGATTGCAGGTAGAGGCCTAGTAGGGAATGATGGCTACTAGGGAAGGTAAGGCCTAGCTAGTAGGTGAAAAGACTACTAGGGGGCAGATTTTAGTCTTCACCCAGCAGAGGATATTGGCTGCTGTGGGCTAGAGGTCTTCACCCAGCAGGGAACTTTGGCTGCTTGGGGTGAAGAATGAGATAGCCCAGCAGGGAAATTTGTCTGTTTGGGGTGGGGAGGGATCTAGCCTGATGGGTAGTGTTTGCTGCTCAGGCTGGAGAATGTTTAGACCCTGGAGGGTAACACAGGCTGCCAGGGTAGAAGTATGTGCCAGCATGGTAGGGGACGCCTACCAGGGCTGTAAGTTTTGGACCCCTGGCAGGTAGTGCAGGCTGACAGGGAGGGGAAGAGCTCTGAGGGCTCTATGTACCCTGATACGCTTACAGGAGGTCTGTGAGCAATCATCCTACCTAACAGACTGGTAGAGTGTCCTTGTTTATGCCCCTATGAAAGCTTTGGGAAGAACCCAAAGTGATCATTGGTGGGTATAGATTTTCTCAGAGGTGTCACCAAGGTGGTTTTCTTGGGGAAGCAGCTGCAGAACTTGGTGTGATCAGGCCTCTGGGAAGTAAAGCTGATTACTTTGAAACTGAAAGCCCAGAATTAATCACCTGGGTGAGGAAAAACAATGTCATAGAATTTGATGATCTATGGTTAGATGGCCTAAGTGGAGCGCCACTTGCAAGGGCCCAGTCAAACACCAGTTCAATGTAGACTAATGCCTGGGTCTACAGGTTCTGGTAACGGGGACTGAGATAAAGAACCAAGGTGGTTCATGAAATCAGCAGAGAAGACTAGTAAGAAGGACTGTATGATCACAGTGAAGACTAGTTGAGGGACTGTTAGGTCATATGGAAGTTTAGAGCCAAAATGGTTCATTATGCAGGTGGAACCAGGGTGGTTCCTAGTGAGGATAAGTTGAAGGGCCCAAAGATCATGATGCAGGAGTGGCTGGTCATGATAAGGGAGTAGCCAGAGGACTGACAAGCTGTTTGAAGACTGGAATGGACTTTTCAGAGACTAAGATGAGTTATTTGGTAGACTAAGATGGACTGATTGCTGGTTGAGCCAAAGAGTTGAGAGATGTGGGTGAAGAACTGGTTGAAAGACCAGAAGATGTGAGTGCAGGACTATAAGATGACTTGGAAGGACTAGTCAGACTGAAAGTAAAAGCTGGAAGGCTGATTTTGGTGTCTTTAAAGAAGAAAATGAATATAAAGAAGTAGTTAAATAATAATTACATACTGCCTAAATATGATAGAAAATAATTAAATATCATATGAATAAAAAGAAAGAGGAGGAAAAATAGATTACAGGGTTTAAACTGTAAATTTATTGGGTTTGAACTAAGCCATAAAGGAGCCAGAAAGAGGCCAGAAACAGGACAGGGAAACTGTGAAGTCAAATAAGAAAATTTTGCTGAGAACAACTAGGAGAGGCAAAAAGGCAAGCAACAAGCAAGTTCAAAGTTGCAAAACGTTGAAGGAAACACAGGGAAACACGGAGAAACGTTGTAAAATTGAGGGTTCAAAATTTGCTTAAGTAAAACATATACAGAAGCGCTTGAGATTTGCTGAAGAAATGTGATGGGAATCACAGCAAAACTGTTTGAAACGCAGAGCAGTTGTTTACCTGGAGCAAGACAGCCTTTGGTTTGAATCATAGTCAAGAGCAAATCATCCAGGGAAACTGTTTGGCAAAAAAATTTGAATTGAGGCGTATTATTGGCTTTAAGCCAGAGTCTATTTAATCAGTGTTTTGAGGGCTTTGACTTAAGAGATAAAGCCTAAATAATGAGGAGCAGAAGCAGAAATTCAGGGCTTTCATTGGCTGAAGTAAGCTTTAAAGTTTAATATATTGTAGAGAGAGAAAGACTGGATAGTTTAAGCTTTGGAAAACAAGAGTTCAGAGAAGGAATTTCGACTTGGAAAAGGAGCTATGAAAGGAGAAGCTATATGAGACTCTTCAGGGACTGGATAAAGTGGATTACAAAGGCCACAGAGATTAAAGAGGGAGCTGGAGTCTAAGATAAAGGAGCAGGAGCCCAAGTTTAAGGAGATGGAGCTTAAGAGAAGGAGTCAGAGCTGGAGCAGACCACATGAGCCCAAGATAAAAGTGTACAAGCCCAAGAGCAGAGCTGTCATGCCCTGCCCCAAAGGGCAGGCTTTTTAATTTTTAATTTTGGTTGTTATTGCACTGCTAAATCTTTCTTTATTTTCAATAGAAATTTTAAAGTAAGTAGTTAATAATTAAGTATTTTAAACTTGATTACCTTGTTGTATGTTGATTTGCGCTCAAATTGCTGTTGTTGTTGTCTTTCTCTTCCAGCTAGTCTATTAGCTTATATATTTTCTACTTTAAAGTTAGAGAATCTTAATTTTCACTTATCTTTCAAAACTCCTGGTTACGTTGTTGCTGCATTCCCCAGCCTTCACGTTGCAGATCTGCGTCTTTACTAGGCTTCTTTTTCCCCTCTTTCTCCTCCAGGTTTTCCCAAACTTTCTTCAGTTTTCTCCTGTCCTTGGATTTTTCCACCTTTGCCTAAAGTTTCCAACTAGAAAGGCTTACCTATAAATAAAGAGCTTTGAAGAGTAGGTTTTTAAGCCGAAATTCTAAGTGATTTCTACCCTTCAATTATTTATCAAATTTTAACTTGAGATCTTAATTTTTAGAAATTTTTGCATTTTTATTAATTCATTTTAAAGTTTAGTCTTTTCTTTTCTTAAACAAATGTAAGTTATAAAACAACAAGCCTTAGGCTTGTTGTATCCATTATTTTCCCTTAAGGAATCTTTTAATAGTTATATATACCAGTTTGCTGATGGAGAGTAACCAAATATCAACATTCCCTTAGTTATAAATTGTTCACTATTAAACACCTTGTTTTATCTTCTTTGCTTAGGGTTCTTAAACTCTATCACTCCTTTTGTAACCCAGTATAGGTTTTTAGCAGGATTCTGTAAAATTATCTTACAGATGGTTCCTATCTTTTTATACCTTTTAAATCTTAATCCTAATGGCTTACATGCTTTAGTTTATAACCTTACATCACTATGGGCAAGACCTTACAAAAGCGCAGGAGCCCAAGACCAAGGTGCAGGTGCCAAAGACCAAGTACAAGGAGTCCAAGAGATTGTTGGAGGACTCCCAGTATTGGCAAACCCATATTGTTTCCCTTACCCAGGAATTATACCAGAAGGTTTCTAAGGGGATCTTCCTTCTGACTGTGAATAAAGGCCTATTACAACCCCTGCCCAAATTTCCAGTGTTTAGAATACAAGCCCAATGAGTGAGCTACCCCATATCTTTTACCCTAGTCAAGGGGAAGAGGATACCTATTGTCAGAGTTGTAGGAGATTTGCCACTAGTAAGTCTTCCCAGGAGGAGTGGGAGAGATTGACTAGGCATCTTGAGATGACGTATAGGGGAAGGTAGTTTATAGGGAATGAATTCACCAGGTTGTTACAGGAATGGTACAGACCCACAGAGGGGTTGGCACCCGCTGAAGTACAGGGGCATGGGGGGTGCCTGCCTGGTGATTGGAAAGGTGCTATAAGAGTTTGCAGTTATTCAGGCCAGGTACAAGCTTCTGATCAACCACTCACCACTATTGGGGAATGACAATGTAAATTCACTGCCAAATCTGGCCTTGGATCAAACTGTTTACCCCACCGCACCAAAAAAGGGCCAAACATTACAGCCAAGCCACTCAATTCTCTAGGAGATTTAGCTCATAATGTTGATAAGAGATTTGTTCTGGCCTACCCTTCAGACCCCCTGGCTTTGGTTGCCCCAGACTGGGAAGAATCACTGTTCAATTTAGACTATTTTTTGGCATGGTATTGCCCTCTCTTAAAAACAATCAGGAACGCCTAATTGAATGATGCCATATCAATGACCAGAAAGTCAAATGAACCTGAACTGGTTGAGATACCTTCCAGCCAATCAGGTGGAGCCGCGGAAATTACCCTAAAACCCTCTAGTACCCCTGGCTCTGGCCAGCAAATTTTCTCTCTCAGACAATCAAATGCAAGTCAAAATAGTCAGGTGATCATTCCTTAGCAACTCATTCCCTTTTAACAATGCCAGGGGACTTTGGATCCCCTGCTTGTCAATTTTCCAATTTATTAAACTTTAGATTCTGTTGCACTTGTTTTTTCAAATTTTTAGCTTTGATTGGACCTCTGTTTGAGTTCCTATCATCTAGAGATTTTAAAGTGTTAGTTGTCTCTTTAACTCTTACCTTATTCTGACCCGCTTCAAACCTGGCTCTTCTTCTGGGATCTTCAGGAGAAGCCTATACACTTAGTTGTTGTCTGTTTTTGTTTTCTCTTTCAAAAACTGAACTCAAATATAAAATTTTAGTTAGTATTTAATATAAAAATCTACTTTGTTTTGAATTTTACCTTCATTCCTTTATTTTGGACCCGCTTTTGTTTTTGAAACCGCCAAGCCACCTGAGACCACTTTCAAGTCTTCCAAAGACTATTCTGCTGCTTTCTTCTGGGTTTTCACTTCTGATACCCCCAATTTCCATAATTTTATTTGTTACAAAGACAAAAACCACCCTCTAAAATTCAGAATTTCCTGGGGAATTTAATTATGATCCTCCCTGTCTTGAAGTTTGTGGTGCTTCACTGGACCCCTTTTTCTACTCCTTTGGACCACCTCCCCTGACTTATGGTCTCACCTCTCTTCTTCTGCCTGCCTTGTGGGAGACAACCCTTCCAGTCTACTACACTTCCCTGGTGAACTTTTCATCTCTGGGAAGGCTGTAGTCAAGAGTTTAACCTGCAATGACTTGGACCTTCATGCTGATGACTATGCTGTGCTTGCCCCTGCATTGGAGGAAATGCTGGAGTTGATCCCTCCTATCTTGGATGGTAATAACTTGGTACCCCTTCAAGCACCTGTGAAGCTGCCTCCTGCTCCCACTTGTACGCCCTGGCTGCTTGTTGGACTAGCGCTGATGGGTCTGGATGCTTACTTCCCACAGTTGTCTCATGTGTCCTCCTTTTTGTCCCCCCTCTTAGCGGCCATCCCAGTACTCCACTTGGCAGCATCCTGGTGGTTTATCTCCCCGGGATAGGAGCCAAACTTAGTTAGTTTAGCCCCCCTCTCTCACAGACAACTCCTCTAAGACAGTCCCTGGCTATGACCCAGGACAGACTTTGGGGACTGGTGACCAGGAACCCCACAAGGATCTTTCTGATGGAGCAGCCATCCCATAGGTGGCGGCAAGAATAACTGAATCCTGAATAATGTGCTCTATTGAGCTGAATCCAGGGGCAATTTTTTCTGTCTAATAAATGGCGCACTACATCCAGTTTTATTATCACATCAGAGTTGTTGTGGGCTTCTGCCTTAAGAAACATCAGTACAATAAGACCTAGGTAAACAATCAAGTGAATTCTTTGCCCCACAAACAGGGCAGAGAACTCACAAAATTTATTATATAGGGTACTAATTTTATTCTTAAAGGACATAGTAACAAAGGTTATTTCCATTGTTTTTGGTATACCAGTTTTTTTAGAGAACCAGGAGGCCCCAAAATCTCCAAGGACACATACAACAGCAGGCATGACGTCAGCAGAGCTATAGTTAAGTTTTGTTATTTTTTCATTGAAATCTTTTAGTATGTGTGATAGTGTGTGCTTGGTGGGGTAACAGAAACAGACTTCTTCTTGTCTTCTTTCCATCTTGGGTAGGTTTTGGTACAGCATAACTTGGATAAAATCCCAGACAAGCATGAAAAAGAGCTTGCAGAAGCCAGGGAGTGGAACATAGTGGTTGAGTTGCAGGTTGGGGGCCACAGCCAAAGCCAGGACCCACCATTTGGTGTCATCTTTCTTTGGTTAGAGTGATGTAATTTGTTCAAGTTTCATAGGATAATTTTTATTTAATTTTTTTATCATTTCAGAGGCAGAAGCTGGCGTCAGGACCAGCTGACACCTTATGTGGGGGATATAGTTGCTGCAGAATGTTTGCAATATATACGGTTTCAGATACTGGCATACTTCTCCTTCTGTTTCATCTAAATAAAAAAGTTAGTAAATCTTTTTATTTATTTGATATTATATTTCTTACTGTAAGGATTGACAATTCATTACCCCTGGAAACCTGGGCCCAAGGGCGGGATTTGAACCCTGAACCTGAATTCCTGCGGGCTGCTGGCCCCATGGACCAAGAGCCCATCTGCCTGCGTTTTTCTGAGATTGAACCCTGCAAGCTGAGGCCCCTGCTAAGTCCCAAAGCCAGAATACCAGCGCAGGTTCAACTATGGTGATGCCCAAGGAGGAGCTTCTCAAATTGCCTAATGGAGGCAGAAAAGGTGTCTCTGTGAACTTCATGAACTTGAAGCCCTCTTGGGTAACCAATCAAATTCAACTGCCAAAGGAAAAAATGGGTTTTGGGACCAACCCCTTGACCATAGCCCAAAATCAAGAATATAAAGTGACCAATTTGGACATTCTGACCAATGAGAGAACACCCAGCTGAGGTGCCATTTTTCCGCTCCTGCACCTGGGCCTCCTGGCCACCCACCTGCATTTTCCCCAATATTTTGATGAAGCCCTTATAAAAAATACTAAGTTTGGAGGCAGGATGCTATATATTCCTATAGATTCTGAGTTCAAACCTTATTGCCATTTTTGAATAAAAGGTATGTTATTTTGGCTCACACAACTATTGCCTTATTTTGTATTTACTATCTACCAATTCAGTTCAAGATTCTCTGGACCTCTTGCCCCACTGCCTGCAGCTTTCTGTTTTATTGGTGTACCCTTTGGACCTCTCTATTTCATTGACTACCCTCTGAAACCTAAATACAAGGACTAAACCCCAGAAAAGATACTCAAACTCAATCCTTTGGCCCACATACAATCTGCAGTTAGATACAACCAACAAGGCCTGTGGATATTCTCAACACCCAAGTTGTTCAGAGGAAAATTCATCTATTTTCCTGCTTAGAACCTTCCCATGGAACTGCCTGTGACCCCAAAATCTATGCCTGTATTGATGGTCTGGATGTACAAGTATTCTGGCTATTGCCATCACATCTAACATCCAGTAATTGCCTGATTTGGTGCCTTTCCAATATACCATTTGACATACCAAAAATGGAACCAAACTAATATCACATGATTGTCCAGGTATCCAGCAACTTGAACCCATCCAGCACATGACCAGCCCCTTGTTTTGATCCAACTAAATCCCCACCACAGCTAAAGCTATATAAGTCTAAAGTATTATCCAATAAAATATACTTCTTCTCTTCCTACTTTTATATTTGAAGCTTCCCCAAAAGCCACTCCTTATCACTAGTAGACTTGGTTTTTGACCACGCTGATGAAAGAGAAAATGAATGAACAGACCCGCACACCTTTGCCCACGTACTCAACCAGGCCACATCCCAGGATACCTGGAAAGCGTACTTCCATGCCCACAACATTGATGAAGATATTCTTAATGGATGCACCATATTCAAAGGACTGGTCATGCCCAAAGCATGCACCAAGATAATTAAATACAGTTGCTCTCTACAACCACAGACAAATGCACAACCACCTATCACAGGTGAAGTTACCAACACCAAGTACATTGGTATCAACAAGTTTTTTGGTAAAAACAAAGAGAACATCATCAACTGGCTAGACCACACAGCTGCCAAACTCCGTGCCAGCCATATCCCCCACAAAAAATGGGTCCAGGAAGCCAGCAAGAACCTATACAAGGCCACAGCTAACTGGTTTGCCACCTGGGTTGACTCACAAACTGACAACCAGCTTGTTAACTGGGAAGAGTTCAAAGCCAACATCACCCACAATTTCCGCGTCACTGAATCTCTCCAAGACATTGCAATACAGCTCAGTGATATTCCTCAGAAGACCACTATTGCAGCTTACGCCAACAAATTTGAGGAAATACATCATAAAATTCAAAACCCAGCACAAGCTGACAATGTACACACCAGAGCATCATTCATCAACAGAATAAAACCCTCTGTTGCTGCCCTCATCTGCCCAGAAGCAAATACCTCCATGCCCGCGCTCACTGCTGAAGCCAAGAGCGCTGAAAAACGCGCCAACATGGAATATGCTGCCCACAACGGCAACCACTCCTCAAACAGCAATGGCAGAGAAAACGCCAATGGCAATAAACGCCAAAATACCAATAATAGCAACAGCAAGTCCAGTTATAACAATGGCAATCACAGCCAAATTGCAAACTGCTCCTGTCCCAAGAAAGAGGATACTGCCAAAGTTAACAACATTGAAGTAGCAACCTGCTATGAATCTGACCCCACATTCTCTGACCTCAAAGGTCTTGAAACAGAGGAACAGGGAAAAAAGGAGGGGGAACAGGCTTAAGTGCCCCTGTCTCCCCCCAACTTGACAAGAAACTGTACCAAGGCACAAACTTTGCTGCTCACATCCCATGTGTCCCACAACCCTCCATTTTTATGAACGTAAAAATTAAAGATTGCTCACAACTTTTTGTCTATCCATGCACTTACAAATCTCATACATATAAAATCTTATTTGAATCTGGTGCACAACACACTATGGTTAGCAAATCTTTTGTAACCAAGTACAAAATATCAGTTGTCAAATCCAACTTCAAATACGCTAGAATGGCAGACAAGTCAAAAGTTCTTCTCAAAGGCAAAACAATGCCCTTCATAATCAACCTACAAGGCATACAAACGTCCATCAAAGGACTTGTCATGTACAACATAAACTACGACATTGTAGCAGGCATGAATGGTTCACCTGAGTGAATCTCAGCATATGCTAAAAAACAAAAACCATGACCATCAAATGCAATGGAGTCAATTTCAACATTCTCAAAGAACCCAACGACCTCATTCTAAGAGACACAATATTTGTTCAAGTCATAAATCAAGATGACTCTGAACACCTAACCAAAGACAGTACCCTCCACATAATAAGGTACTCCAAATTTAATAATAAAAAACACAAAAGATCCAATGCCCAGAACTTGTGGCACTCCTAAACAAATACACTCATGTATTCAAGGAAGAACTCACAGAGTTACCCCCCAAACAAGAGGTCAAACATGGCATCAACTTATGCAAAGCCATGCTCAAACCTGCATCCCTCTACAGACTCTCTCCCATGGAGACCCAAACACTTAAAGCCCACATCAAGGACAATCTAGCCAAAGAAATTCATCCATCTGTCTGAATCCCCGTGGGGGGCAGCTGTTTTCTTTGTAAAGAAGAAAGAAGGATCTCTTTGCTTAGTTACTGACTACAGAGCACTAAACGCAAGTACAGTAAAAAATAAATACCCACTTCCCCTCATAGAAGACCTATTTGCAAGACTCCCCAGAGCAAAATTTTCTCAAAAATTGACCTCACATCTGGTTATAACCAAGTTGAAGTTAAAGAGAAAGACATACCAAAGACCGTGTTCTGCACGCAATTTGGGTCATTTGAATGTAAAGTAATGAATTTTGGGATGTCAAACTCCCCAGAAACATTTGTCACCATGATGAACCAGGCGCTAAACAGACTCTCAAACACATTATGTTACCTCAACAACATCATCATATTTCTAAAAACAAAAGAGGAACACCTCACACATGTCTGTGAGACACTTGATTGGCTTGCAAAGCATAAGCTATACGCTAAGCCTAGTAAGTGCCAATTTATGGAAAAGAACTCCTGTTCTTTTGGCCACATTGTCTCAGACAGTGGCATCAAAGCAGACCCAGATAAAATAAAAGCCATAAATAACATGCAACACTCCACCTCTGTGAAACAATTAAGATGCTTTCTTGGTATGTTAGCTTACCTAAGGAAATACATCAAAGACTGCGGAAAGCTCACTGCACCAATCAATGACCTAACCAAAGGTAATGCCAAAAAGAAATTCATCTGGACTCCAGAATGCAACAAGAATTTCCAGCTATTAAAACAAGCTTTGATCAAAGCACCAATCTTACAATACCCTAATAACAACAGGTGCTACAAGCTTGAGTCAGACGCTAGTGACACTGCCATTGGCGCAGTCCTATGCATCTGCCAGCCAGGGCAGCAAGATTTGCTGCCAGTATGTTACAAAAGCAGAAAGCTAACAAACACTGAGCAAAGGTACCCAATACACAATAAAGAATTGCTATCAATATATCACGCATGCAAGAAATGGAGATGTTATCTCAAAGGACACTTAAATGTCCAAGCTCTAACTGACCATAAATCCTTAATCTATTTCAAAACTCAGAACGCACTTGCACAGCGCCAAGCCAAATGTATGTCCTTGCTGGAACAACTTAACCTGGACATCCAATACAAAAAGAGGGCAGAGCTGGTCACAGCTGATGCTCTCTCTAGGCTATGCCAGCCAAGAGAGGATCACCCTGACCACCTGGACCCTGACTGGCCCAACCTATACAACACTGAGTACAAGACAAAAGGAAAGGATCCCTCCACACACCAACTAACCATGATATGCTAGTAAGGAATGAAAAACATTTACACACATCAAATTGCATGGTATACCAAATCATCAAGGATAGACACAATACATACATTCCACTTGCACAAAGAGTCAACACTATACTAAGACACCACTGTCTGCTAGGACACACAAAGGCTAACAACCTATATCTCACATTAAAAGAGATAGTATGGTGGCCCAACCTGAAGCAAGACATAATCATTGTTATAAAGAAGTGTACAGTGTGTTAAAAATACGCCAGCACCAAGGCGCCACAGCCAACAGTCAACCCAGTACCTGACCCCAAACCATTTAAGGTTTGGGGACTGAACGTAGTGGGACCCTTCCCAGAAACCAAAACAAATCAACATTTCCTAATTATAGCCATCAACTTTGCCACATGTTGGCCCATCTGCTGGGCAACAAAAGATCACAAGGCAGAAACAATAAATCAATTCATCAATAAAGCAATAAAGCAATCATAGCAGACTACCGCACTCCAGACTACATCATAACAGATGGAGCAAAAGAGCTAACAGGCCACATAGTAAACAACAATCTAAAAACAAAGAACATCAAACACTCCACAACCTTGCCCTACAGGCCACAGGCCAATGGCAGAGTTGAATGCCTGAATGGCAGCCTTATCAGAACCCTGGAGAAAATAATGGATGGCAAAGCCAAAGACACATGGCCACTCTATGTGAAACATGCATTACTAGTATCCTGGGTTTATACCAATCAAGGGACAGACTACTCACTGTTTGAACTAACATACGGGTACAAGCCATAAATACTCACCCACAATAATCAACTGTATGTGAAGATCCCCCCAGGGAAACCTCCCATAGTAGAACAGAAACCAGATCTACAACACATACGCCTCAAAGCCAAACTGGCAGAAACAAAAAGACCCAAAGCCCAAAAGGTAACTTCAACAGAGGACCCACTTCTCATCAACTCCCCCATCTGGGTCCTAGCTGGGAACAGAAAGAAGATAGACTCATTACACAGAGGACCAGGAAGAATCATCAGATACCAACCAGACAGGAACACCTACCTGGTTAAGTTCCAGGGTGCCAAAGATGTCAGGATTCTCCTTTTGTTAAATTGCTGCTAGTATTTCTTTAAGGACATTAATGCTATTTCATTCCCTGCCTTGGTTACTATTCACATCAATTTTATATCAAACATATTCCTCCCGTCCCCTCTCTTGACCAGCCAACTTCATCTATCTTTAACAGTTAGTTTCAACGTTTGAAGCTTACCTTTTTGCCTGTGACAATTCTCAAACCATGTACCTCTACGCTCAGTTAGTTTATCAAAGTCCAAAATCAATTACCTTTTGCTTTTTGCTCCACTTTTGTTTGCTTTTGCCTTGGCTTATGCCAGCAGTCTCAGATCTTGTTTTTCCGGTTTCTAGCTTGCTCTCTTGCTCTAACTAAGAGTTTTCCAAGCAATTTGCGGCTTCCTTCTTCCCCTTTACCAGCATCTTAACCTTTTAAGCTTAACTTTCTACCAACCATGTGTTCATTGATTTCTGATCAGTTTAAGCCACTCAAACAATTTTGGCTAATATTTCTTCCTCCTTTAAGCTACCTCAAATCCAAGCTAGAATAAAAGCTTGTGTTTTATCCAGTCTCAACTTAAGTTGAGATTGTTTGACTTTCACCCCAAAAAGGTACTTGTTAGGTTTTGTGGCTTGTGTTTCATTTTCAATTTTTAGTTTAAGCTTTTATTTTCAATCTTATGATTCCTTTTGACTTTCTTTTTCATCAGCTAGGTAGTTTCTATAGTAATACCCACAATTTGATTGTTGAAAGTTTTAATCCTCCAACTAGTGGTGAGCAGTTCCCTGACTTAGAAATTGATTTTTTGACCAAGTTGTCAGTCATTAAGACTGGACTCTATTTCATTTTTGTAGGTTTAATCAACCGCCTCAGTCCTTACTTTACCTCCTACAAGCTTCTAGGAGCCTTAGTCCAGTTGTTACTACAAATCCTACCTACATTTTTGTATTTAACTAACATAAGTTTACTGGGTTAAAAGCTTTAGTTTACAATCACCTTCCCCAAACTATTAGACCTTACAAAAGAGCCCATCACCAAAAAGTATCACAGATCTTGCCTTCGCCCTAGCAAAGGGGAATACTTGACCCAGTTGGTGCCCACTAATAAACAACTCCAGGAACATCAGGCAGCAGCCATCAAGACAAAGCCCCTCCTGATGTACTTGAGTAACCCCTTAAGGGAGGGGTGTGTTGAGGGTCTGGATGTACAAGTATTCCAGCTATTGCCATCACACCTAACATCCAGTCATTGCCTGATTTGGTGCCTTTCCAATATACCATTTGACATACTGAAAATGGCACCAAACCAATATCACATGACTGTCCAGGTATCCAGAAACTCAAACCCATCCAGCACATGACCAGCCCCTTGTTTTGATCCAACTAAATCCCTGCCACAGCTAAAGCTATATAAGTCTAAAGTATTATCCAACAAAATATACTTCTTTTCTTCCTACTTTTATATTTGAAGCTTCCCCAAAAGGCGCTCCTTATCACCTGCTTCCTCACCCAGCCTTCTGACTGACCACACTGGCAAGCTGTTTGGGATTGTGTATATCACCCTCACAGGGGTGATTGACACTATAATCCTGGACGCTGGCCGGTGGTCCTGGGTGGGAAAGTCTGTCTCCTACCTTTTTAAGTTAGCTCCCCTCTTGTGGTGGGCTTTGCCTGCAAAAAAACCGTCCTAAGTTATCCCTGAAAACAACAGGCCGCCCGCCCAAGACTGGATCCCTGAAATTATGGCAATCTTTATTAAACCTGGTACCCTGAGCCTCAAGATGTTGTTATTTCTTGGGGCATATTGTATGCTTTTGTTATTGATAATCACTTATTACACCTATAATACAACCATGCACCTGATTTCTTCCATGTGGAAGAATGCAAACCCAAATGACCCAAAGAGAGCCAACACAACTACTGCTGACGCCAACAAAGCTCCCTCCTCCCAAGTGCAAAATGTGATTGTGAATCAGTCCCTCAAAAAGGTAGAGATGCTTCAGATGGGGAAGCTTGCACTCAAGGAAGCTCAATACGCCATGTTGGTCCTCCACCTGCATTTCCAAACCAATGCCCCCTCTTATGCCAGTGACACTGGGAAGATCCTTGGGGTTGCTTCTATGCTATTGGGGGATGCCTTAGACTGGTTTGGCAAGGCCACTGCTGAAGACATAGAATTCTGCTTAGACTACGCCAAGTTTGAGTCTGAGTTAATGGCCACTGGGGAGGATTGTGACACTAGATACTACGCCCTGAACTTACTGCTAGAAATCTGACAAGGCCCCCAACCTATCTAAGCATATATTGACAAATTCTTCAAACTGAAAACCTGCACCAAACTTGAGGTTAAACTGGCAGCCATTATCTTCCAAAAGGGAGTCAACCTAGCAATGAAGGACCTTTTGAAACATCACCCACCCACCCTCAGCCTAGACAAGCTAGTTCACCTGTGCAAGGATCTTAGCTGAACCAAGAGAACACTGGCCCCTCTCAGACCCGCCAACCCCAAACACTGACCCCCAACATAACAGGAATGACACCTGAAGAGCTCCAATAACATTACCACAAAGGACTCTGTTTCCACTGCCATGAGGCTGTACACCTAACCAGAGCCTACCCTAAGAAAAACACTTCCCCAATCTCACTGGCGCAAATAAACACTTCTTCCCAGTCTTACAAATTCATCCAAGTGACCATAGAACTATTAGGAAATAAGCACCAGGTTAAAGCTTTTATTGATACAGGAGCAGATGAAAGTTTCATTGACGCCAGCCTGGCAGAGAAACTAGGCTTGACAGCCTCAGAGAGTAGCCTACAAGTAGTCATGGGAAGCAGCTCTTTAGACACTGGCTATGAGTGTGAATAAGAACTTACGTTGACAATTGGACACAATGCGTACCTGTTGTCCCTGATCCTCTTGCCAGGACTACCCTATCTCCTTATAATGGGTGACTCCTGGTCCAACAGACATGGCCTGATCCTGAACTATTGCAAACAAACTACCATGTTGGGCTAACCTGAATCTTGTGACACTGTCTCTTTTTGCATGAGCCATGGCCAAACCCTATCAAAAAACTCTTAATCATAAAGATAGAACCTAGCATCAGGATACTACCTACTCCCCTACAGAAATGGAACCATGTGTTTAGTGAAGAAGAAGCCACAGAACTACCCAGCCATTCAATCTACAACCATGCCATAGACCTGCTACCAGGGACCCAACCACACCACGGCCCCATCTACAGCTTTAACCACCGCAAACAAGTAGCCTTGAAAGCATACCTGGAGGATATGTCAAAAAAAGGTTTCATCCAAGTGTCAAAGACTCCCTGCTTGTCACCCATGCTATTCATAGGGAAAAAAGATGGTGGGATGTGTCCATGCGTAAACTACCAGAAACTGAACAACATTACAGTGAAGAACTGCTATCCCATCCCAATGCTGACAACCTCTGTGATGTACTGACTGGAGCCCAGGTGTACTCAAAAATTGACCTTGGAGATGTGTTCAATCAAATCCAAATCAAGGACAGAGAAAAATACAAGACAGCTTTCAAAACCTGATAAGGGTTGTGTGAGTACCTAGTAATGCCATTTGGCCTCTGCAACACCCCCCAGCACTTTCCAAAGGATGATCAATACTGTCTTATGGGAACAACTTGACCAATTTTGTGTCGTGTACTTGGACAACATCCTTGTATACAGCAAGTCACACAAAGAGCACCTCCAACACCTGGACCTTACACTGGAAAAACTCTCCCAGGACAACCTACACACCAAACTTAATAAATGTGAATTCTTTCAGTCTGAAGTTGACTTCCTGGGATACATAGTGAAGACCGGTGGGTTTGCCATGGCACAGGACAAAGTAGAAGCAATAACATCTTGGCTGGTGCCCAAATGCAGGAAAGATGTGAGAAGTTTTTTAGGACTGGCAAATTATGCAGGGATTTCATCCAAAAAATTTCTCACATTACTCTGCCCCTGACCTGCCTTTGCTCTGACAAGGTCACTTTTTCCTGGACTCTGGAATACACCACCGCCTTTGAAGCCTTGAAATTTGCCTTCACCTCTGCCCCTTTCCTGGCCATGCCAGACCCATCCAAACCATTTGTTCTGGAAACCAACACGTCAGACTTTGCGGTGGGTGAGGTCCTTCTTCAGGAAAGAGGGGATGGTATGCTACATCCTGTAGCATATTACTCCAAGAAGATGCTACCTGCTGAAGGGAACTACCCAATATATGATAAGGAAATGCTAGCTATAATGAAGACCCTGAAACATTGGTGCCAATACCTATGTGGCGCCAAATATCCAGTAAAGGTCCTGCAAGACCACAAGAACTTGGTCTACTTCTTCAAACCACGCCAAATTAACCAACAACAAGCAGACAGGACTTAGAACTGGCTAACTACACCCTTAATATAGACTAAAAGCCAGGAAAGGTGAATGTGGTACCCAACGCCCTAAGTAGAAGAACTGATCTGGTGCCTACCCACATAGAAACTTGCAACCACAACACCCAAGTTCTCTTGGACATAGCAAGCCTAGGCATTCACCTGGGATTGATGAAAATCAGAGCCAGCAAACCAGAAGTATTAAGGGTCCAAACACTAGATAAATTCACCAAAATCATGATCTCTGACCTCTCAAAATCCTTGGATAGCACCCACTATCAAAAAAGCTACTTTTTGAAGGGAACAACGCTCATGCTCCACAACAGGATCTTTGTACAAGAAGGGAACATCATAATCAACGTCTTGAGAGACTACCACAATTCTGAGATGGCTGGACGCCCAGGTAGGCCCAAGACCCTCCAGAGCATCAGAAGGAACTTTTCTTGGCCAAATTGGATCAAGAAGTAAGCACAAACCTGAAGAGGTGTGAGATATGTGGGCAGACCAAAACTCGCAGAAACAAACCTGAAGGACTAAAAAGACCTTTGAATATACCTCATGGACCTTGGAGATCTGTTTCCATGGACTACATTGTGGAACTGCCCCCATCCCTCTCTTTTAATGCAATACTGGACATGATAGACTGCTTCACCAAGATGTCATACTTTGTGCCAACCACCACCCATTGCACAGCAGCAGAGACAACCCAACACTTCCATGACCGCATCCTCACTCAACACGGAATACCTGAGGAAATCATCACAGACAGAGGACCCCAATTCATGTTAAACTACTGGACACAGGTGATGAAAGACTTGGGAATCAAGTAATGTGTATCTACCTCTTACCACCCACAGACAGATGACCAAACTGAACAAGTAAACCAGATCCTTGAACAATACCTTTGATGCTATGCCAATATTGATCAGGACAATTGTGCCAAAATTCTACCCATGGCCCAGTTTGCTTACAACAGTAAAGACTACACCTCCACAGGCATGTCCCCATTCAAAGCCAACTATGGATTTGATCCCACCTGGGACCCCCAGATTGGCAAGAAGGAATCAAACACCACTAGGCACTCCTGGATTAAACAGATCCAATACACACAAAAAACATGCTTGATCAACATGAACCGTGCAGTGCAAATATACAAAGCCTTTGCTGACCGCAAACAAACCCCAGGCCAACCCTTACAAGTTGGAGACAAAGTATACCTAGACTCCCAGAATGTACCCCTACACGTGCCCTGCAGGAAGTTAGCTCACAGAATAAGTGGCCCCCACAAGATCACCAAACTAGTTGGTGAGGTTGCCTTCAAGCTAGACCTACCCCCTCCTGGAAGATTCACAATGTGTTCCATTGCTCCCTGAAGTTCAAAAAAGATGGGGACTTGCTTCCACATCAATAGATTAAGATAGCTCCCCCACCCATCCAAATAGGCCGCTCCAAGAAATATAAGGTCAAATACATACACAGCAACAAAATCCACTGTCAAAAACCCCAGTATTACTTCAAATGGAAAGTATACCCACCAGAGGAACGCACTTGGGAACCACTGAATAACTTGGCCAACGCCCAAAAAGCCGTGCAACTCTATCTGAACAAAAAGGACCGGAAGGGAGGGCCCTTGGGGGAAGAAGGGGATGATGTCAGGATTGACAATTCATTACCCTTGGAAACCCAGGCCCAAGGGCAAGATTTGAACCCTGAACCTGAATTCCTTCAGGCTACTGGCCCCATGGACCAAGAGCCCGTCTGCCTGCGTTTTTCTGAGGTTGAGCCCCCGCAAGCTAAAGCCCCTGCTAAGTCCTGAAGCCAGAATACCAGTACAGGTTCAATTATGATGGCGCCTGAGGAGGTACTTCTCAAATTGTCTAATGGAGTCAGAGAAGGTGCCTCTGTGAACTTCATGAACTTGAAGCCCTCTTGGTTAACCAATCAAATTCAACTGCCAAAAGAAAACATGGGTTTTGGGCCCAACCTTGTGTGGTGCTCAAGGGTTGTAGGGATAGGTTGAGTGTAGCTGAGCAACTGGAAAAACAACAAGACTAAATTCTTCTTACTCAACAGAACCTCTATTTTTGGGCTCTGCAAGTAGTTTAAGATTTTTAAGTCAATTTTTATGTTGTTATGGTGAATGATTCTGTTTATTGGGGACCTCTTGGGGTCTTTTTATACTTGGAGGAAGAGAAGGGAAAAGAAAAGGTGAGTCCTGCTGACTAGGGTCTAGACTGTCAGGCAATGAGCCTATTCTTGGAGGGCTGAAACATTTTGGAGAATATCCAGAGGGAAAGGGGTTGAATTGGGCAAGAAGAGAATATTTAGGCATGTGATCTGGGGTCAGGTAGTTACAGTAATAGTAGGGCTGTCTTTAGGGAATTGAGTGTAGAATAGGGTTTCAGACTACTCTCTTTGAAGTTCACATTTGGCAGGAAGAAGGGCAGAAGATTGAATAACCAATTTACATAGTGGGATGAAAATGGGTCAATTATTGATGCATCTGCAGCTAGCCGCAGATGCTCCAATTAGTAACTAATTGCCATATGAAAACTCACTCCACAGGGTCACTCTCTGACGCATCTGCGGCTAGCCGCAGGTGCGTCCTTTGGTCTCTAATTGGAATTGACACTATGTAATTTGGAGGGTTACTCTCCGGGATAGATTACAAAAAAGGGCAGCAGTTCCCCTTATACTTTCAAAATAGGGAACCAGTCCAGATAAGGAAATACTAGGGAGTGGCACCCTGCACCACACCCCGTGACCACAGCCCAAAGTCAAGAAAATCAAGTGACCAATTTGGAAATTCTGACCAATGTAAGAACACCCAGCCAAGGCGCCATTTTGCCGCTCCTGCACCCGGGCCTCCTGGCCACCTGCCCACATTTTTCCCAATATTTTGATGAATTCCTTATGAAAAATACTAAGTTTGGAGGCAGGATGCTATATATGCCTATAGATTCTGAGTTCAAACCTTATGGCCATTTTTGAATAAAAGGTATGCTATTTTGGCCCATGCAGCTATTGCCTTATTTTGTATTTGCTATCTACCAATTCATTTCAAGATCTCCTGGCCCTCCTGCCCTGCTGCCTGCAGCTTTCTGTCCTCTTGGTGTACCCTTTGGACCTGTCTATTTCACTGACTACCCTCTGAAACCTGAATACAAGGACTACATCCCAGAAAAGATACTCAAACTCAATCCTTTAGCCCACATACAATCTGCAGTTAGATATAACCAACAAGGCCTGTGGATATTCTCAACACTGTTACAAAAGTAACAGCTTTTAAGCCCTGGGCAGGAATTGAACCCGCTCCTAGCCATCAGGTGGGGCTAGCAGGTGGGTGAGATTTGCCTACACCTGGATTTTTGCTTTTCAAAGCAAATCCAGGTGCGGGAACCATTCCCTCCCTGGTGGCAGCTGAGGGGCTGCTTTGGGCCCCAAAAGCTACGCCCAAGCCTTGGTGGGTTTGGCTGGGCCTGGTCAGGCTATTTTTAGCTACCCAGTAAGCCCAGACCAAGCCCATCCTCCATTAAGTAATTTGGGGTCCCCAATTGAGGACCCCTTTTTTAATCAAGTTCTTTGTGCTCAAGAGAGCCTGTCAAGCCAGTCTAAAAATGTTGATCAAATTGGAAAAAACCCCAAAACTCCAGAAACCAAACCTTCCAAAATCAATGACCAGCCAAGCCAAGATGGACCATCAAAAAGCCAAACAACTGTTCCTGAAAACCCCAAAAATAACCATGAAGCAGCCAACCAAATAGCAGAACCTGAAATGCCAAGCCTTGCCACACAGAAAGCATCAGAAGAATACCCAGAGGCACCTGCATGTGAGTAAGTATATAAATCAGAAGCACTTGAAAAAGTTCTGTATTGTCATCCTTACCAAATAAAGTTGTTATGAACCTTTGGTTCACAAATCTGTTTCCATACCTATTTTTGATACTCTTCCATCTGCATACACCCAAGTGTCAGTATCCCTCTACTGGGATAGATAGTCAGACTCCAGGCAATAAAACCAAAACCTTTGACTACTACTTCCCACCCAACGCTCTATTTGGCCCTGTGCATTTCACTGAGTATCCCGCCAATCCTGACCACAAACCCTGGACATTGGAAGACTTGCAGTGGTACATCTGCCCAAACGCTCCCAAGGAACCCTAACAAATTGTCCAAGACAGCAAAGCAATCACCATCTACCCTTTGATCTTCAACGGGAAATACAAAAATCCTGCTGCCTACCTGGTCCCCATGGAACTACCCCTGACACCCAAACTGACCATCTCAACACCACCCACCTCTGATGCCACTGGCCAGAGTAGTAAATTCCTGGGAGTACTTTACTTGGCGCTCACAGGATTGATTGACTCTGCCTTGCCAGCAGCTGGACCTTGGGCTGTGGCTGGGAAGGCCCTTTCCTACCTGGTAAAGTTAGGTCCCATCATCTGGTGGGCCATGCCAGTACCTGCTTTGACTCCTCCCTTGCCTGCTGGAGCCCCACAGTACTCCTGGTATCCTGACAAACACCCAAGTTGTTCAGAGGAAAATTCAACTATCTTACTGCTTACAACCTTCCCATGGAACCACCCATGACCCCAAAATCTATGCCTGCTTCCTCACCTGACCTTCCAACCAACCATATTGGCAAGATGTTTGGGATTGTGTGCATCACCCTCACAGGGGTGATTAGCACTATAATCCCGGCTGCCGGCCCGTGGTCCTGGGTGGGGAAGTCTGTCTCCTACCTTTTAAGTTAGCTCACCTCTTGTGGTGGGCTTTGCCCGCAAAAAACCTGGCCCAAGTTACCCCTGAAAACAACGGGCCAGCCGCCCAAGACTAGATCCCTGACACTTACCTTCTTCTATATCCTTACATGTAGCCCCTGAAGAGGAATGCTTAATGGGACTTTTCACTAGTTGGTTGCTGGTCTTCTGTTGGTTTTTGTTTCCTTTTATTTTTAGCTGCTCAAATATCTTGGGGTGCTTTGACCACGCCTCTGCAGTCATGAACCCCTGTGGCTTGAATTGTAGATCAGTAAGAACATCTTTCTGTATGTTTAGGAGCATGCTTGCAAGTTTATCAGTATCATTATGAATCTTCTTCTTCACGGCCTTCATGGTAAGTTTGTCTAGTTTGTTGCCTTCTAATACCACCTCCTTTAGCAGGTCCTTGACCTTTTGATTGACCTCCTTGATCTTAGCCACTGCTGCGTCCAATTCCTTTATCATTACCTCTGATTCTGCCATGCTTTCCTTGTTCTTACCCCAACCCCTTTTATACCAATAAAATATCCCAATAAGCTATATCTATTATATTGTAGATAATATAGTTTAAATAAATATATCTTGATTTTACTTATGATTTTTTATTAGCTTTAAGTGCATTTATTCATTTGATATTGATAATATGTATATTTATTGTATATAGCAACCCATTCCTAGTATCATGAACAACATATTTGTCATTTATATGTTTTTTCCAAGTAAAACATGATTTATTCTTGAATCAATGTGCCAAGTTTGACCCAAAGCATATATTTATTAAAGATAGCCACTTTCACAGGTTATATGTAGATCTTTTATTTTAGGGATATATGTGTTGTAATGGGTTATTTCAATTAATTATATTATTTTCTATTATAACTTTAATATATTGGAAGCACTACAATAAAGCAAATTATAAAAACTGCAAGTGTTACAGACCAGCTAATTAGAATGGGTGTACATGAGGTGTCTTTGTGTTTGGCTCAGACCAGACACGCCTCAGCTAGTGCAACCAGTTTAACTTAATGAAATAAGTCTGGTGGAAAAAGACATGTCTTTGTTTGAAAATTGGCACACCAACTTGTGGCCGCTCTAGCACCAGACCTCTTGGCTCTCTGGTGCTAGAGCAGCCACAAGTTGGTGTGCCAATTTGAAAACAAAGACATGTCTTTTTTCACCAGGCTTATTTCATTAAGTTAAACTGGTTGCACTAGCTGAGGTGTGTCTGGTCTGAGCCAATCACAAAGACACCACATGTACACTTATTCTAATTAGGTGGTCTGTAACACTTGTAGTTTTTATAATTTGCTTTATTATAGTGCTTCCAATATATCAAAGTTATAATAGAAAACAATATAATTAATAATTATTAAAGCAGCCAAAGTTAACTTGTGGTATGATAAAAATCAATTCCCACTTTATTTAAATAAAAATTAAATATTACAATTATAAAAACTTGTAAACGTTAAACCAACATAAATTAAAAAATAAAAATTATTGGGGGCAAGTTTTATTGGGGGGATGGGATTTGGCAGTGCAAATTAGGTGGCAGACTGGGTTGAGGGGGGAGGACTTGATTGGCTGGGGGGTAGGTTTCAGTTGATTGGGATGGTTGGATGGGGACTAGGGCAGCTGAAGGACCTAGTGGTACATGAGTGCCTTGAGCGGCTTGGAGGAATTGGTGATGCATAACATCATATTCAGACTCAGGGAGAATGGCAATTGGCTTGTATGCCAGGGAATTACATTAGGGCAGCTGGGGATCATTTGCAATTGGTTACTTCTTTGAGAATTCAGGGCCATCTTTGTGAACATTTCAGCAACCTTCTTACAGGAAAACAGCACATGGTGGTCATTGGCTGCACTAACCACCTGGCTGAAGGTTGTAGGGTTGCACCCACGGATAGTGTCCCCAATGTTGAAGAAAACACATCACCCAGGTGAAGATCAGCATGGCCAGCAGGGAAAGTTGAAACTTTGTGGCTGTCTGCTTCAATATTCTTGGAGGCCACTTCAGTGCACTCCATTTGGTGGCTCAGGAAGATTTTAAAGCTGGAATTGGCCAAGCTCCAGGTGACAAGCAGGTCAGAGAGGAATTTCCTGTACCAGTAACCATTGGTGTAACTGGTTGTAGTCCAGTAAAACACAGTCTCTTTTGAGGAAACTACAAGGAATGCACCAATCACCTTCCCCTGTGCTTCCTTCTTTTTTCCCTTGGGAGCGTTCTTTTCACTCAAAGTGCCATAATTATGGAATTGCAATGACAATTTATAATAATATATAAATACAACATTGTTCAAAATATAGGACAGGCAGCGGGTGAGGGTGGCACCAATCACAGGGTCATAGGGCAAATCAGATCCATCATACAACCCATCAGCCAGCCAATTGATCATAATTAGAGCACCAACTATAAGCCCATACATCCAGAGCTGCACTGTGCGGCTGGCAATAAATATGCCCTGGAGCCCAAGTAGGCAACGGACCTCAGTCAATTGGAGGTAAGGATCCTGCTGGAGTAGGGCAAGCATCAGAGGATACACCTCCTTGATCTGGGAGTTGGCCTGCTTTTTTGGCTTCTTGACCAGATTGGCACCACATCTCTTCAAGAGGGCCCAGAACTCCTGCTTGATCACTGCCTCAGTGAATTGAAGCTGAGTGGCTATTTTGGCAAAACTAATGCCATTCTGATTGAGGCTCATAATCTCCTTTATGATTTCATTGGTTATGATTTGAAATTTTTGGTGGGCTTCAGGAATAAGGGGACCGGGATTAGGAAGAGCTTGCTCTGATTGGACCAAACTCTCAAGTGATGGCTGGGTTTGATTGGAGGGGTCCACAGTTGCCTAGTCTCTGGAATGTGGCACAGGCACAGGTTGGGCCTGGTCTTGGGGAGAATCATATTGGCTATCATAAAAGCCACCCATGGATGGGTCTGGTGACACATAAAACTCGGCCTCCTCATGGCTTGTATTGAATTGGGTGTACACAGGAAACATAGTGGTTGCACTCCCTTGATCAGCAGACTGAGCTTAGATAAGCTCCTGTTACTTCTCCCTGACAATATCAAAATTATCTTCACTTATGAAACTCATTGTAAAATAAAAGCAATAAAATTCTATTAAAAACAGAAAAGCAAAGTATTTCTAGGAACCTAACTTTATTTATGTATATGTTCCTTTTTTGAGATATTCTCTCAGACATAAATGGCCAGATTTAGAAGTGCATACATTGAAAATAATGCTGTAGTTACCTTAATAGATTTTGGTGGATTCATTCCTAAAATCCACTATTTCCAATTTGAGTCCCAAAAATAATCAATATTAACAAAAAATGAGTTGTTTTGTGTTTGAGTTCATCACTTTTGTGACTGAACCTCATGTGTTCTCTGTTTATATCATATTTGTCACACACTTATTATCAAATTTGATGTAGAATGCTTCAAGAAGTTACTGGATTGTGTGCATTTTGAATTTGAGTTCCATGTGTTTGGTATCTCATTTTTGGAATTCAGTATTTGACTTTATTTTTGTTTTGTGATTGACTATTTTTGCTTTCCAGCCCTAGATAAATGGAAGCTTTATTGAGTAAATTAACCTTCAAATGGTTTCAGTTGAAAAACATTTTGTGACTAAGTTCATGTTTTCTAAACTGAATAATATATGTTTATCTCAACAGGTTTGAAAACTACTGTACTGAGCCTGCATCAATGCAAACTCTTCCAATACTTTTCCTATTACTAGGCGGCATCCCCACCATGCACCTGTACTTCAGCTGGGTTCAAACCTTCTGTAGGTCTGTACCAGTCTTTCAACAACCTATTAAACTCATTTCCAATGAGCTCCTGTCCCCTATATGTCATTTCAAGGTGTCTAGTCAGCCCCTCTCACTCCTCCTGGGAAGTTTTACTAGTGGCAAACATTCTACAACTTTGACAATAGATATCCTCTCCCCCTTGGCTAGGATAAAAGATGTGGGGCAATTAACTCATGGTGGTTATCTGTACTACTTAGAACTTTGGGCAGGTGCCATAATTGGCTTTTATTCACAGTCAGAAGGAAGATCCCCTTAGAAACCTTCTGATATAATGCCTGGGATCTGGGGAACAATAGGGATTTGCCAATACCTTGGAGTCCTCCAACATTATCTTGGACTCCTTGTACTTGGACTTGGGATCCTTCACCTTGGTCTCAAGCTCCTGCACTTGAGTCTTGGGCTCCTGCACTCTGCTTTGGCTCCAGCTCCTTTATCTAAAACTCCAGCTTTGTTATCTTGGGCTTCTGCATCAGTATCTTGGACTCATGCACCTTTGTCTTATGCTTTGGGTCTTCTATAGTCATTGTGGCCTTTGGAATCCACTTGTGTCAGTCCTTGTGGCCTTTTAAATCCACTGTGTGAGTCCCTGAAAAATCTCAGATAGCTTTCTCTTTTATAGCTCCTTGTTTCAGACCAAATTCTCTCTCAGAGCTCTGGTTTTCCAAAGCTTAAATTATTCAGTTTTTCTCTCTCTATAATATATTAAACTTCAAAACTTACTTCAGCCAATTAAAGCCCTGAATTTTCTTCTTCTGCTCCTCATTTTTAGGCTTTAACTCTTCAGTTAAAGCCCTCAAAACACTGATCAAACAGGCTTTGACCTGCAGCCAATCAAACGCTCAGATTCATCAGTTTTGCCAAATATTTTGCCTGAATGACTCACTCTTGACCCTAGTTTGAACCTGTTGCTGTATTGCTCTGGATAAACAACTGCTTCATGTTTCAAACGGTTTTGCCATGATTCCTGTCACGTTTCTCTGGCAAAACTTGAGCGCTTTTGCCTATGTTTTACTTAAGGGATTTTTGAGCCCTTGATTTTTCAATGTTTCTCCACATTTTCTTCAGCATTTTACATCCTTGAACTCGCCTGTCACTTGCCTTTTGTTCTTTCTAGGTGTTCTTGGCAAAATTCCATCATTTGCTCTTACAGTCTCTCTGTCTTGTTTCTGGCCTCTCTCCAGTTCTTTTCACTCAATTAACTCTTAATAAAATACAGTTTAATTCCTGTAAGTTATTTCTTTTTCTCTTTCTTTTTAATTATATGATAATTAAATCTTTCTTTATATCATATCTTTGGCAGTATTAAATCATTATTTAAATTCTTCTTCCCTATTATTTCCTCTCTTAAGAAACTAAAAACAGATTTTAGCTTCTGTATCCATTCCAGCTAGTCCTTCTAAGCCATCTTCTAGTTCCTCAGCTAGTCCTGCATCATGATCTTCTGTTCCTGCAGCCAGTTTTTAACAACTGCTTTCAGTTCTTCAACCAGTTCTTCAACAATCATCTTCTAGTACTTTTCAGTTTAGCAAGCAACCCTTTCCAGCCATCAAACAGCCCTTTCCAGTCAGAAATCAGTTCATTCCAGTCATCCATCAGCTCATACCAGTCCTTTCAGTCAGCAATCAACCAGTTCTTTCAGTTAACACACAGTTCAGTCAACACTCAGTCCAATCAACACATCATGAACCACCTAGGTTCTAATTCTCACAAAGAACCTTCTTGGTTCCAATCCTCACAATGGTCTCCCAGTCCCTCAACTAGTCTTCACTATGATTATATAGTCCCTATTACTAGTCTTCACTGCAGAGCCTGAACTGCCTTGATCCTATGATCAGCCCCCAATACCAATACCTCAGACTCAGGCAATAAGTCTACGGGGCTACTAGCGCTTGGCTGGGCTCCTTACAAGTATCCTCCACCTGGGCCAATTAACCACAGACAATACTCATGTCTGTGAAGTTGTCCTTATTCACCCAGGTGATTAAACCTGAGCTTTCAGTTGCAAAGTAATCAACTTTACTTCCCAGATGCCTGATCACACCAAGTTCTGCAGCTGCTTCCCCAAGCAACTATCCTGGTGACACCCCTGAGCATATCCACGCCCTCCAATGATCACTCTGAGACCTCCCCAAAGCTCCCATGGAGACATATACAAGGACACTCTACCAGTCCTTTAGGTAGAGTGCTTGCTCACAGACCTCCTGTAAGCGCACAAGGGCAAGTAGAGCTATCTTAGCTCCACCCCCTTCCCTGGAAGCTCATGTTACCCGCCAGGGTCATCCACTCCCCACCCTAAGCAGTCAACAGTCCATGCTAGGTGGAGAACAACCAATAAGCTCACAGCAGCCAATGGTCCCTTCTGAGTCATCACCTTCCTCACCCTAAGCAGCCAACAGTCCCTGCTGGGTGAGAACACCTAACCAGCTCCTAGCAGTCAACGCTCCCTGCTGGGATGGTTTAACACTTGCCTCTAGTATTTCCTTTATATCTAATAGTCAGACCTTACCTTCCCTGGTGGCCAATGCTCCCTACTAGGCCTATACCTGTCTCAAAACCACAGCACACTATCAATTCTCAGCATTGTGTCTTTATTTGAAGCCAAATCAACCCTCACCTACAAAACTGCTCCCATGTGGATCACTAGACATACATTTCAGGATCATCTAGACAGACAGACGGCGCAGTGAGGGCAAAGACTTAAACTGGAGGCCCTCAACCACCATCTTTTGGATGTTGAGTAGGCGCTAAATGGTCTTCTCTGATGTTTCAGGCATTTTGGTCTTTAATGCCTTGGCTGTCACCCTGCCAATTTTCTTGCCTTCAAGGACAGCAGACTTGACTTTTTCTTTGATCTCTGCAATTGCAGAGTCAAGGTCTTTTAGTAGCTTTTTGAGTTCTCTCATTGATTTTTTACTAACCTTTCCATATGTTTTATAGCTCTTATACCAATAAACTCTGTGTTATTCTTATATAATTGCCTCTTTTTTATCCCTGTTTGTTTTCCCATTTTCTACAATAACTCATCTTTTTACCCATTGTGTATATATTTTACAATTATTCCAAAAAGTTTTTTGTTTACTTTGTGTCAGCATTGCTTCCATAATCACCATATCTTTTTTGGCACTTTACACAGCCCCTTGTGAAAATATTAACAACAATTTGGTGATCAGCTAAATTTGAATTAGAAAATTATAGGTTAATTGTGTTTAGATTAAGTTGTTGCTGATCCAAATTTAAAGCTTTAATAATAAACTTTAATACAATCAGGAGCTGAGTGATAAAGTGATTGTTGTGACATAAAAGGTCAATCAATAATTCTTTGATGCATGTGCACTAATTAATATGATTTGTTGGATGTTTTTCCATTGAGTGCCATTGAGTGCCATTGCTGCTGTGGCAAGTTGTTGGTGGACTAGAGTCTGATCAGCTGCTGGGTTAGCACTAGTCCATCAACAACTTGCCACAGCAACAATGGCGCTCAATGGAAAAACATCCAGCCAATCATATTAATTAGTGCACATGCATCAAAGAATTATTGAATGACCCTTTATGTCACAACAATCACTTTATCACTCAGCTCCTGATTGGATTAGAGTTTATCAGTAAGGTTTTGAATTTGGATCATCAACAACTTAATCTAAACACAATTAACCTATAATTTTCTAATTCAAATTTAGCTAATGTTGTGTTTGGCTCCTGGAGACAACATCCAGGACACAGCGGGAAATCTTTATAACAAAAGATTTGAGGTTCAAAGCTAGCCTTGGGTTAGCCTTCAGGGCAAAATTAAGAGCACACGCCTTATTTTCTGGAATACAAGATGAGGACTTTCTTTTGGCAAAAAGGAAAGGAAAAAGCTTGAAGAATATTAAAGCCAACGCAAATATAGATAAACTTGTCTTTATTAGGAGAAATGATTCTACTTAAATAGTAGACAAGGGACAATGATCACTCATTAAGTAGACAGAGTGGCAGAGGGGGTCATGTTGGGGTGAGGTCATACCAGGATCAGACAAGGGAAGGTATGGTATTCCAGAATGGGTGGATATTGGTACAGACCCATTTATGGAAGGCAAGAAATTCCAAAACTTGAAATCAAAACCAGTCAAATCTTTGCATATATCATTATTCAAAGGCCATATTAAAATAGCATTAATGGCGTGATTTCTGACATCTCCCCCCTCAATATTGGACACAGGGAGTTGATATTTGCAAAGGAATTTGGAATGGACTCAGGCAAAAGGACGTCCAGAGGACAGCAGTTTTACAGTATACTCAACACCCTTCTTAAAGGTGACCTCACAGGGCCCAACCCAGAGGGAGTCTAGCTTATGGGTTCTACCTCCTGTACAATTCTGATAGTAGAGAACCAGGTCACCTATTTGATACTCAGGGAGGGGGGCTCTAGCAGCGTTGAACAGGGAGAGCTCTAGAGCCTTTACCTTGTAAGCAGTGGAATAAATTGTTGCTTGGATGTCAATGATACAATTGGTTAAGTCTTTAACATGGGCGTCAGGATTTGAAGACACATCAACTTCAATCAAGGGGGTCCCAAGATTGAGGGGGTGGCGGCTTCACATCCATACAGCATGGCAAAAGGGGACTGACCAGTTACTTGGTGTCTACTGAGTGGTAAGCAAAGAGGGCAGCAGGGAGGAACATATCCCAATTGGCAGGGTTGGAGAGCGTGATTTTCCTCATTATGGACACCAGTGAGGAATTGGCTCGTTTGACTGTTCCATTAGTTGAAGGGTTATATGGCGCAGAGAAAGATTGGTGGGTACCCATAGCTTTGACAATAGACGTGATGAGGCAAGCATTAAAATTGGTGCCATTGTCAGAAAGCAGGACTTGAGGGCAGCCATGTTGGTATAAGATATCTTGCAGAAAGAAATTAGCAGTGGTCTTGGCAGTTATACTTTTGTGGCTCTGGCTTCATCCCCTTTGCTAAAACAGTCTATGAAAACTAAGATAAATTGACACCCAGATCTAGACCAAGGGAGAGGCCTAACAGCATCAATACTCACAGTGTGGAAGTCATTTTTAGGGGAGATGAGTTTGAATTGGTGTTGGGAAGAGAAAGGGCATTAGAGCTGGCACAAATGGCAGGAGGCAAGAACATCAGGTATTTGAAGGTGCATGTTTTCCCAGTAGAAGTTCTGCATAGCCAGTCATGGGTTTTGGCTATAACTCCATGTCCAGTGCCAATGTGAGCTTGGAGGATAATGGCTATTATCATGCTAGGCCAAACGTAGGGCAGATAGGCATTGTTGACTTTCTTGAAGAGATGGCTATCTCAAATCACAGTGTCCTTGGATAGGGTTTTTAGTGCCAGTCAAATGTCTTCTGGCTCAGTGGTCCAAGAGTCAGGGTACCCTTTTAATTTATATAGGCAATCAGCGTCTGCGGTGTGGATAGCTAGTATAGGCATCCTTGACAAGCCATTGACATTCTGGTGCTGGGCTCCAGGACAATGTACCACAGTGAAAGCATATACCTGCAGGCGTAAGGCCCAACAGGCTAGTCAACCCTCGGGCTTCATTAATTGTTGCAGCCACTTAAGGGAGGAGTGGTTGGTGATCATAGTGAAGTGGGTCCCATAAATTTAGTGCCTGAATTACTTTACAGCATGCAACACCACCAAGCATTTCTTTTCAGTGACACTGTAGTTCTTCTCATGTTTATTAAGGACCCATGAAGAGTAAGCTACAGGTCAATACATGCCTTTTTCATCAAGCTGGGCTAAGATGGCACCCACAGCTACTCTGCTTGTGTCAGTATACAAGATAAACTCTTTATCACAGTCAGAGTAGACTAGGATAGAAGTCTCTTTGAGCTTGGCCTTCAACTCTTTAAATGCTTGTTGCTGGCTATCAGTCCACTCAAATGGGACGTTGCAAAGGAGTTGGACAAGGGGTTCACTCAATTCAGAAAAATTGGGTATGAATTGTTGATAGTAACCCATCATACCAAGAAATACTTGGACCTCTCAAAGATTTATGGGAGGTAGCATCTTGTTGATAGCTTCCACCTTATTATTCATGGGGAGGATTCCAGTTTGAGTGACCTCATGACCTAAGAACTCAAGTTGCTCTTTAAAGAATGAGCACTTGGAGGGTTTGAGTTTCAAGCCAGCTTTGCAGATCTTGATGAAGACAGCCTTGAGGTGTTCCAAATAGTTGTTAAAGGTAGCACTGAATATGGTGATGTCATCAAGGTATACAATAACACAAGAGAGCTTTAGATCTTGTAGGATGGAGTCCATAGCCCGTTGAAATGTAGCAGGAGCATTGCAGAGTCCTTGGGGCATACAAGTGGGCTCAAAAAGGCCTTCTGAGGTGATAAGTGCAGCCTTTTCTCTATTTTCAGAAGATAAGTCAACTTGCCATTATCCAGAGGCTAGATCCATGGCTGAGAAAAACCTGGAATCACCCAGCCGTCTGAGAGCATTGTCAATTCTGGGCAAGGGGTACAAGTCTTTCTTAGCAAGAGAGTTCAGGCGGCAATATTCCATTAAAATGCAATGTCCTCCATCCTTCTTCTTGAGGATCAGTAACAGGGGAGCCCAAGGACTTTGGGAAGGAGCCAGTAGTTCAGCGTCTAGTAGTTGTTTGAGTTCTTTAGACACTTTAGCATCCTCCACCCTACTACAGCGGTATGGTTTGGCACAAAAAGGGGGTGCATCCCCAGTATCAATCTGGTGGATAATTCCCTTAGCCAGGCCATAATCTGTAGGTCCAGAGGCAAAGATGTTGCTAAACTTATTGAGCAGGTCTAACACGTCTTTTTGTTGAACAGGAGACAGTTGGGGGAAATCAGCAGCGGTGAACAAGGAGAGAACTTGAGGATTGTCTTCAGGTAGATTGAAATCACTAAAAGTTCCAAAGGGGTAGAGGGAGGCCACTTGTTCTGCTCCCAGTATACAACCATGCCCTACAACCTGGCCTTGGGTCACCTGCATGTTCATGGCTGTCAGGTTGGCAAGCAGTAATTGTATTGGCTCTTTTTGGGTTTGATCTAGAATCCCAGGACACAGGCGGGGCTCTTTATGGCTTAGGGATTCAGGTGAGTAGAGTTCCAAGAACAACTTTTCAGGTAGCTCATAAGAAATCTGGGAATCAATCACCACTTGAGAGCCCAGGAGAATGGTGATAGCCACTGGGGAAAGAAGAGGTACCCCTTCTTCTTCAGGGCAGGAAGGAGGAGGGGTATGCATGTTAGAGGAGTGAGTCCTATACTTGAGAGAGAAGATACCCGTAGGGTACTCAAGCACACAAGTTTTAAGACATTTCCCTGGAAGGCGTGGAGGTTCCTCAAAAATCAAAGGAACCTCATATCCTAAGAGCAAAAGGTATCCATCTTGTAAGTTTACAATACCATTATACTCTCGGAGGAATTGCATACAAACCAAGAGGTCATAGCTTTCATTCTCAAGAACTACGGCGGTGGAAGCAATAAGGAGTTTCCCAAACCTCATGGGTAGAGAAGAATAGGCACCAATAGCCTGCTTCTGTGCTATACCAGCTGTGCCATATGACTGTGTGTAGTTGAGGTCAGGGGCCAACTTAAGTTTCTTCATTAGTTTGGATAATACCATGTTGACTGGGGAGCCTGTGTCCAATATGGCTTTGATTTTAACCTTTTGGATTTATACTTCCACACAGGTTGTATCTTTCCCAAAGGGGGGCAAGGCAGCCAACACATCCTGCACAGCCTCTAACTCTTTTTCCCATTTAGCTAACATGCATCTTAAGGCAGGAATCTCCTTATACACAGTCTGCAGTGGGAGAGATACAGTCACATTCTGAAAGAGAGCTTTGGCTAGCTTGGCAGCTTCTTCAGAAGAGTCTACCAAGACAGGAGGCCAATGGGCCTGGGCTAGGTAAGGGCAATCCACCATGGCCTTGGCTTCACTTGAAGGTGCACAAGAAGTAGTGGTGGTCTTCCCTGAGCAAAGCTTGTAAGGGACAGACACAGTTTCTGGAACAGCCAGAACAGAGTAGCCATAACTATCAGATTCTTCACTAACAGAATCTTCAGGTTCTGAATTGCTGGAGAGATTGTGCAATAGGTGAAGAATAGTTGGGCCAGAGGAATAAGGAGCTTCCTTGTCAGAAGGAGGATCAGGAGGAGACGGGGGAAATTGGTCAGCATAGAGCGTCTCTGCCTCTAAGCTGACCTCTCTTTTCCTGCCTGTTCCTTGGGGTCACAACCTTTTACCTGGGGATAAGTGCATGTAAGTGAGTGGTGCCCTATTAGACTGCAGTTATGGCAGCCTTGCTTCTTAGTTTGTCCACCTGAACCCAGAGTCATAATGCACAGCGTACAAGAGGTGGTCCTGGTATTACAGGCTTTATTCTCACACACCACAGTACCCCCATGGATCAAATGCATGTCTTGTAAGAGCGTCTTAATACTCTTCATGGAAGTGAGAGAAGCTTTGTGTGCCTTAAAGTGTAGGCATAGAAGCTGGTTCACCTTCAAAGCATTTGAACATGTCATGTAAGCTTCCTGGGGAGTTAACTGTCAACTGGTGATTAACTGTTGACCTTCAATATAGAAGCAATCCGCAAACTCAGCCAGGGTTTCCTTGGGCTTAAAGGCAATGTGCATAAATGCATCTTTCTTGACCTCCAAGCTAAGATATCCTCCAAACTCTTCATGTCAGGAACCCATCTGCTTGGCAACATACCACCCAAAAGGTGTATGGCCGCAGATGGATTCAACCCTGTGATTAGAGAACCAATTGGAATGGAGACCATCCACATATGGAACAATTCTCCAATAAGACGGTATTGACCCAAAAGGGATTTGAACTGTCCTAACATGAAGTAAGCTCCTAGATAAATTAGAAGGAAAACAGAAGCCAAGGGATGAAATAAGGAAGGAGTGGGCAGACTGGCCCCCATGACCTGTGGTTCCTCTGTGATGGGGGGATTCTGTGACAATGGAGTGGCGGTGTACCATACGCCTGGTACCACTCGGCGCCACAGCTTGTCCAGGTAATTGGGAGGAGGTGAACCAGAATCTTCTCTGGTTCTAAAAGATATATTTGCAATAAGGGACTGGACAAGGAGCAACCAAACCAACCATTTATACCCAAATAGTCCCCATTGGGATGACTTGGGTAGCATCATGGTGTTTGATTTCAGGACTGGAGAGCAGGAAAGAGAATAAATCAAGTAGGTAAGGAAATTGACTTTATTGATTGAACAAATAAAAGATAATAATTTACCATCATTATATATCATGACTGCTAAATGATAGTCTGGAGATAAAAATAAAGGAGATCAATCACTTGGGGCTGAAATTGGAGAAATTTGGAGAAAACTGGAGATCTTAGGCAGTTGAAGATTAAGCTAGAATTATTTGCATTATTAATCAATTTAAACTGACCTCAAACACATTATCAATTTAAAAAGCTTAATAAATTTGCCTTTCAGGCAGGAAACATATGAAACCCCCAATTATTCCCCAGTATTAACTGGGGAAGGAGCACCAGGACCAACAACAGAAACAGCAGGCAACGGGCAAGTTGTGACCAATTCAAAGGCAAAACCGTTGTAATTGTCATTGGAATGCTTAAGAGTATCAATTGAATGGATTGGTGCAATTGCTGATTGGCTGAATTTGCTAATTAAAGGTAAAAATTTGTTATTAACTAAACCAACGTTTTCATCAATTCAAAAGTTGACACAAACTGCAGGAGACTCGGGCTTGAAACCCAGTGTTGAATTTCCTTTGCCTAAGGCTATATTGAAACCAACAATTTCAGGTAAAATAGAACAGTAGCTACTAACTGACCCAACCATTTTAGGAGAACCAATTAACCCCAGAGAAGGGGTCATTTTTGCTGATGTCCCAAGAGGTAAATTGTTGCCAGTAGGGTCTGAAAGAACATTCCTGACACTTCAATAAAGAGGCGCTTCATGTCCTCTCAAGTAACAATGGAGGGGAGTTTGGGGGCCACTACTTCTTGGCAAGTGGGGTGAAAATAGATAAAGATATGTTCCTTTTTGAGCTTGTCAGTAGCCCTACACATTTCAGTCTTGTATATTGTTAAAAAGGCAGCAATGGTAGAGGTTTTAGGGTCAAATATCTGTTTGAAGGTTGGCTTGTAGTTTGGGTCAATGGATGAGGAAGTGGACTGGCTGTTTTCACCAGGGTTGAGAACATTGATATGAGGATTGCCCTCAAACTCAGATTCAGCAGTGGGCTGTCTATCCCAATGAAGTCAAAGACTCTCCTCTAGGGTATCCAATGTAGAGCTATTCTGTCTACTAATATCTCAAGTGGTAGCAGCGGCAGCTCCAAATTCATCAATTTTGATATGTTGTACTGCTAACGTGCCAGTAACCCCTTTGATACAAGTAGTCAGGGAAGTTGTTTGAGTAACCATAGGGGTAACTTGTCCATTTATTGTTTCTGTGAGCCAGGAGAGGGTTTGCACCTTGCGTTCTAGAGAGTCTTGCCAATCTGCCACATCATTAGTCACTGCCGCTAAGTGGTCCAAGGCAAGGGCACAGTTGACACAGGGTTGGCCTTCTAATCCTGGGAAACACCCATGGTCATGATGAGTAGGAGTACCAGGGACTTCAGTCTCCCTTTTGCCATCAGACTCAGAGGACAAGTCATCAGGGTCAGAGAGAGGTTGTCTCAAATACTCAATCTTGCCCCGCAAAGTAGCCACTTGGTCAGTTAGCATGGCAATGCAAGGATCAGGTATAGGTTCAACAGGCAGGGCAGAGACTTGATGTCATGGCCTGGGTGACTCCCAGGGGAACCTTTGGTCAAGGGGAAGGGTCAAGCCTGGAAGGCCCAGTAGATGACGGGGGCCATCTGCATCACATAATTGGCAGCAGTAGCCCAAGGATGCCACACTCCCATGTGGGGTATCACTTGCTAAGTGAGCCCCAGAATGGTCAAATAGGTGAATCCAAGCTTACTGTAGTCATATGATGAAGCAGAAGGAATGAGAGGAAGTTCTCCTGTGGCAGCGCTCATGGTCAGGCTTGGCTGGGCAAGTTATTGGAGCAGAGGAACACCAGGAAAGGAGTGCGCGGTGCGGAAGCAGGAATTATTTCTTGGTCCAGAACTCTAGGAGATGAGATAAATGCTGGCAGTGGTTGGTTAGAGGCAGCTAGAAGTTGCTCTGTTTCCCAGCGCTGGTGTTGGTACTAGAGGTACTCTCTGTTTGAAAGCACCAGCAGTATAAAATTTGTAATAATGTAATAAACCCCTGCAAAGTATAAATGCTCAGTGTGCATTAACCAACAAAGTTTATTAGATGAAGATGTCAACAAAGAAATGGGATGCCAGTGTTTCCAGCTATATCCTGCTGGGAAACTGCAATTGGACTTACTGGCAATTTCTTATTGGTTGTCAACAGGCTATTCTCAAGCTGAGCCCCATTGGTGACTCCTGATTTGTCAGTTATATAGCTCCTTTCATTATTTTTGCCCTGGGGAAGCTGGTAGAGGAATTTTGGGCCATTTGGCAACCCAAGTCCCCAATTCTTGGTTTCAGAGGGTGTGGGCCAATTAAAATCTTTTTTGCTTGGCTTTAGGACAGTTTCCAATTGCCCCCAGGCTTGGCCTTGACCAGGGTTTGATTCTCCACTAGGAATTAAAGTTTTCTTTGGGTAAATCTGCGTAATTGACAACGCAATCAATCAGTTGCATTATTGCTCAATTGCAGGCGTTGAACCTATGTAACATAGGGTTTTTTCTGGACCATTCTGGGCCCTGACACTTGACGTTAAGTAGTAGCTTTGAGTTCAGTTATAGCTTCTCATACCCTTGCTTCAAAGGAAGACAGGGTATCAACCAAAGGAGTTGGCAGAGTCACTTCAATGGAGGCCATCCTATTGTTGACATAGTTCTGAACCTGACTCAGAGTGTTTCCCAAAGTGGCCTTGTCCAAGTCATACTGCAAATGTATATGTTGGCCCCAAGTATTGGCATGGGTCCCAACCAACTTGAGCTGGGAATTAACATGATCTCAAAACTGATTGAGTTCAGCAACTAGAGTCTCTAAATCCTGACAGTATTTTAGGAGGGTTGACTCTATCTGGCTATGCCAAGTAGCTTGGTGGTCATCCAGTTCACAAATTCAATCCTTAATATACCCAGGTAGCAAGGAGCAAAGGGAGTTTAGAGACAAGGTCAGATACTTTTGTGAAGCTAGCAAGTTGCGCTGGTTATCTGAAATGCAAGCAAATAGACTATGGGATCATTCTTGATAGGCCATATTATGAGCATGGTTGTTAGAAACAGCAGTGGCTACGGCAGTCAAGAGCTGGTTTTGAGATCCCAATGCCAATTGATGATGGACCAGCGCAGGTTGGATAAATTGGTTAACTAATACGCCAATAGTTTCCATTGATTTCATCAGCGCAGGGGGAAGACCAAAATCCAAGAGGAAAGAATATAGGTCTTCAGAAGCATACCTGGGACAGAGACCAGGGATAGTGTGCATTGCCACAGCTCCTGTATGGAGGAGAGAGCAGGCAGCAGCACAAGCTTGCTTGTAGTCAAGTGAGAAAGCTGGAAGGGGGCCCAAGAGGGTCCGGGGGACAGCACCATTACCATAGGAGTGGAGGGGACATCAGTGATATCTTCTTCTAGAGGGGGACTAGAAACTTTGGTTTGCTTGGGCACTTCAGAAACAAAAGGGGAAGGACCAGAGAATGTACGCAGGAATGGAGTAACCAAGGGGCTTGCAGCCCCTGTAGTGAGCACCATTTTGTTGTGTTTGGCTCCTGGGGACAACATCCAGGACACAGCGGGAAATCTTTATAACAAAAGATTTGAGGTTCAAAGCTAGCCTTGGGTTAGCCTTCAGGGCAAAATTAAGGGCACACGCCTTATTTTCTGGAATACAAGATGAGGACTTCCTTTTGGCAAAAAGGAAAGAAAAAAGCTTGAAGAATATTAAAGCCAACACAAATGTGGATAAACTTGTCTTTATTAGGAGAAATGATTCTACTTAAATAGTAGACAAGGGACAATGATCACTCATTAGGTAGACAGAGTGGCAGAGTGGGTCACGTTGGGGTGAGGTCATACCAGGATCAGACAAGGGAAGGTATGGTATTCCGGAATGGGTGGGTATTAGTACAGACCCATTTACAGAAGGCGAGGAATTCCAAAACTTGAAAGAAAAACCAGTCAAATCTTTGCATATATCATTATTCAAAGGCCATATCAAAATAGCATTAATGGTGCAATTTCCAACAGCTAATCACCAAATTATTGTTAATATTTTCACAAGCAGCTGTGTTTGGATACTAAAAATAACTGTGTTCTGGATCTAGATATACAGCATAGTAAATATATTATTTTATAGAAATAAGCTTAACATTAAGAATAAAACCAACTATAAACAAAGAGAAAATGAACAATTAAAATTCAAAATAAAGAACAATAAATAGAAAATGTTTGACAACAGGGAGTTTATTGGAGGGTGGAGAAGAGTGATGCCTATTAGGCAGAATAGTGTGGGAAGGAAGACATAGAGCCAGTGCTGGCCTGAGGGGTCTGTGATTGGGTGGGTGGAGCTGGCAGGTGGGGGTGGGGGTGGCAGGGGTAGAGGCAGGAGGATTGCGCGTGATGGCTGCCATATACCACTGTTGGTATTTCTTATCTGTCATTGGCTGGATTGGCTGATATGTGGCTGTGGCACAGGGTGGGAGGCGCTTATTTTTGTGTGATTGATTGCCCATATTCACATTGAAAACTATTTGCACAAACAATTTGGCCACCATTTGGTGACCAAAGAGAGAATCATGGGCAAGGACCCCAAGATAGAGATTGTTGAAAGCCTGAGGGTGGCGCTCCCAGAGTGCATCTCTAATGTTAAAGAACACAATGTCAGCCAAATGGATGTCAGTGTGCCCAGCTGGGTACACAGAGGCCTGGTGCCTGCTTTGCTGGATGGCCTCAAGGGAAGTGGAGCTACCCTCCATCTGGTGGCTTAAGAAAACTTGGTGCTTGGAATTTGAGCTATCCCAGGAGTCAAGTAATCCACTGAGGATGTAGCTTTACTTGTAGCCATTGGTGAAATCTTGGTTTGTCCAATAATAGACAAAACCCTTGGCTGAAACAGCCATAAATGCACCAATAAATGTCCCCTTCTTGACCTTCTTCCTTCCTTTTTAAGTGGCGGCTCTTCCTTGTTTGCCAAAATCATCAAAAGCTATTGATAGCTATACTATGAGACTTTCATGACATCATCTGAAAAACTTGTTAGGAATTTGACCAGGCTTTATTTGATGACCTGATCATATGAGGATTCCTCAGTACCATCACATTGGTTGCCAGCAACATTGGTAAGAACCCAGATTGACGCCACCTTTTCATGCATCCAGAGCTTCACCATGCGCTCAGAAACTCATATGACATGGTGTGCAAGCTGTTTTCAGACCTGGGTCAGGGGAAGCTTGGGGTCCTGCTGCAGGAGGTCAAGCATTATTGGATATGCTTCCTTGATCTGGGAGTTGACCTGCTTATTTGGCTGTCCTGATCAGATTTCCCTTGTTCATTAGGTTATTGAACTCCCGCATGACAGTAGCTTGGGTGAAATGCAATTGGATGGCAATCTGACCCCAGGAAAGAACCTGCAGGTTCAGTACCAAAATTTCCTGAAGAATTTGGGCAGTGATGATTTGGCGCTTGGGGTGCTGGGCTGCGGGAGCTGAAACCTGATTGACTGATGGGGGTAGGTTGGCTGATGGCAGGAAGTTGTTCCAAATCAAGGTTGCCATCCTGATTGGTTGGTTGATGGGCAGCTTGTGTGGGGGTGGGTACAGGAGCAGGGGCAGAGCTAGACACTAAGTGACTACTGAACAAGTCAAAGCCATAGGGGCCGGGGGTCAGGTATAGGTTGGCTTCCTTGTTACCTGCCTCAAAGACTTGGGTATAAACAGGTGCTTTCACACCCTGAGCCTTGCCTCCATCAAAGCTGGCTTGGCTGCTGTTGCCATCAAAAGTGATGCTAGTAAACACCATTGTAATAAAACCTAGGATAAAATCACTAAAAATAAAAGTTTAAAATTTTATGATTTATTTTTATTGTAATCACCATTCCATATTTGGGAGGTTCTCAAAAGCATTTTACACAAATTAGGAGCCATGAAAATGAATAAAATGCCTCTGTTCCTAAATTAGATAGCTGTTGATTGGCTGTCAAACTGTTATACTTCTATTTTAGGCTGCTCATACTACACATCTTGTATGATTTCATTTTGTTTTGTGCTTGTGGAATCTCACTTCCAGATTGCTAAAAATTCATTTCATTTTAGTCCTTCTGTTGGTGCCTCATATGAATCCTGATTGGATTATAATATAATCCAGAACAGCATCCATCCATCTCACTTGCTGTGTCAGTTCATTTTGTTTGTGGTTTAAACAACGCCACTTGATGTTTTCTGTAATTTTGTATAATGGGCTAGTGACATTTTGTTTATTATTTGACAGTTCATTTTTTAACCAAAAATATTTAAATTATTTGAATCTTGAATCTTGCGCAACTTGGATTTTGTTCAAATCTGAAATCATTTTGTTTAAATCTGAGGTATTTTCAGTTGTTGCCATAGCTTTTAAAACTACTGTAAGTAGTGGGAGAGAGAAGCCTTCTTCACTGTTGACATCTTGAAGTAAACAACTTTATGCTCAGGACCCATTATTTTCCTGCAGGATTTATCCATTTTTGCACTGATGTAATCATTTTTTATGTCTCTTTGTGAACCTACTATGCAATACACCCACGCCTATCCTTCCCCTCCTGGCTTGGCTCCTGTTCACTTGGTTACGCCATCTTGCGCCATTGACTTGGAGTTCTTCCATCCTCACCACCTGGATTTCCTCCTGGTCATTCTAGAGGCCCAATTCAGACTATCATGAAGGAGATCCCCTCCACTCCCCCCTTGCCCAATGTGCCTCCTGCCCAATACTTCAGTAAGTTGGAGTTTGTCTACATTAAAGTACTGGGGCTGTCCAATCAGGTCATGCCCCATACTGAAAGTTGGAGTCCCCTGGCTACTGCTGTGAATTATATTGTCAGGATCACATCAATTGTGTACATGGCCTTTCAGGCCCGGCCTGCCTCCCCTGTGGGAGTCCAGCCAGAATCTGGTGTGAGCTGTGACAGAGTTGATCAGACAAAAAACTAAATTCTCACTTTACTTAATAGTCAACTACCAGGGAGTCAATTTCACCACACTTGTCAGCCATACTGCTGTCTCCTGCACCTGAACCTGTTGCTCATATTTCTTGGGCCCAGACTATGGGTAGATTAGGTTGACACATCTAACTGGTTTCCTCCTGCTGCTTCCAAAACCCCCTAAACATCCTCAATACCATCACCCCCTTTCATGCATATAATAGAAGCAAGGACCATCAATTCCCTTGCTTACTAGTTCTGAATTATTAAATAAAACTCCTGATTTTGAAAATTCACTTTGTTTTTTGGGGTTTTAATTTAATAATAAATACTATTTCCCTGACTTCTGCCGTCTTTCCTCTCCTCCTGCCTTCCTTTGGTCTGCCTACCCTGCTTCCTGCCTGCCCATGTTTTTTTGTTGGGATCCAATCCAATCCAAGCAGATCTGAATCCTGTTCAAGCTCTTGGAAAGCTGAAAAGACCAGAATTTGACCTCTGAAACTCTAGTTCAAAAAAACATAATCACTTGAGTCACTAAGTTCCTGAGGCCCATCTACCCAGAGGTTTTTGTTAGACCCATTCTATGGAATGTTACCTTCTTTCTTGATGTCATTTATGGTGACTATGCTACCTTTTTTCCTCTTGCTATGGGCCACATCCCCAGACATTTGGGATAGACTACCTTGGCTGCATAACACTCTGTACCCAATCCTGGCCTGCTCTCAAATCCCTTTTTACATCTGATCCAGGTTCCCTCCATTATAAACATGTTTGCCAATTCAGTATAGATAGATCTCTATTCCAAGGATCTTCTATCTTTCCAGGAGCCAAGCATTAAGAAATCCCCTTTCATGAATCAGAAGGATGCCAAACTCATGTTGGTTTCAAGCCACTCCCTTCCATCTTTGCAGAAACCTCCTATGAATCTAGACTTCCACCCACTCAGGATTGTTCTTTGTGGTTTTTGGCAGATGCCTTGATTATGGGTTTAAACGCCTATTTTTGTTACAAAAGTAACAATTTCAAAGCCTTGGGTGGGAATTGAACCCGCTCCTAGCCGCCAGGCAGGGCAAGCAAGCAGGGTAGATTTGCCCGCTCCTGGATTTGCTTCAAAAAGCAAAAATCCAGGTGCAGGAACCACTCCCGCCCTGGTGGCAGCTGCAGGGCCTGTTCTTGCCCCAAAAGCTACGCCCAAGCCTTGTTGGGTTTGGCTGGGCCTGGGCAAGCTAATTTTGGCTGCCCAGTAAACCCAGTTCAAGCCCACCCTCCATTAAGTAATTTGGGGTCCCCAACTGGGGACCTCTTTTTTAATCAAGTTCCTTGGCCTCAGGAAAGCCTGTCAAGCCAGTCCAAAAATGTTGATCAAATTGGGAAAAACCCCACAACCCCAGAAGCCAAACCTGCCAGAACCAATGGCCAGCCAAGCCAAGATGGACCACCAAAAAGCCAAACAACTTTTCCTGATAACCCCAAAAATAACCATGAAGTAGCCAACCAAACAACAGAACCTGAGATGCCAAGCCTTGCCACACAGATAGCACCAGAAGAATGCCCAGAGGCCCTTGAATGTGAGTAAGTATATAAGTCAGAAGTACCTGAAAAAGTTCTGTATTGTCAGCCTTACCAAATAAAGTTGTTATGAGCCTTTGGTTCACCAATCTGCTTCCATACTTATTTTTGATACTCTTTTATCTGCTAACACCAAAGCGTCAGTACCTATCCACTGGGATAGATAGCCAGGCTCAAGTTGACAAAACCAAAGCCTTTGAATACTACTGTCCACCCAACACTCCATTTGGCCCTGTGCATTTCACTGAGTATCCCCTGAACCCTGATCACAAACCCTTGACCTTGGGAGACTTGCAGTGATACACCCGCCCAAATGCCCCCAATGAACCCTGCCAAATTGTCTGTGACAGCAAAGTGATCACCATTTACCCTTTGATCTTCAGCAGGAAATACAACAATCCTGCTGCCTACCTGGTCCCCATGGAACCACCCCTGACACCCAAACTGACCATCTCAACACCACCCACTTCTGATGCCACTGGCCAGAGTAGTCAATTCCTGGGAGTGCTTTACCTGGCGCTCACAGGATTGATTGACTCTGCCTTGCCAGCAGCCGGGCCCTGGGCTGTGGCTGGGAAGGCCCTTTCTTACCTGGTAAAGTTAGGTCTCATCATCTGGTGGGCCATGCCAGTACCTGCTTTGACTCCTCCCTTGCCTGCTGGAGCTCCACGGTACTCCTGGTATCCTGACAATTTTCCACCCTTGTCCCAGTCTACCTCTCCCTGGAGGCCTCTCAGAGCGGGTATCCCAGTCCTGCACTGGATAGCATCCTGGTGGATGATTCCACCAGGATGGGAGCCAGAATTTGTTAGTCTATCAACTCTCTCTCACAAAGGGGTGATATATTAAAGGCTTCTGAGATCACAATAGGCCCTACTGATACCTGGCCCACTGACAAGGTTATTGTCATGCCCTTCCCCAAAGGGCAGGCTGCTTAAAGATGATTAAGTTATTTTTCATTATTTACTTAATCTTTTGGGATATTTATTAATTTTGAAAGTTAGGTCAAATTGTTAATAATTTATTATTTTAAAGTATTCTTACCTTTGTTTTACGTGATTTGTGTTTGAATCTTTGCTGTCATTGTTGCTTTGACTGGCTGATTCTTAATTTACATATATTTCTACTTTAAGTTAGAATATTTTCATCCATATTACCTTCAAAACTCCTGCTTGCGTCATTGCCGCTTCCCCAGTTTTACCAGCAGATCTGCGTAGAGTACTGGCTTCTGTTTCTCCTTTTTCTTGCCTCTGGTTCTTTAAACTTCCCCAGTTGCTCCTCTTCTTGGCTGCTTCCTCCTTGGTGATCATTGTCAACAGAAAAGGCTTTCTTACTATAAATAAAGAGCTTTTGAAGAGTAGGCTTTAAGCCAAAATTCTAAGTGATTTCTTCCCTTTCAACTTTACAATTTTTAAAAAAAACTTCATTTTTGTCATTTTTAGGATTTTGTTTTCTTTAAATTCATTTTCTTAGTTTAGCTTTTCCCTTAATCCAAATGGAACTTGTAAAACAAAAAGCCTTAGACTTGTTGTATTCATTTTTTTCCCTTAAGGAATCTTTCAATAGTTATATGTATCAATTTGCAGATGGAGAATATCATAATATCAATATCCCTTTAGTTACAAATTGTTCACTATTGAACACTTTATTTTATCTTCTTTGCTTAGGATTTTTAAACTCTATTACTCCATTTGTTACGCAATATAGGTTTTTAGCGGGTTTTTGTAAGATCATCTTACAGGCAGTACCTACATTCTTATATCTTCTAAATTTGAATCCCAACGCTTTGCACGCTTTAGTTTATAACCTTGCATCATTATGGGCAAGACCTTACATTATTTTGGCTTCTCATGGGATTGACCCAGGCAACACTTTTTCCATCTATTCTATTATATTTTTAGCTTTGTTTCTCTATATTATTATTGTAACTTTGTTATCTCTAGTAGTTTTCTTACTTGGTTGGTTATATGATAAGGTTTTTGTAATAAGTAGGATCATACCCCCACTACTTACACCAACCAAACAGTAGTTCTCAATACCTTAGCCCATAGTTTACCACCCCCTAGTATTTTTAACACTTTAGCTTAAGCACAGGCCCACTTTACTGCTTACAGGTCTGAGTTCTCCACCAACTCCCAGAAGGTCCTCTACCTTGCAGAGAAGCTCACTGGTCATTACAGAGATTGATTTAGCTCTCATTTGATACGCAACCCGGGCATTCTCCAGAATTATGATCTCTTTGTCATTTCACTCCTATCTTTCTCTGGAGAAGACAAGGAGTTGTCCACTCCCTCTGCTTCTTGGTTTGCAGGTCTCACACAAGGTTCTCTTCCACTTGGCAAATACAATTGGAAGTTTCAATCCCTCCAGTCAAGACTACAAGCCTCTAACGCTGAGGCTTGCAGCTTCTACAAGATAGGCCTCAAAAGATCACTCCAGGAATTTTTGGTCCACCAGGATCTCCCTGAAAAACTAGAACCTCTTATCAGAGAAGTGGTTAAGTGGAATTGGAAATACCTTTCTTTGAAAACACACTCTCCTTCTAACCTATCCCCTACAGCCCGGTTGTTTATTCCAGACAAGGCCTCGCTCTTTTCAACTCCTCCACCTGGCACCGAGCCAAAGTCTGAGGGAGGTTTTTGCCTTACTGCCAAGGAAGTCCTTAGAAGAAGGAACAACAACCTCTGCTCTTACTGTGGATAAAAGGATCATCTTCTACCAGCCTGTCCTCTCTCCAAACGTCCTCCCTTTGTCAACAAGACCTCCACCCTCACTTTGCTGTCCCTTAACAACACTTCCAAGTCACCTACTGTCTTAGGGACCATTCATGGACCCTTGGGAAAGATCAAGGTGCTTTCTCTTCTTGACACTGGCGCTGATGCCAACTTCATTGAGGAGAAACTTGCCAAACTACTTGGACTCCCCGCCTTTGGATCTCTTGACGTTAAGGTGGGAAACAGTACTCTCATTAGTGCCACACCTATCCTCCAACCTGTCACCATTGACTTGGAGGGCTCTTCATTCCGCGTCACGTGTAACTCTTCCCCCAACTTATCCTTTCCATTTATCCTTGGATTCCCATGGCTGAGAGAGTCTTTGCTTAACTTTGACCACCCAAACAACAAGATATCATTTACATGCAATGATGTTGTCAAATAGTTATCCCTTGTACCTGGTACCCTTGGCTTGACTCCCTCCAAACCAAACCTGACTGCTATCTCTATTACCATCCTGGATACTCTTTCCTCCAAGGACAAAGATGGATTACCTTATTGTTACTCTGACTTCAAGGATTGTTTTAGTGAGGAGGAATGTAACCTGCTACCTTCTCATAGGCCCTACAATATTCATATAAACCTTAAGCCAGGCACCATCCCCCCCTGGGGAAGGCTTATTCCTCTCTCTGACTCTGACAACACTTTGAAAAAGAACTACATCAATGAGGAACTCTCCAAGGGTTTTATCTCTTGATCAACTTCCCCATGTTCTTCCCCATCTTCCTTGTCAGTAAATCTGATGGCTCTAAGCGCCCTTGTGTAGACTATAAAGCTCTCAATGAGATCACAATCAAGGATAGATACCCTATTCCTTCTGCTGAGGCTCTGACATATTGCCTTGCTGGTAGTTCCGTATACACCAAGATTGATCTCTGAAGCGCTTTTAACCAGATCAGAATCTCTCCTGGCCACAAATAGAAGACCGTGTTCCATACCCCATTCAGGTTATACAAGTACAATGTAATGCCTTTTGGATTATGTAACGCTCCTTCAACCTTCCAGGCCCTAATGAATGAGGCACTTCTGCCCTTCCTTAACAAGTTCATTGTCGTCTATCTCAATGATATCCTTGTATACTCCTCTTCTATTGACAACCATGTCATCCACATCTGCTAAGTACTCCAGAGACTTCAAGACTGCAACCTGTTTGCAAAGTCTTCTAAGTGCTCATTCTTCTACACTGAGGTTGATTTCCTTGGCTATGTCGTCACTCAAAACAATTTTGCTGTCTCCCCTAGCAAGGTGGATGCTATCCAAAGCTGGCCTATTCTCAAGACTTGCTCACAACTTTGTGGCTTCCTTGGATTGGCAAACTATTGCCGTAAGTTTGTGAAAAAATTTTCTTCTCTAGTTTTGCCTCTCACTCCCCTCACTTCTCCCTCCATCCCTTTTGTCTGGACACCTGAGGCCCAGCTTGCATTCAAGGCTACAAAGGCCATCTTTGTCTCCACTCCTGTCCTCCTGATGCCTGATCCCTCCAAACCCTTCTTGGTTAGACCAATGCCAGCAACTATGCTATTGGTGGTGTTCTCCTTCAGCTTGGGGGGATGGGATGCAACACCCTGTTGCATACTTCTCTCAAAAACACCTTCCAGCTGAATGGAACTACCTCGTACACAACAAGAAACTTCTTGCCATCATCAAAACACTCAAGCATTGGCGTCACTACCTTGAGGGACTTGACAAGCCTTTCCTCATTTACACGGACCATAAAAAATTTCTTTACTTCACCGAGTCACGCCGCATTTCCCAAAGACACGCTAGATGGGTACTGGAGCTGTCAAATTTCTTCTTCAAGCTTGTGTACAAGAAAGGTGTACTTAATACCCTACCTGACGCTCTTAGTTGTCATCCTTCATTATCTGATGTTGACAAAGACTACAAACTTCTTAACACCAAGATGGTCCTTCCACCTGAGAGTTTTCTGAAACTTAATGTTATCAGTACTACAACCCCCTATATACTGAAGCAAATCCACAAATCTCAGCTTTCTGATAAAACTTTGTTTCAGATCATTGACACTCTTACAAACAATAAGACAGTCACAAATCCTTCATTATCCCTGCTGGATGATGTGTTATACTTCAACAACCTTTTGGTAGTTCCTTTTCTGGACCTTCAACAGGTTCTAACCATCACGTTCCATGACTCCCTTGCTGCAGGCCACTCTGGATACAAGAAAACACTTTCTAAACTCCGCAATCACTTCTGGTGGCCAAAGATGTCCACCTTTGTCAAGTCATATGTCAGTAGTTGCCTAGTTTGCCAGAGAAGCAAACACTCCACCCAGAAACCTGTGGGTCTTCTATGCCCCCTCCCAGTCCCTGAAGGTCCTTGGCAGTCTGTCTCTCTGGATTATATTGTCCAGCTTCCTCAGTCCAAAGGTTTTAACGCCATACTGGTCATTATAGACAGATTCTCAAAGCAGGCTATTTTTGCTCCCTGCAATTCTAATATTACCGCAAAGCAGACAGCTTCCCTCTTTGTCAAGAACGTCTTCATCCACCATGGTACTCCAAGAGATATTGTCTCTGACCGTGGACCATAATTCCTTTCCCTGTTTTGGAAGGAGTTTATGACTCAGCTAGGTGTTTAACTTTCCCTTAGCACCTCTTATCATCCCCAGTCTAATGGGAAAACCAAACGTACCAATCAGACACTAGAATGTTTCCTTTGCTGTTTTTCCAACAAACAACAAGACAATTGGGCTTCTCACTTACCTTTGGCCCAGTATTCCTACAATGCTACTCCTCATTCCTCTACTAAGATGACTCCGTTCATGGCAAATTTAGGCTACACTCCTGCCTTTTTTCCTTCTGTCACCTCTTCTGTCCGTTCCCTGTTAGCTGAGGAGTTTCTTGTTCAGCTAGAACTCATCCAGAATTCCTTAAAAGAGAATCTCTCTAAAGCTATTGAGGTTTACAAGGTCCAGGCCAACCATCATTGTCAGGAGAGAAAGGGCATTTAGGTTAACAACCTTGTATATCTAAATACAAAGAATCTTCCTATCAGATGGCCTTCCTGTAAACTTGGCCCACGGTTCATAGAGCCTTTCCTTGTAACAGAAAAGGTTGGGAAGGTTGCATATTGTATCCGGCTTCCTCCAGGGTATCACATTCATGACGTCTTCCACGTGTCTCTCCTCAAACTCCAGACTTCTCCTCCTTCTCATCAGAACAACGAAGCACCTCCTCCTCACATGGTCCAAGGGACCCCTGAATATGAGGTTGACTCTATTATCAACCATTGTTACCACTATGGTAAACTTCAATACTTGGTTCTTTGGAAGGGATATTCCGTTGAGGAGAGTTCTTGGGAGCCATTGTCAAACCTTGAAAACTGTCCTAAGGCCATCAATTCTTATATCCAAGCACATCCTGAGCTTGGATCTGGAGGGGGTAATGTCATGCCCTGCCCCAAAGGGCAGGCTGCTTAAAGATGATTAAGTTATTTTTCATTATTTACTTAATCTTTTGGGTTATTTATTAATTTCAAAAGTTAGGTCAAATTGTTAATAATTTATTATTTTAAAGTATTCTTACCTTTGTTTTACGTGATTTGTGTTTGAATCTTTGCTGTCATTGTTGCTTTGACTACCTGATTCTTAATTTACATATATTTCTACTTTAAGTTAGAATATTTTCATTCATATTACCTTCAAAACTCCTGCTTGCGTCATTGCCGCTTCCCCAGTTTTACCAGCAGATCTGCGTAGAGTACTGGCTTCTGTTTCTCCTTTTTCTTGCCTCTGGTTCTTTAAACTTCCCCAGTTGCTCCTCTTCTTGGCTGCTTCCTCCTTGGTGATCATTGTCAACAGAAAAGGCTTTCTTACTATAAATAAAGAGCTTTTGAAGAGTAGGCTTTAAGCCAAAATTCTAAGTGATTTCTTCCCTTTCAACTTTACAATTTTTAAAAAAAACTTCAATTTTGTCATTTTTAGAATTTTGTTTTATTTAAATTCATTTTCTTAGTTTAGCTTTTCCCTTAATCCAAATGGAACTTGTAAAACAACAAGCCTTAGGCTTGTTGTATCCATTTTTTCCCTTAAGGAATCTTTCAATAGTTATATGTATCAATTTGCAGATGGAGAATATCATAATATCAATATCCCTTTAGTTACAAATTGTTCACTATTGAACACTTTATTTTATCTTCTTTGCTTAGGATTTCTAAACTCTATTACTCCATTTGTTACGCAATATAGGTTTTTAGCGGGTTTTTGTAAGATCATCTTACAGACAGTACCTACATTCTTATATCTTCTAAATTTGAATCCCAACACTTTGCATGCTTTAGTTTATAACCTTGCACCATTATGGGCAAGACCTTACAGTTATCTGAGATTTCTCCCATTCAGAGTCATTGCTGTTTTTCTCAGGTAATGCTCAGCCAACTATTTAGGAATGCCAAGTTCCTGGCAGGGCAATCAATTACCTTCAAGCTTGAAACTACTGGGATGATAAGCAAGGATAAGTAAAATGGGATCTATTGTGTTTTGATTTTTAAAATTGATAGATTGTGAGGGGTTTCAGATGGAAGCTTTATTTAAAATTAAATTTTATAATCGTTGAACACTTCATGCTTATTGTTATTAATTCAACTCTATTCTTGCCACACACCCCTGGTTTCACGTGTGGAAAATCTGCCAGATGCCAAGCAGCTCATGCTGGATTCCAGAGGGAAGAGAGCCTTATCCTAGATCCTATCAAGAAAATCGGATCCCCTAGTTAGGGGAATCTATAGTTTCTGAAAGATCCAATTTGGATGCCTAAATCCAGGCAAACACCGGAATTGGACCAGATTCCATCCACTGCAACCCTACTTGGGATCCAGATTCAGGTCATGCTAATCAGAACTAGGGCTGCTTTGGCCAAGCTCCGGGCAGCCACGGCCCGTTTCTGGATCTGGGCCACTCATGTTTCAAAGAGTTATTTCAATATATCTAAATATTAGAAAATGCCGTTCTTGCTGTAGCGGCCAATAGCCGGAGATATCCGGAGCTAGGCCAAAGCATCCTTAATCTGAACTGAGTCAATCTTTAAGTCTACCAAAATTTAAATAGGTTTTTAAGGCACTTAGAAGCTTGAAGTAGTGTAGTATCACAGCTTATAGCCACTTTTTGACTGCCTTGATTGCACATCCAGTTATTCAAGATTGGTTTCTGGTAAGCTGCCCTTTCTATTTTGACATGTTTCTTGGTCTATACAAGTTTTTTTGAATAAACTGGTCAAGTGAATCTTGGTATCGCTCAAATGTTCAAGCTATTTAATCTGATATCTATTAACAAATGTTATGGGTTGAGTTAATTGATACTTACTTGTTCGAGCTTTCAGTTTAACAGATCGATAATTAAAAATAAAGTATAATATTATATATTATTTTTAGGGTTCTATTTAATTCGTTTATACCTTGTAACGTCAGGTTTAGTTTCGTGTATCCTTTTTAGCCTTACTTGACTTTTTGTGTTCCTCCTGATTTTAGTATTTCGAGAAGGTATAAATTTTAATCTGTAAAGCGAATGAATTCTAAGATTCAAAAATGTTGCCATCGTTTGTAAATGGCTTGTGGTTGGGTACTTGGGTGGCTTTAAATATTTAACAGGTATAATTGCTATTATTCCAATAGAAGTTTAATCTGCAACATTCTTGCTTTTTTCACGGGTTTCCAATAAGCGAATTAAACCAAGGTGTGATAAGTATTAAATATAGCGTGAATTGGGGCTTCGCTGACTTGCCACGACTGATTTAACCCTCTATCGTGATACTAATTTCTATTATCAAGCCTACAACCTCGTATCAATGAATTCCTCTGTTCTTCATCCATACTACCCGGTATCTTTACATTTACCCCATTATGTTGCCAATTCGAAGGGCACCCCTCTCCTTTTGTTTATGTTTGCTGCTGTCTTGGGGCTCGTTTTAATACCCGCTTATATCCTCATTACAACTAAAAGAGACTTTGCCCTTTCCACCCGTCTCTCATTCCTGTGGTTTATCACTTGCGGCTGCATCCACCTATTCTTCGAAGGCTACTTTGCCGTGAACCATACCACCCTGGCTTCGAAATCAACCTTATTTGGCGAACTCTGGAAAGAGTACGCTCTATCGGATTCTCGTTATCTTTCAAGCGACTCATTTGTGTTGTGGATGGAGACCCTGACAGCAGTAAGGCTTCAATGCTCCAACCACACTAACCTGATTTAGTTCTTGTGGGGACCACTTTCCTTCATCATAGCTTATCAGATCTTCAACGACGATCCCAAACGCCACTTGGGCATAGTGGTCGTATCTGCCGGCCAAATCTATGGCGACATATTGTACTACATGACGACCCTCTACGAAGGTGCCCCCCACAGCCGCCCTGAACCATACTATTTCTGGTGCTACTTTGTCCTGATGAATGCCTTCTGGATTGTTATTCCAGGCTCATATATCTTCAACTCTTCACAAGCTATTCTCACTTCACTCTCTCAGACGTCAGATAAGAAGAAAATGGTCTAATTAAAACTTCTTGCCTTTTTCTTTAGTTTAATTAATAATCTTCGAATATAGGAAATCAAATTAAACTTTTATATCCTGTCACTAAGGTTAATCAGCTCTATAAATCAAAAGCAGCACACGTCAGCCTAAAGCCCGGGAATCTCAACCTTAAAGAATCACTTGGTACAATTACATTATGTGCTTTGCAGAATTTTCAAAGTAACGAAGCTTATTCAATAACGCTCCTTACAATGATCAAGGGAGACATCAAGTAATTCCTAAGCAGAATCCTTAATAATAGCTGCACTTTAAGCTTGGATCGAATTTCATTACAGACTAGCTAGCATAACATGACCAAAGATGTTAACCCAAGTGTTGCACTGAGTTCAACTTTATAGGAGCTTTTGTCAGCTATGTTATTTTTCTACAATTGCCCCAGCATAGGCAGCCAATAAAAGGATATAAATATTATATTTTTAATTGAAATGACTTTTTATTGGCTGCATACACTTGGGCAGTTATGGGTGATAAAACTCCCTATTAATTATATTATTTTTAAGTTCACTACATGTGGGTGAAACGATGGAGACATATAAAGTTGAGCCAGTATTGTCCTTAAATCAAGCTACTAATTTACATCGAAGCAGGATATAAAGTTTAATCTGCACTTGTATTTGATCAAATTGAAGCCAGTACTTTATTGACCATCCTTAGGATATTTATGCCAATGGTAAAGGTTTATGTAAAGTTACGCCTCCCCCTTAGGCCTCCACTTCAATTCCTGCCAAATTCTTGAGAATTTCCGCCAAATTATGGCTGGATATTTGTCCAAAAGGTTACTAAAAAAAGCCCAAGAAAAGCCCCCAATTTAAAATTTTGGAATTATTCTGAAGATACCCCCACCTAACCCACCCAAGAGACACCCCTGGTTAAATATCATGTGCAAGAGCAGCCGGGAGCAGTGGTAATTGCATCCAAAGCATGTTCCTGATTTTAGTTGGTTCAGTTTTCCTTTTGACTATGTCCATTCAAAATTTGTCAAGATCATCCTGTCTCAAGAAATGCATTTATATCCGCTCATATCATTGGTCAATTGGTTTGTGATATTCAATCTACCACCCCAATCCTATTACATCCCTTAAATGAATGCAAGAGTTGTAAAAGACCTTGCTTCATCATTCTCTACTCTAATAAAGTTTTAAATTTGTTAGTCTAATCTGGCCATTTGGTTTTTTCTGTTGCTTTTGGTGTTCAGTTGATTCCTTCCCCCCTTTGGCCTCCCAGGAATTGTTGGCAACAACCTTTTGGTTGTTGCTGAAACCGCGATTTTTATTGTGGTTGAGAGCTTGGTTTTATTTCCTCTTAACCTGCTCCCCAATTTTCACAGTTTATAAGATTGGTTCAGGGCAGCTCTGATAAAAATTACAAAGTTAAAAATCATTCTGTGTATCTAAAGCTCTTCAGAATATATTATAAGCCATATAATATTGATAAATTACCAGTACTGTAGTTTTCAAACCTGTTAAAATAAACAAATATTATCCAGTTTAGAACGCATAGGTTCAGTAACAACAAATTTCAACTTTTTAGATAAAATAGAAGCTAATTCCACAGAAAATGTGTGCTATTTGGCAGAAAATATCCATTCACATAACAACCTATGTAAACTGGGAACAAATGTTTGATGATTCAACAACTAATGTACCAAGCACTAGAAAAAATGAGTTTCAGTCACAAAACAAAGCTGCCATGTTTACTATGTTTTTTAAGAACAAAATGAACTCAGTCACTAAAGATAAACTGGATCCAACAACAAGCCCTAATATCAACTAAAAATGACAATGAAAATATCAAATATCAAAACAAATGAGTGAATCTATAATACTGTTACCAGTTCAACCAAAGTAAGATATACAATCTAGAACATAAAATGGAAATAAATATTCTGAGTGTCTGTTTTTAGATTGAAATTATCAAAAAATCAAATTATTAATACATACTGTTGTTGCAACACCTTTGATTACTCCCTCCCAGGAAAGTAATTCCCCAATTAATTCCCAACTAATCACTAAGTCAGTGGCACTCTTATCAAGCACCCATCTATAACAGGGACCAAACCTTTTTAGTCCTAAGTAGAACACTACTGGGCAAGGCTTCCTGTGATACTATATAATATTCTATATTCATATCAAATAAAGTATCATTATCTTCTTCATTTCCCCCTTTATCTTCTTTATTATACTTCCAGAAGTATATACTTGACAAAACTTTAAAACCTAATGTAAAATAAATGATAGTGAATACAAGCTTTTATGCTACTAAATTTAGACAATTAAAAATTACAATAAATAAATTATATAGATATACTGATTTTTTAAATTTTATTTTTATACCAAAATGAACACATCCCAACAACAGAGCCAAGGAGTCACAGGAGCATGCCACAGACGTGGACACCCTCATGGGTCAAATAACAGAGTGGCTGTAGTCCAGGAGGTGGATGGTGGGGGTTGTATTAAAGAAGGTGGTGAAACCCAAACCACACAAACACAAGAAAAAACCCAAGACAGCCAGACTGAAAGAGCGGCTAACATTGACCCAAGAGTACCAAAGCTGACCAGAAATCACACAAAGGTCACCACCACAAGAACATTAAATGATATCACAACAAAGAGGGTATCTTTAGTATACAACCCTGTATACCGCTGTGATGGTATTTTTGCTATTATCATAGAGAGTGTGAAGCCTGACTAGATACCACACATGAGCCATAATATCAGGGATCCAAGATTGGGTAGCCAGCCCATCATTTTCAGGGATCACGCAGGCCATGGTGTTTGCTGAAAGAGCCCATCACAAGATTGAAGCTAACTTAAAGAGGTATGAGAAGGACTTTCTCACCCAGGACCACAGGCTAGCGCCAGAGTTATAGTATCAATCACCACAGAGAGAGCAATATACACAATTCTAAACAGTCTATTTGTGTGGTCCAAGGGAAGTTCAGGTGTAGATGTGGGCATTGGCTTCAGGGTAATTGAAGGTTTCATATCCAGTTGATATGCGGACAGCAAGTTGTACTTGTCTTTGAATAGACAGGGCTTGGTGTGATGCCAAGAGCCTTGTCTGTTGTATCTTATTTGCAAATTTGACTGAGAAAGGGGATCTTGTTCAAGTATATTCTCAAGGTTAAATTCCTTGTATTTGGGCTTCAAGGGGTAGTCTGTATAGTAGACGGGACCAAAGAAAACACCTGGAGGACAGGAATCTGCGGGCGTAAGGGCAGGAGGACCAAATGATATTGTAACGAATTGATGGCAAAGATAAAATAAGGCAGTAGCTGTGGAAGCCAAAATAACATAACCTTTATTAAAAAATGACAATAAGATTGGAGCACAGGGTCCTTTGGTCTATATAGCACCCCACCTCCAAACTTAATATTTCCCAACTGGTGTTCATCATAGGGCCAGGAAATACGAGGTTGGGTGGCCAGGACTTCTGGGTTTAGAAGGGGCAAAATGGCTCTGCTGTTGGGTGTTTGCTTATTGATCACAGCTTCATAATAGGTCACTCAATTTTTCTGTTCTCAAGGTTTAGTCATGGGAGCGGGCTTCTGGGCCTTGTTTTCTTCTGAGGATGGCTCTTGATTGGCCACTAGTGTAGGCTTCAAGCTCATGAAGCTAATGATAGGATTTTCTTTGCCTTCATTAGACAGTTTGCTTGATCTTTTGTTTTGCACTGCTGTTTTCAAGGGTTGGCTGGCATTATCATCTAGAGTATCATGCTCAATAGCAGCTCAAGAGGGCTTGATCCCAAGAAAACACAGGTGACTGGTCCATTGGTCCTTAGGGCTGGCAGCCCGCAGGAAATCAGGGTCAGGGTTCAAATCCCGCCCTTGGGCCCAGGTTATAAGGGGAGGAAAATTATCAATCCTGACACCATTCCCTTCTTTCCCCCAAAGCCCTTTCTTTGGGTACTTCTTGCCCAGGTATTGTTGAATGACTTGCTTGGCATTGGCAAGGTTGATCAGGGGTTCCCAGGTGCTTTCTTCTATTGGGTAGTCTCTCCACTTAACGTAGTACTGGGGTTTTTGATAGTGGGTTTTGTCACTATGTATGTACTCAACCTTGTATTCCTCAGAGCGGCTTGTTTGGATAAAAGAGGGGTTGTCTTGAGTTGTTGGTGGGGAAGGGATGTTCCAAAAAATTTGAACAACATAGAGCAATGAAAAACATTATGAATCTTTCAGTTTGGTGGTAGGTCTAGTTTAAAAGCCATCTCTCAAACTAGTCCGGTGATTTTGTGGGGGTTGCTTTTTTGTGGGCCAATTTCTTATAGGATACATGAAGGGGCACATTCTTGGAGTCCAGGTATACTTCATCTCCCACTTGTAAGGGTTAGCAAGGGGTTTGCTTTTGGTCAGAAAAGGCTTTGTATGTCTGTACTGCGCAGTTCAGGTTGGACAGGCAGGTATATTGTGTTTTGTGTATTTGTTCAATCCAGGTTTGTCCTGACCTGTTTATCTCTTTAATCCCAATGCTGGGGTCCCAAGATGGATCAAACATGTAATTAGATTTGAAGGGTGACATTTTGGTAGATGTGTGGTCTTTGCTGTTGTAGGTGTGTTGTACCATGGGTAGCATTTTGGCCCAATTGTCTTGGTAAGCGTTGGCATAGAATTGGTGATATTGCTCAAGGATTTGATTACCTCTCTCAGTTTGTCTGTTGGTCTGTGGGGGGTAGGAGGTGGATACACAGCGCTGGATTCCTAAATCCTTCATTACCTGGGTCCAATGGTTAGAAGTAAATTGTGGTCCTCTATTGGTGATGATCTCTTTGGGTGTTCTGTTCTGGGTGAGGATTTTGTCATGGAAGTGTTGTGCTGTTTCTGCGGCTGTGCAGCAGGTCATAGTTAGCATAGAGTAGGGCATCTTTGTGAATCTGTCTACCATAACTGGTATCACATTAAAGAAGAAGACTAGTGGGAAACCATAATGTAGTCCATGGAGACAGATCTCCAGGGATCATTAGGTATATCCAGAGGTCTTGGCAGTCCTTCAGGTTTGTTTCTGCAAGTTTTGGTCCTTCTGCAAGTCTCACATCCTTTGCAGTATGCGCTTAATTTTTGGTCAATCTTAGGCCATACAAAGTTTTTTATGCTCTGGAGGGTATTGAGTCTCCCTGGGTGTCCAGCCATCTTGGAATTGTGGTAGTCTCTCAAAATGTTAGTTATAATGCCTCCTTCAGGTACATAAACCCTGCTGTGGAGCACCAGTGTCATCCCTTTTAACAAGTAGCCTTTTCTGTAGTGGGTGCTATCCAGGGATTTAGAGAGGTTGGAGATCATGTTATTGGTGATTTTGTCAAGGGATTGGGCTTTTGATGTGACAGAAATGGTTGGATAGTAAGACACAGTCTCTATGTGGTGGGGAATCACCATCCAAATCCACATGGAGTTGATGATTAACCATCAACAAATCTTCAAATACTGTTTGGTAAAATTTCTAAAAGATAAACTAGAATTCAGAAAAATTATTAACCCTAACCAAAAAAATTCCTAGATAAATTACCTTAGAGAGAATCAGGGTGTCTTCTGCATAGAATTCTGGACATTGAGATGGTGCAAGTGTCTTGGATTTGGATACAGTAGGGAAAGCTCCAAGATTTTATGGCATTGGATTAACATTGGGAGAAGACAACAACAAAGTGCAGACAGAGGGACCCTATCTTCTGGTAATAATTTGACTGAGAATCAAATTATAAGGTATATTGTGCAGCAGGCAAACTACTGGATGCATGATAAAATAAAGTTAGACCAGTAGAATATTGATTTTATTTGAGTAAAACTTTTAGGGAGGACTCAACTCTTAAGAGTTGAATAGAGAAAACTTTCCCATATATATTAAAATTTGACTAAGCAATACCACCTGGATCCTTGGCTCCTATTCCTTCTGCATTGTCAAGTGAGTACCTAGTCCAGTTTGCAAAGAACCCTTGTGTGACCAACTTATGATAACTGTGCTGATAAATAAGGTTGTATTGAGTGACTCTCAAATTATGTTGATTTATCAGCATCAGCTTTCAAGGAGCAATCAAATCCAAATGGCAAACCAGAGCAGCAGTAACCCATTTCAATCAACTGTTTGATTTAGATCTGTCAAATCAGTTAATTTTGTTAATGGCTTTCTGTCTTTCTGAGCTTTCCAACTTGGGTGAATAATCCCCTGCATTATGGAATCTACCGTGACATTCAACACCTCTGGTTTTATGGCTCTGATCTTCAGGTAGTTCAGTTGGATGCCAAGGCTAACTGGGTCCAGAAGGTTTTATGTATTGTGATCGCGGGTTTCAGTGTGGGTTGGTACCAGAATGAATCTTCTACTTAGCACATCAGGGACCATGTTGACCTTTCTGGGTTTATAATCAATAGTGAGAATGTAATAAGCTAGTTCTAGGGGCCATCTGGCCTGTCTCTGGTTCAGCTTTCTAGGCTTGAAAAAGTAGACCAGGGTTTTATGGTCTTTCAGGACTTTGACTGGGGATTTGGCTCTGCACAGGTACCTTCTCCAATGTTTTAGTGTTTTCATAATAACCAACATCTCTTTGTTGTAGATTAGGTAATTTACTTTGGCTGGAAGCATATTCTTGGAGTAATATGCTACAGGATTTAGCATACCATCCCCTCCTTTCTGAAGAAGGACCCCTCCTGTAACAAATCCAACTGAAAAGTTTGGATTCCAAAAACCTTCTATTGGATAACAGATTTTCCCTTTTTCATTCTTTATCCATTCATCTCCCTTATTTCATATTCTTTGTGTCCTTTTCAAAATTTTCCTTAAATACTTACCATGATATCTTCCTGGGAGCTATCTTGTTTTCCTAAAAGTTATAATAAAAGAGAGTAAAAACAACAAAACCCCTGTTTGGCATAAAAACCAACATTTTGAAATTGATTTTAAAATTTAAAAAAAATTATGCAGAATCATTTTCTCTTGTTGTTTGAGGAAATGCCTTAGATAAGCTTTTACCAAATAATTTTGCTCACCATTGCAATCCTTCTGACTTTATTTAATAGTTATCAGAGTCTGCGGTTGTCTCCTGCCCAAAACTGGTTCCTGTCAGCAATGGTCTCTGTGGTTTAGGGCCTGGCCTGGTCCACCTTGCCTAATGCCTTTGTGGCAAGGTGGAGCACAGGCCCCATTTTTCACACCTCCCACTGTAAAATATGAGGTGCTGGTCTCTAGGATGAATGGTTTGGCAGGGTTGGGCATGGCCAGGACAGGTGCGGAAGTGAACACAAGTTTCAGGGCCTCAAATGCTGACGTGCACTTGTCAGTCCAGGTGAAGGTGACCTTGTTGGAGCATAGTCTGGTCAATGGCAACATGATAAGAGAAAACTTTTGGATGAAGTCTTGGCAGTAGTTGGCCAGTACCAGGAAGCTCCTAACATCTTTTCAGCATGTGGATATAGACCAGCTGGTTACTGCATCCACTTTATCTTGTGTCATTGCAAAGCCAATGGTCTTGACCACATATCCCAGGAACTCCACTTCAGGTTGGAAGAGCTTGCACTTTCTGAGCCTGGCGTGGTGTCAGGGACCCACTTAATAGGGAACAAGTCCCCAATCTTGTGAGCCAAGGCCCTTAAGTTAAGCCCTGCAATAACTGAACCAATAGGCACTGTAACCATAGCAAGGTGACCAAAGTGTCTGAGGTAGGCAAAACTTCCCATCATAGAGCTAAACCTGCCCAATAGGTAATATTCTACCAAGTACGTCAACAGGTAAAAGGATGAATTGGGTCTAACCAAGGAAGGTTCAGCTGGTGGAGTGGTGAAGTGGCCATAATGGAACTTTCTTTCCCAGTGTCCTGAGGGATATTTGAACCATGTATTAGCCAAGAATTCCTTCTGGTGGGAGTCATCAGGAGAGGAGTTATGCCAGTCTGTAGTGGGAGTTGGATTCTCCAAGGACAACATCACAGATAGGAAAGGAACTATAAACCAGAACAGGAAATAACTTCCCTTCATGGCTTCAAAAAGGATTTCAGAGATATGTGTAAGCAAGCTTAAGATGAAAAGATGATTTTTATTGTTGGAACAAGTAGAGATAATAGATGGAGCTTACTTAAATACCCCAGTAGAGGGCTGTAAACATTTAAGAGGATAAATGTATATGAGGGGATTTAAAAAATGATCTCACTAAACTTATGGATGAAACTAATACCTTTATCATGTGTAAATAGATTTGGAACTTAATAATATGTACATAAACATAAAACAAAGAGAGGCACTAAGAATAAGCCACAAGGTCAAACACAATTAAGCGGTTATTCTGCTTAATATCAGCGTAAATCAAGTACAGAGCCTGGTTAAATATAGAAACAGTGGTTCTGTGAGCAGCAAGAGTGATGCAGGTAGCCAATCAGCATTCAAGCAACAAGTGACACTGCTTAGTAAACTATTAACAATTGCAGAAGTAGAATCAAAGGCAGGAGCAAAATTCAAATGAAAGAGATCAACATAAATAGATAATCTATGTTGAACAATTGAATGTAAACTAACATTTAACTTCTCTTTAGGGTTCCAGCTTTAATCACCGCCTGGATTTAAGTCAGGGTTTGACATGGTGTCTAAAACTTTGTTGTTTGTTGTTTGTGCTGGTGTGAAATTTTTAGAAGTATACATAAAGTTAAGGTAGTCAGGGAAGAAATCCCTGGCACTTCCTGGTTAAAGATGCCCCCAATAGTTTGGAGTAAGGAAAGGATTTCCTTACAGCAGTAATTTAGGGCGCCACAAAAATGATAGGAGAAGCCATTGCAATCTGAGCAATTTTCATTGTTGATTTTATCACACAGGAAAGAAATTATGAGAGCATTGTCACAGGAGGTGGGCATATCCCATGCAGATAGCTGTGCTGCAATACCTCTAGGGTATTAAAAGCCAAAACTGTCACAGTAGGTTCCATCATGCTGGGTATTATCTGCCCAAGCAAGAAGGCTCGAAAAGCTGGAGAACCTTTATCAAAATTGACCAAGTTAACAGATTTAAATCAAATAGTTGATCAGAAATGGGTTATGGCTTCTCCAGTCTGTCAGCTGAAACCGGTTCCCCTTTTCAAATTGACATTGATAAATTGGCGTAATATGAGGGTCACCCAATATGAGCTTGTTAATCAGCATGGTTGTCAGAAACTGGTCACGCAAGGGTTCTTTGCAACCTGGACCAGATACTTACTTGACAATGTGGAAGGAATAGGAGGTCAAGACTCAGGTGGTATTGCTTAGTCAATTTTTCTGATATATATTGAATAATTTTCACTGTTTCAACTCTAAGAGTTGAGTCCTCCTAAATTTACTCAATAAAAATCATTTATCCCAAGTTCTAATTTCCATTTTTAAAAATGCATCCTGTGATTAGGTTGTTGCAGTATATTCCATACAATCTGATTCTGAACTGAATCATTTCTGGAAGATGGGGTCCTGCAGTTGGAACTTTGTTGTTGGTGCCGCCCAATGTCAATTTCATGCCAGCCAATCTTGGAGCTCCCCCCATTCTGGAAACTGAAAATTGTGCTACTTCCCAATGCCCAGAATTTTACGCTGAAGATGCATTGATGCTTTCTCAGGTCATTTATCTTGGACTACTTTGGTTAGGACTAATTGTTCTACTTAATCCTGGAGTTACAATTGGAAATTTCACAAAAAAATATCTGAAGCCGCGTTGGTGGTTAATCATTAATTCTATGTGGATTTGGGTGGTAATTCCCCATCACTTAGAAACAGCTTCATACTATCCCGCAATTTCTGTCACATTACTCAACTCTTCTACTTCTGAGTTTTTGGAAGCAGTTCGTCATGAATTTGTGTTTCTTTTCTCCTGCTCTGTCAAGATATCTGTGTTTACCATGTTTATTTGCATCAGTTCATTTCTGAGTTTTCAGTTTGGGCTTTTCTTTAATTTGTGGTTTCCATCTCTGGTTGCAGTTGTTGAGACTGGATCCTCTGTTTCCTATTTCTGTTGCATCATGACATTTTGGCGTCCAGATTATTTTCCTGCTCCACCCACAGATGAAATTTCTGCGTGAAGTTTTGTCAGCATTATCATTTTATTCTGGCTTGAGCCTTAGTCACAAATCCCAAGTTTACCATGTGATGACAAAGGTTTCTGAAGATGCTCGTGAATGGTTGTTGTCCGCGGTGGAGCGCAATCCACATGTTTTAACTGAGAGTGCATCTCTATACCCTTTGTTAAAAAATTTGTGTGTATCTATTGAGGAGCTCAAAGTATATTGTAAGCTGTACGCCTTCCATCAGGGTACAACTCCGCTTTTGGTATTCCTTCCTCAGTTTCTTGCCTACTGCTGTACAATTGATGTTCCCAAGGTGAATAAACTCTCAGCGTTGTGGTTAGCAGTTGACCAGACTGCCCAGGATTTGGCAGTTTGGGATTCTCTGTTAACCACAACTGAGGCCCTGGTAAGCCAAATTCTTTCTCTGGTCTCAAATATGTCTACTTCCAAGCAAGGTATGTTGGTAATTGAAGATAAACCTGCTGTGTGCTCCTGGTTTTCTGGTCCTTGCTCTGCGGTAATTCCTCCCAACCAAAGCCAAGATTGTTCTCCCCCTAGCTCATCTCAGCTACAATTGGCGGTGGTGAACAAACCCAGCAATGTAAAGGAGGTCCCCATAGTGTCTTGTCCTGATAGTTCCTTGGTAATGCTTCAGCACGTTGTACCTGCCAAATCTTCTGTGGTTACGTCCAAAGAGGTGCCCCTTGTTCCCATTGATTGTGATAACCCCGTTCTTCCAGCTGCTGTCCAAGAAATGATTGAGCGTTACTTCCAGGAGCATCCTGCCTCCTTAGCTGCCATTTGTACCGCCAATGAAAAACAAGACCCTGCCAAGATAGCCACCTTTGCTGCCAATAAATCTACTTCTGGTTACTTCTTGTTTTATGGTAGCATTGATAACGGTCAGACTATCTATCAGCCAGCCATTTTGTTGGATACAGGTGCTTCCAAAAAGTTCATGAGTGTGGAGACTGCCAACTTGCTACAGCTCAAGTATCACCTGGGAATGCTTGTTAGGGGTGGGAACTGTCAGATGTTTCCCTCCTTCCAGCTGAAGAAGCCAGTAACCTTTGTGGTTTTGGGTCAGTCTTTTACCGCGCAGTTCTCTGTTTGCTCCTCCCTGATGTATTCTATCATTTTGGGTGTGGGTTGGTGAAGAGAGCATAATGTATCCACCTTACTGAAAGAAAATGTGTTACATGTGGAACACTCTTTGGGTATATCTATTTGTATTCCGTTGTTAGGTATGTCCAAAATGGAGCAATCCTCTCAGACTATTCAATTGGTTCCTGTCCCTGTTCCTGCAAGTTTGGATTTACCCTCATGTTTACAACCCTAGTCCGCGGCGTTTTCCGCTACCAGAGGTAAGGTCCTTCCCAAGCACACTCAGTTTGATTTTGACTTTAAAGTTACTGTTGATCTGATTAGAATTGCGTCTCCTATTTACCCTTTAACTTTGAAGGAAGACACATGTTTGGAGGAATGGACTTGTGACATGCTGGTAAAGGGCTATATATTTAAAAAGGCTTTGTCAATTTGCTCTCCATTGTTGTTTGTCCAAAAGGCTGATGGTTCTCTTTGTCCTTGTGTTGACTATGGGAACTTAAATAACATCACAATCCCTGATCCCTATCCTTTACCTCTCAAAGCACAGATCTCTAGGTGTGTTGAGAAGGCAAAGGTATTTTTGAAACTTGATCTGTTGAATGCTTTCAATCAAATCAGGATTGCGGAAGGAATGGAATGTTTGACAGCATTCAGAACTAAGAAGGGTATCTTTAAGTTCTAGGTAAGGTCTTTTGGATTGAAGAATGCTCCAGCTTGATTTCAGCAACTAATTGATTCTGTCTTGGGGGATCTCCTGGGTGTATGTGCCATTGCGTATATGGATGATATCTTGGTATTCTCTCCAGATGAAGAGTCACATAAAGCCCATCTGTCAGCAGTGGTAGAGCATATCCTCCAGGCCAACTTGATCATTAAAAGAAGAAAATGTGAATTCTTTAAACGTAAGGTTACCTTTCTGGGTAATATTATCTTTGAGGATGGCCACACCATTGCCCCTGACAATAAAGCTGCAGTTTGAGAGTATGCTACGCCTGTGAAAGTATCCTGACTCCATAGTTTCTTGGGTACCTGCACGTTCTTGAAGAAGTTCACTCCACACCTGTCTGAAGTGGCCGCCCTGTTATATTTGGCTAGTGGTAAGACGACTTTGGTCTGGACACCTGAGTGTGCAAGTGCGTTCTCAGCAGTCAAGGCTCTTTTATTGTTATCACCTGTTTTGAGACATGTGGATCCTGAGATTCCTTTTGTGGTTTCCACAGATGCATCCAAATACGCTGTAGCTGGTGTGTTGTTGCAGACTGCTGGCAACGGGATTGAGAGACCAGTAGGGTATTTCTCCCAAAAAATGGAAGCTTGTGAACACAATTACATGATTTACAACAAGGAATTGTTGGCTGTTGTGGAATTGTTAAAGCATTGGCATCACCATCTCATGTCAGCACATCATCCATTTGTAGTAAGAACTGACCACAAAGCTCTTCTATATTATTGACAACCCAGGGTTTTTTCAGGTTGTCAATCCAGATGGCATGGTGACCTGACAAGATACAAGTTTCACTACAAGTTTATTAAGGGATCAGACAATCACTTGGCCAATGCACTAAGCAGGAATCCTTCCCATCTCACAGATGCTAGTATGGATACCAAGTTCAACACACATACTATGATTCCAGATGAGGCTGTGATCCCTTTTGTGTTGTCTCCATCTGCTACACTGGCTACCATATCTCTAACTGAGGGTGCAGACCTGGACTTATATTCCAAAGTTAAGTTTCTGCAACCTTTGTCCAAAGGTTATGATAGGCTATTGGAACTAGCATGTGCAAAGCCAGTAGGTCAGCCTCAGGGTTATCATAAGATAGGTCCTGTCCTATATCATCAAGGTTGCTTGTGGGTCCCAGAAGGAACTATTCAGGATGAAATAGTGGAGACTCATCACACTTGTCCAACGGCAGGCCACCAAGGGAAAAACAAAACAGTGGAACTAATCCGCCGCCAGTTTTCCTGGAAAGGTTTGACAGTGCAGGTGGCAGCTTTTGTTTGCAATTTTTTGGTATGCATTTGATCTAAGGCAAGCCAGAAAAATACTACAGGTTTATTGGTTCCACTGCAGCCTGCTGCAGGACCCTGGACGTCTGTGTTGGTGGATTTCATTGGTGAACTTCCCAATTCCAATGGGTTTAATGCAATCATGGTGGTGGTAGATTGCTTCACAAAAATGGCGCACTTTGTACCTTGCTCAACCACAATTACTTTGGTGGAAACGGCTAGGTTGTTTGTGAATAGAATCTTTTCCCTACATGGTATCCCAATGGAGATTGTGAGTGACTGCGGGCCTCAATTCATTGGTCAGTTCTGGGAAGCTTTCATTGAGATTCTAGGTATCAAATTGTGTTGTTCCATGGCTTTCCACCCCCAATCCAATGGACAAACGGAGAGGGTAAACCAAAGTTTGAAAGTCTACCTACGTTGCTACACTAATGCACAACAAGATGACTGGTGTGATAATTTACCTATGGCAGAGTTCACATATAATAACACCCCTCACACGCCAACTCAAGTATTTCCCTTCTATGCCAATGTGGGTTACAACCCTTATTTTAATATGGGTCCTTGTTTGGTTAGCAACATGGAAGCTGCAACTGATCAGGCTGCTGCATTAAAGCAGGTCCATCAGGAGCTCCAGGTTATTCTTGCCGCTGCTGTGACAACTTTCAATTAATATGCAGATTGCAAGCGCCAGGAAGGTCCAAATTACAGGCCAGGTGATCTAGTCATGGTTGATGCTCGCAATATGAAACTGAAGGTTCCCTGCCGTAAGTTAGGGCCTAAACAAGTTGGCCCCTTCAAAGTTGAACGTCAAATTGGTCCCTCTGCTTATTGGCTGGATTTACCTCCTGCTTTCAAGATTTTCCGCACCTTTCATGAATGTCTCCTTACTCCCTTTAAAGGTACAGAGACTCCTTCTTCCCAACCCATTCTTGTGGAGGGAGAACCTGAGTATGAGTTAAATTATATTTTGGCCTCCCGCAAGAATTGACGACGCTTAGAATATTTGGTGTTGTGGAAAGGTTATCCTGATTCTGAAAACTCCTGGGTTCCCCACTACAATTGTTCCAATTCCCCAGATCTGATTAATGAGTTCTACAAGCACAATCCCACTGCTATTGGTCATCCCAAATTTACCTTGGCCGCAATGAAACTCCCACCTGCCCATAAGAATTTCTCCTTATCCCATCTCCCAGATGGGGGTATTGTGCCCAGGGCTAAAGCAGAGGGTAATGTCACGGTAGGTTCCATCATGCTGGGTATTATCTGCCCAAGCAAGAAGGCTCAAAAAGCTAGAAAACCTTTATCAAAATTGACCAAGTTAACAGATTTAAATCAAATAGTTGATCAGAAATGGGTTATGGCTTCTCCAGTCTGTCAGCTGAAACCGGTTCCCCTTTTCAAATTGACATTGATAAATTGGCGTAATATGAGGGTCACCCAATATGAGCTTGTTAATCAGCATGGTTGTCAGAAACTGGTCACGCAAGGGTTCTTTGCAACCTGAACCAGATACTTACTTGACAATGTGAAAGGAATAGGAGGTCAAGACTCAGGTGGTATTGGTTAGTCAATTTTTCTGATATATATTGAATAATTTTCACTGTTTCAACTCTAAGAGTTGAGTCCTCCTAAATTTACTCAATAAAAATCATTTATCCCAAGTTCTAATTTCCATTTTTAAAAATGCATCCTGTGATCAGGTTGTTGCGGTATATCCCGTACAATCTGATTCTGAACCAAATCATTTCTGGAAGATGGGGCCCTGCAACTGGAACTTTGTTGTTGGTGCCTCCCAATGTTAATTTCATGCCAGCCAATTTTGCAGCTCCGCCCCCATTCTTGAAAATGAAAATTTTGTCAATTCCTAATGCCCAGAATTTTACGCTGAAGATGCATTGATGCTTTCCAAGGTCATTTATCTTGGACTACTCTGGTTAGGACTAATTGTTCTACTTAATCCTGGAGTTACAATTGGAAATTTCACAAAAAAATATCTGAAGCCGCGTTGGTGGTTAATCATCAATTCTATGTGGATTTGGGTGGTAATTCCCCATCACTTAGAAACAGCTTCATACTATCCCACAATTTCTGTCACAAAAACCAACAAAACTTCATCCCAGACTCCAAACAATGGAGAAAGTGTACTCCTATTTGCAAGAAAACAGCCACACAAAGAATCCAGAGATAGGGGCCCAGGATCAAATAACTGCCTTTAAAAGGGGTTAAACTAGGCTCTCCCAATCCAATTTAGCTAAACAAGTGTCTGGGAGGCCAGGGGGCCAAAAAACCAGCCCAACCTTGAAAAAATTTGCAAAATTTCAAGTTTGGACCTCGCTTACTAACAACCCAGGAAGGCAGACTGGGAAGAGTGGGCAACTGTCAGCATTTAAACTGTCTAAATGTAACATCCTCCACATTAACAATACCCAAAAATATTTTTGTATTTTTATTGCATGTTTATTGATGCTTTTGCCTTGAATAACTATTCCTAATGTTAAAAGTAAAATCTGATTTAATTTTCAAGTTTCAAGTAAAATTGTAAAAAATAGAGCTAAAATAAAATTTGGGATTTTTGACATGGAGGATGTTACATATAGACAGTTTAAATCATGACAGTTGTCAAAGAGCGTGGGGAATTGGGAAGGGGGCTTGCAAGTGCAGGTTTAATCCTCAGTTAAGACTCCAGGGGAAAAGTGGGAGAATGGATGGAACTCAGGGGGCTCCTGGGTGTAACGGACCCAACTTCAAGAGTTGGATATCAAAACCCCTCAGTTGGATATTTGACCTTCACATATTCCCTGTACTAGAGATATTTTCTCCCATCCTAAATTGGCTATAATTTCTATGAGTTTTAATCCCATATATCTCACCAAGTTGGCTCCTGGGAGCTATCTTGGTCCCCTAAGTATGCAATAAAGCGGTAAATAGTAACACTGCTGAGCTTTTAACTTTTTTTAGAAACCATTTCCCATCATTTAGCTCCTTAAATTTTGGGGAACTGATTATGGGAAAGCCATCTGTTCCAGTGTTTAGAGAAATGCAGGAATTGAATTTGTTTCAATTCTACTTAATAACTTCAATAGTTTCTTAGGTTTGCGCTTCACTTCAGCTATAGGACTGGGACTGGCTATTGCTATATATATGGCTTGGGGAGTTTCTTGGTCTGGGTTGCCAACACATTCATGGAGCATAGGAACCCCTTAATTTTTCAAACTGGAGGGCCCAGGGGTAAAACTGGCCCCAATCACAACTATGGGGTTTTTGCTCTCAGAAGGTTCCTGGGGTCCTGAACTGACAGACAGCTGCTGCTGGGCACCTCATTAATTTTTAATTGAGTGGTTGGCCTCTGCACCTGGTGCAGCGGCTGGGAATGTTTGCACCTGCAAATTTACTTCCTGTTTGGCCCTGGATCAAGCCATTTCCCCTTGTTGCACAAAAGATTCCCCCAAAATCTTGCCAATTCTCTTAGCTCTATGGAGGATTTGGCACACACAATCAATGCGGATTGGTTCTGGCATACCTTCTCTACCTCCCAGGGCCCCTTCCTGCCATCACTCAGCTAGAAGACATCACTGATTGATGCAGATGGTCTGTTGTCTTGGGCCCATCCCCTATATGAAAGCCATTAGATTCACCCAATCATATGGCTCCATATAAGTGCTTCCATCTGGTTCTAAATCTGAGGTGCTTCCTGGACTGGCCTGCCCTGAAGCCCATGACCAATCAGCTTTCCGCCCAGAAACTATCGGTAAAAGATCCAGTCCCCTGAACCTGATGTGAAACCCTTATCTTTGGCCCAACTGAGAACCCATCCATCTTGGGCCCCAAGCAAGGCCTTGATCCCAGGAGCTTACCCCTTAAAAGGTCAGCCCTGCCACGGCCCATACCAGAGTCCAGCTGGACTCCCACAGGGGAGACAGGCCAGGTCAGAAAGGCCATGTACACAATTGGGGAGATCCTGACAATATAGTTCACAGCAGTGGCCAGGGGGCACCAACTTCCACTACGGGACACCACCTAATTGGCCAACCCCAATGCTGTAATATAGACAGACCCCAGCTTACTGAAGTCTTGGGCAGGAGGCAGCTGGGCAAGGGGGGAGTGGAGGGGATCTCCTTCATGATAGTCATAATTGGGCCTCTAGAATGGCTAAGAAGAAGTCCAGGTGGTGAGGGGGGAAGAACCCTAAGTCAATGGCACAAGGGGGCGCAACCAAATGGACAGGAGCAGAACCAGGAGGAACAGATAGGCACAGTTGTATGGTGTAGTAGATTCAAAAAGAGATGCAAACAGAATGATTATATTGGCGCAAAAATAGATAATTCCTGCAAGAAATTAATGGGCTCTGGGCATAAAGTTGTTTATTTTATGATGTCAACAGTGAGGAAAAATCCCCCTCCTTGCTATGTATACTTACTGAGGGATACTTAGCCTTTTGTGCCACCAGAGGCCTGATGGCATCATCTTCAGGGGTATTAGCAAATTGGTTTGGGAATCACGTACTGGGACCTGGGGAGGGAAGGACATTTGCAGTTTCTTCATGGACATGGGTTTGATGCAGCATGCCAAGATGCCACAGCTATTATTAGAACTTACAAGCATTTGGTTGCCTGATTTAGCAATTGGGCAAGCGCTGGTACAATTTACTGTTTCCAGATAGTAAGAACGCCCAATTTTGTGTCTATTCTTGATTTCAGAGGTTCCCAGCACATGGGTCTTGTGGATCTCCGGCCATTCAAAGTCAAAGAGAGGGGATTTTTCTTTGGGAAAGACAGTTGCAGTGCTTTCCACACAGTTGGTTGCACTATCCCCAGACAGGCTATTTGGTTGTCTTGGGTTGTCTGGGCCCTTGCTTGCCAATTTTTTAAAGTAGAGGCTGAGCAAGTTTGGAAGTTCTTAACATCAAGGCTCTCTTCAAAGCCCTTTAAACTTCTGGAAATATTTACCCTCCCTCCGCCTCTCCAGCCACCCCTCAATGGAGCCCCTGTCACCCTCCCTGAACCTAGTAGTTGTATCTACACTTTGTGTATAGCTTATCTTTCCTGAGGCCAACCCTGTTAGAGTAAAGTGATAAGCAGCATCATTCAAAGAGAGAAAAAGCAGATGGAATAAACAAATCACAATTGTTTGAGGAGCAGGAGACCAAATTGGGAGGCCAGTTTGAGCATCTTGGCACCAAGGGTTGTGCAGCTGAAGCAGGTAAGGAAGATTGTTGTGGAGCAGATGATTTTCAGAAAGGAATCAGAATAAGGATCCCCTGGGACTGGCATGTAGAGCAGGGGCCACCAAGGCGCCAACGGCAACCTTGGCCATGACGGAGGCTAAAGGCTCAAGGAGAGGGGCAATTAGTCCCAGATGCGCTATTGTTCTTTAGAGAAGCTTCTTTATTCAAGGGTAAATAAGCTATCTAGAAACAAGTTTCTAGAGGGGAATGGGGAAAGTTTTAAGCCAGCTTAGGAAGGGGGAGCTTTGGTAGCATCTGACTGGTTGTTGAGAATATTTTCAGCAGTCTAAGTCTTGCTACCAAATCCAACTCAACGACGCCATAATTCAAAATGTTCTTGCGGCCAGCAGGTCAAGCGCTACCATCCCCTGCCAGGGTGTAGTGTGTAACTTTATTTCCATAACTAATTGAGAAAAAATACCACAAGCCCAAATTTTTCAGGGCTATTTGGGCAACCCCCGCTTTGTCCCATTTTTATCAATAACAGCCTTCGGGGCGTCTATTTTGTTCAAGGGTTTGGTGGCGGTTCTTTGCTGGTTTCTGGTTTTACAAGGAGGTACTATTCCTTTCATTTGTCTTTCTATCATAACACAACCCACATTTGCTTTGACTTTTAGGTGGCTTCTATTATAAGGACCTGTTAGGGAAGTTGGTAGAGCTAATTTCCAGCTTAAGCTTACCTGCCTTTGCTCTCCCTTTTGCTCCTGCTTTGAGAAAAGCCTTGGTTAACCCCCTCTATCACTCTTCAGCTAGGGGATTATCTGGGCTTCTTCTTGCCGCCTCTCAGGATCCGCTGCTTCCTGTTCTGCCCATCCTAGCTCTAAATCCAACAGGATTCAGAGAACCTGGGTGCCTTTCCTTGGATCTTTAGGGCTTTCTGCCTTCCTCATTGCTTTATTTGGGGTCCATCACCCCAGCTCTCTTGGGATTCAGCTCCCCTCTTACCAACCTGAAGCAGGATCCCAGCAGGGCATCCACATTCTGGACAGCCTTCTAGGTCAGGCATCTGGCTTCTCATGCCCAGTAGGCTCCTGCTGGGGAGCCGTATTTCAGATGGGGGGACCACACCCTTCTTTGCATGTTCCAACCCCTGTCCCTAACCCCCTCTCTGGAGCTCTTGGAGCCCCCAGCCCCAAGGCCACTTCCCAAGTGGTACCCAGATGCTCCCAGATACCTCCAAGCATCCCATTTGGCCGCTCTTGGGCCTCCTGATCATGGGTACAACCTGTCTTCACTGCCCATCTGTTCCACCCTCCTTCTGGGGCCCTACAAGCAACCATCTCAGCCACACACTAGATGGCAGCCTGGTGGATTGAACCTCTGGGATGAGTGCCAAACCTGGTTGTTCAACCCCCCTCCCTGAAAGCCCCCACCCCGCACCCAACGTTTAAACAACCTCCTAGCATCTGGGAGAGGGGCAGGGTAACAGCCTGGACATATTCTGGGTTTCTTGGGAAAGTCTCTGATCCCAGCACCAAGGGGATGGGCCCAGGGCTTACCAACCTTTCCAGCAAGGTGGGGTTTGGGAGCCAAGACTCATGGCTGGGATCAACCTGCCCAAGGCCCAAGCCAGGCTGATGGCCAAGTTGTTGCAGAAGATCTTTCCTGTGTAGGGGAAGATGGCTAACAAAGAACAACAGCTTGACAAGGTTTTTCAAGCTTGAGGATCTTATAGGGGTTGTTGGGCTGGTGGGAGAATGGCTTATGGGGTAGTTGATACAGCTTGGACCTGTATGCTAGAATATTCATTTGCTACCAAAGATGGTGGGGGTTGGTAGCAGATGTTGGTGCTCTGTTGAAAGTTTGCTGGTGGCAACTCTGAGAGAATCTGCTTGGTCAAGTGACTGGGCACCAGCAGCTTTGGGTGAGAGGTAGTTTGAAGAAATCCTTTGAGTATCAGCAATACATGCTTGTTGATACTTGGGGCTGCTGCAGGATTGATTACAGAAGTGTGGTTGGGGAAAGTTGGCGGCCTCCAAGCCTGTTTTCAAGGGCTTTCTATGGGGTGATGACCCTATGGTCAGGCTGGCGGCTGGTTGCTATCAGCTCTGGCTAGTTGGCCTATTGTCCCAGGCTACTTGCTTCAACCCCCAGAGTTATGATTCCAAACCTTAACTTTGGCTTGGAATGGTGGCAATGATCTACTACCTAATTTCCCTCTTCATAGTATATATCCTGTTGTGGATGAGAGTCTTTTTCGATGGCTCACATTGGAGGGATCCTGTTTGGCACTCAGTGGAATACAAAGTTGAACAGGCAGTGCACTTTCCAACTTCCTGGTGAATTGGTTATTGATTAGTTGGTCTTCCATCTGTTGATGGTGTGTGTTTCTGAAGCAATTCTTTTTTAAATCTAATCCTGGTAGTGGCGTGTCCATCATAGTATACCTGATTAATTTTACTTGCTATCCTAATTCTGTAGGAGTGTTAATCAGCCAATGATGGTCGATCCTTTTATTTCTCATGGTTCTTGTTGGCTGATAAATGCTCCATGTACCCTGTTTGAGATGTATGGGGTCACTTTATCAAACCCGGATTTAAAGTTTTTTTTAACATCGAGAGTGTCCATTATAGCAAATAATGGTTGTTAAAAGATTATCACCCTTTTGAACCCCTGAATTCTCACTTTAACGTTCAGATTCAAGGGAGTTGACTCTACAGCGGTGATCCAATCAATTTAGCTCCTCATATGGAGTATCTGGATCATTTTCGACTTTGTGGTTGGATCCAAAGAATATAAACAAGTTATTTAAACAAGTTATTTAAACAAGTTATTTAAACAAGTTATTTAAACAAGTTATTTAAACAAGTTATTTAAACAAGTTATTTAAACAAGTTATTTAAACAAGTTATTTAAACAAGTTATTTAAACAAGTTATTTAAACAAGTTATTTAAACAAGTTATTTAAACAAGTTATTTAAACAAGTTATTTAAACAAGTTATTTAAACAAGTTATTTAAACAAGTTATTTAAACAAGTTATTTAAACAAGTTATTTAAACAAGTTATTTAAACAAGTTATTTAAACAAGTTATTTAAACAAGTTATTTAAACAAGTTATTTAAACAAGTTATTTAAACAAGTTATTTAAACAAGTTATTTAAACAAGTTATTTAAACAAGTTATTTAAACAAGTTATTTAAACAAGTTATTTAAACAAGTTATTTAAACAAGTTATTTAAACAAGTTATTTAAACAAGTTATTTAAACAAGTTATTTAAACAAGTTATTTAAACAAGTTATTTAAACAAGTTATTTAAACAAGTTATTTAAACAAGTTATTTAAACAAGTTATTTAAACAAGTTATTTAAACAAGTTATTTAAACAAGTTATTTAAACAAGTTATTTAAACAAGTTATTTAAACAAGTTATTTAAACAAGTTATTTAAACAAGTTATTTAAACAAGTTATTTAAACAAGTTATTTAAACAAGTTATTTAAACAAGTATTTAAACAAGCTATTTAAACAAGCTATTTAAACAAGCTATTTAAACAAGTTATTTAAACAAGTTATTTAAACAAGTTATTTAAACAAGTTATTTAAACAAGTTATTTAAACAAGTTATTTAAACAAGTTATTTAAACAAGTTATTTAAACAAGTTATTTAAACAAGTTATTTAAACAAGTTATTTAAACAAGTTATTTAAACAAGTTATTTAAACAAGTTATTTAAACAAGTTATTTAAACAAGTTATTTAAACAAGTTATTTAAACAAGTTATTTAAACAAGTTATTTAAACAAGTTATTTAAACAAGTTATTTAAACAAGTTATTTAAACAAGTTATTTAAACAAGTTATTTAAACAAGTTATTTAAACAAGTTATTTAAACAAGTTATTTAAACAAGTTATTTAAACAAGTTATTTAAACAAGTTATTTAAACAAGTTATTTAAACAAGTTATTTAAACAAGTTATTTAAACAAGTTATTTAAACAAGTTATTTAAACAAGTTATTTAAACAAGTTATTTAAACAAGTTATTTAAACAAGTTATTTAAACAAGTTATTTAAACAAGTTATTTAAACAAGTTATTTAAACAAGTTATTTAAACAAGTTATTTAAACAAGTTATTTAAACAAGTTATTTAAACAAGTTATTTAAACAAGTTATTTAAACAAGTTATTTAAACAAGTTATTTAAACAAGTTATTTAAACAAGTTATTTAAACAAGTTATTTAAACAAGTTATTTAAACAAGTTATTTAAACAAGTTATTTAAACAAGTTATTTAAACAAGTTATTTAAACAAGTTATTTAAACAAGTTATTTAAACAAGTTATTTAAACAAGTTATTTAAACAAGTTATTTAAACAAGTTATTTAAACAAGTATTTAAAAATATTTAATAAATTAAAGTTTTTAAAATATTTATATTTTATAAAATATATTAAAAACTATTTAAACAAGTTATTTAAACAAGCTATTTAAACAAGCTATTTAAACAAGCTATTTAAACAAGTTATTTAAACAAGTTATTTAAACAAGTTATTTAAATCCCCTGGAGTGGGGTCGTTAAAGAGATGGGGTTCCATGGTATTGGTTCTGCTAAAAGATCTACATTTTGAATTGTAATTAATGTTGTTTGGCATAAAGGTGTATTAGAGTTGAAGACGTATAATGACTAGAACTTATCAGCAGCTTATCAGATATCCTTCACCAGCTATTTATATTTACTCAGTTTCAAAACCTAGCCAGCTGATCTAAACCAAAGTGTACCTAGTTTCGGTTGATAAATTCTTATCGGCTTAGGTTGCTGGGCTATCAGTACTCTATGCACGGGGTTGGATTCGGGATTTGCTAAATAAATATACCGATCTGTTAAAAGGTATAATTGAGCTCCTCTGGAAACTTCTCAATCGGAATTCGCCAATCTGGATTTGGTCAAAGTGGCATTTGGGTTTAATTTTCTGTAGATTTTATAGTCAACGTCCCGAAGAATAACCCCAGCAAGATGTAGTGGAGAGAGTAAGGAAGTATAATGGATATGGAAGGATTGAGTTAGAAACAAGTGTGATTAGGGATATATCCGTGCTCTAGCACTCCACTAAATACCCTATAAATAATTTGGATGCTTAAAGGCCAGTGGTCCCCTCTATTTCTGGTAAGAGCATTTGTTTGTAACCACTTTTGATTTAAATACAATACGTTATTTTGTTCACACTCTTTTATTTTTAATATGAATGTACTAATGCTATTTCAATTTATCAACCTTGATTATTTCTCTATCAGTAATGTGATTTCCGTTTACGACTAAATTTTATTGCTTTCCACTTTACAGAGATTAGCAAATATGAACTCAACCACTGTGCATCCTTACTACCCAGTATCATTGCTCTTGCCACACTACGTCACCAATTCCAATGACACTCTTTCGCTCCTATTCATGTTTGTCTCTGTCTTGAATCTCGTCCTCACGCCAGCGTACATCCTCATAACAACTAAAAGAGGCTTTGCCCTTCCCACCCGTCTTTCGTTTCTGTGGTTCATCACTTGCGGCTGCATCCACCTATTCTTCGAAGGCTACTTTGCCATGAACCATGCCACGCTGGCGTCTAAATCAACCTTATTTGCCGAACTCTGGAAAGAGTACGCCCTATCTGATTCTCGTTACCTCTCCAGCGACACATTTGTGCTTTGGGTCGAGACCCTGACAGCAGTAAGGCTTCAATGCTCCAACCACACTAACCTGATTTAGTTCTTTTGGGGACCCCTTTCCTTCATCATAGCTTATCAGATCTTCAACGACGATCCCAAACGCCACTTGGGCATTGTGGTCATATCTGCCGGCCAGATCTATGGCGACATACTGTACTACATGACGACCCTTTACGAAGGTGCCCCTCACAGCCGCCCTGAACCATTCTACTTCTGGTGCTACTTTGTCCTGATGAATGCCTTCTGGATCGTCATCCCTGCCCTGTATGTCTACAACTCATCCAAGTTCATTCTCAACCTTCTTGACCAATCAGCACTTCACAAGAGGAAGGCATAACATCCTCTGACTAGAACATGCCAAAAGTTACTCCAAAGTAGTTATAAATCCCTTTAGCCTGTTAGTACATTACCAGATTACTTCAATTATGAACTCAAATTCCAAAAAAACCATTTCTGTATTAATAATATTCTGCTTTACAGCCGATTTCGATGGAATGGAGGCATCATTTTTAACTGATCAGTTTGATATCTTGCCAAATCTCGTTCATAAAGAAAACTATGTATAGCCATAAGCTTTATATGGATGTTCCCAAAGAGGTATTACCGGGATATCATCTAAAGCCAAACTAAATTTCCAGCCTCTGACAAAGATTAAAGTTTTCCTGATGAAGGCCTACACATGCACTGATAACCCAAGCTGAGATGACCCTGTGATGAAGGTACTATACACGTCACTTCCTCCAATTAACAGATGATCAAACCTCAAGTACCCATTTATTTATTATCTGTACCCAGTAGACAGCTTATGTATTGTTTAAACAAGTTAATTTTACATACAAGATTGAATCTCTGCCTGCCAACATATCATATAATACACAGGGGGTGCTCATAGAGACACCCCATGTCATATCTAACAACATTGGGCATCCTGCTGCCAGTGTGAAAAATACAGGCAATATCTCCCAATCAGGAACATACCCAATCCCAAGCACCAATCCCCCAATCAGATATCCACCGCTCACACTATACTTGGACCCTGCCCCAACGCCACCCCCATGGTGGATTAGCAGATTTTCTTTCTGGTATATTGACTACTGTTTCCCAAATAAAGCTACATCTCATTACTATCCTTTGACTTTTCTATCTGGGCTGTTGTCTTCCCAGCTTTAATACTGAACTATAATCAGTTCTATTTGTCATATTTGTAGCAGTAAAGGGTGCTAATTTCTGCAAAAAGTTAGTCAGGCTCCTATTTCTTAATACTATACCTATAGATGGTATAGTGAAAGCCTTTGATAGGACAGAAGAATATAAGGGTATAATGACAAAACTAGTGCTTTATTTGATAGTGAGGTACCTATATAGTATAAGGCAGGGTAATCTCCACCAGGGGAAAGGAGGCACAGACAGAAGGACTTACCTAATAGAGGAGAGTGAACAGGCACAGTAGAAAGTCCTGCGCAATGAAACAACCAGTTTCACACAGCTTTCCTTATGAAGGCATGTGGCCCTATCTACGTTGTTCTATAATTAACCTTGAAAGTAAATCCTGTGTCTGAAGCGCATTCAATAGGCAGCTTGAACACCTGTTTCATGGGCGTTTTCAATGCAGTTAACCTTATTGAACCCATGTTGAGATAAAGCAATCATGTGATTGTTTTGTTGCTCAATCCCTAAGTGGACAACTTAATGTCTAATTCATTCAGGATCTGCAACATTTCCCTCCACTGGATTAGACAACAGGGTTAAAAATATCTTGGCCCACAAGATGGCAGCTATGGTGAACAGTCACTCTAGAAGAGCTCCAAGAAGAGCCTTGAAGAAGGTGCAAGGGGTCATTCCAAAGAGGCGCAAGCATACAAAGCCAGGGAAGGTGAAGGCAACAGAAAAGCAAGTAGTCCTTCATGATGTGGACAGTTGCTATCTGGACTTGGGGGTTCAGCTAGATCATTTACTGGTGCCTCAGCTGGTCTTAGTAGGGACAGACTCATTATTTGCTGCATTGTTCCTAGCCTTGAGCAAGCCCAGGGAGGTGACAGGAACTGGGTTGAAAAAGGGCAACAGTATCCATTGGCAGTTCTCCATGCAAGTGATAAGGATTGCCTTTTGGGGAAGCTTCAAATATGGAGTTAAGAAAGAAGAGAAGTATCTTTTATTGGATAATACTTTAGACTTATATAGACTTGAGTGTGGCAGGAATTTAGTTGGATTGAACCTAGGGGTTGATCATGTGCAAGATGGGGTTGAGCCACTGGATACTTGGACAGTCATGTGATATTGCTTGGTTACCATTCTTGGTATGTCAAACGGTATATTAGAAGGGCACCAAGTCAGGCGATGGCTGGATGTTAAGTAGGTTTGCGGTAGCCAGAATGCTTGTACATCCAGACCCTTGACACCCCCCTTAAGGGGTTACTCTGGTGCATCAGGAGGGGGCTTTGTTTTCACAGCTGCCGCCTGATGCTTCTGGAGCTGTTTACTAGTTAGGACCAGTCTGGTCAAGTGTTCTCCTTTACTAAGGCGGAGACAGGTTCTGTAGTATTTCTTGACGATTGGGGTTTTGGCACCTTGGAATTTTACTAGATAGGTATTGTGATCTGGTCTGTACTTGATGATTCTTCCTGGTCCCAGTGTACTGAGTCTAGTTTTTTTCTGTTGCCAGCTAGAACCCAGACAGGGGAGTCAATGGGAAGTGGTTCCTTTGTGGAGGTTACCTTTTGTGTTTTGAGCCTCTTTATTTCTGCTATTTTAGCTTTGAGGCAGATGTATTGTAGATTTGGTGCTTGTTCTACTGTGGGGGGTTTCCCTGGGGGGATCTTTATATATGGCTGTTTGTTGCCAGTGATTATTTCTGGTTTGTACCCATAGGTTAGCTCACATGGTGAATAGCCTGTCCCTTGATTGGTGCGGACCCAGGATACTAGTAATGCATGTTTCACGTACAGTGGCCATGTGTCTTTGGCTTTGCCATCCATTATTTTCTCTAGAGTCCTGATAAGGCTGCCGTTTAGGCGTTCCACTCTGCCGTTGGCCTGTGGTCTGTATGGGGAGGTTGTGGAGTGTTTAATGTTTTTGGATTTTAAGTTGTTGTTTACTATGTGACCTGATAACTTGGTTGCTCCATCAGTTATGATATAGTCTGGAGTGCCGTAGTCAGATATGATTGCTTAGTTAATGAATCAGTTTATGGTTTCTGCTTTATGGTCCTTTGTTGCCCAGCAGATGGGCTGGCGTGTGGCAAAGTCAATAGCTACAATTAAGAAATGTTGGTTTGTCTTTGTTTCTGGGAAGGGGCCTACTACGTCTAGCCCCCAAACCTTGAATGGTTCAAGGTCTGGTACTGGGTTGACCATTGGCTGGGGAGCCTTTGTGCTGGTGTATTTATCTCACCTTAAGCACTTTTTCAGTACATCAACTATATCCTGTTTGAGGCTGGGCCACCATACTATCTCTTTTAATGTGAGGTATAGGTTGTTAGCCTTTGTATGTCCTAGTAGGCAGTGATGTCTTAGTATGGTGTCAACTCTTTTTGCAAGTGGGATGTACGGGACATGTTTGTTGTTAATGATTCAGTATACAGTGCCATTTGATACATGAAAATATTTTTTGTTCCTTACTAATGTATTGTGGGTTAGCTGATGTATTGAGGGGTCTTTTTCTTTGGTTTTATACTCAGTATTATATAGGTTTAGCCAATCAGGGTCCAGGTGGTCAGGGTGATCTTCTCTAGGCTGACATAGTCTAGAGAGACCATCAGCTGTGACCAGCTCTGCCCCTTTTTGTATTAGATGTCCAAATTGAGCTGTTCTAGAAAGGACATCCATTTGGCTTGCCGCCGTGCAAGTGCGTTCTGAGTTTTAAAATATATTAAGGATTTATGGTCAGTTAGTACTTGGATGTTTAAATGTCCTTCTAAGTAATATCTCCATTTCTTGCATGTGTGGTATAATGCTAGCAATTCCTTGTCGTGTATTGGGTATCTCTGCTCAGTATTGGTTAGTTTTCTGCTTTCATAACATACTGGCAGGAAGTCTTGCTGCCCTGGCTGGAGGATTTGCAGGACTGCGCCAATGGCAGTGTCACTGGCATCTGACTCAAGCTTGTAGCACCTGTTGTTATTAGGGTATTGTAAGATTGGTGCTTCAATCAAAGCTTGCTTTAATAATTGGAAATTCTTGTCACATTCTGGTATCCAGATGAATTTCTTTTTGGCATTACCCTTGGTTAAGTCATTGATTGGTGTGGTTAGTTTCCTGCAGTCTTTGATGTATTTCCTTAGGTAAGCTATCATTCTGAGAAAGCATCTAACTTGTTTAACGGAGGTGGGGTGTTGCATGTTATTTATGGCTTTTATTTTGTCTGGATCTGTTTTGATGCCACTTTCAGAGACAATGTGGCCCAAGAACAGGAGTTCCTTTTCCATAAATTGGCACTTACTTGGTTTTGCATAAAGTTTGTGCTTTGCAAGTCAATTGAGTGTCTTGCAGACATGCATGAGGTGTTCCTCTTTTATTTTTGAGAATATGATGATATTGTAAAGGTAGCATAATGTATTTGAGAGACCGTTTAGTGCTTGGTTCATCATGGTGACAAACATTGCAGGAGCGTTGGTCATCCCAAAGTTCATTACTCTACATTTAAAGGATCCAAATTGCGTACAGAACACAGTCTTTGGTATGTCGTTTTCCTTTACTTCAACTTGGTTGTAACCTGAGGTGAGGTCAATTTTGGAGAAAAATTTGGCTCCTGAGAGTCTTGCAAACAGATCCTCTATAAGTAGAAGAGGGTATTTATTCTTTACTGTGCTTGCATTTAGTGCTCTATAGTCAGTTACTAAACGCAGAGTGACTTCCTTTTTATTTACAAAGAACACTGCTGCCCCCCACGGGGATTCAGAAGGGCAAATGAATCCTTTTGCTAGATTGTCCTCAATGTGTGTTTTGAGGGTTTGGGTCTCCATGGGAGAGAGTCTGTAGAGGGGTGTAGGTTTAGGCATGGCTTTACATAGGTCAATGTCATGTTTGACCTCTTGTTCAGGGGGTAACTCTGTGAGTTTTCTTTGAATACATGCATATATTCATTTAGGAGTGCCACAAATTCTGAGCATTGGATTTTTGCTGTTTGTATATTATTGAATTCAGTGTACCTCATTATGTGGAGGGTACTATCTTTAGTTAGAAGTTCTGAGTTGTCTTGGTTTATGACCTGGACAAATACTGTGTCTCTTAGAATGAGGTTGTTGGGTTCTTTGAGGATATTAAAATTGACTCCGTTGCGTTTGATGGTCATGGTTTTTGTTAACCAACATACGCTGGGGCTCACTCGGGTGAACCAGTCCAAGCCTGCTACAATGTTGTAGTTTATTTTGTTCATGACAAGTCCTTCAATGAACGTTTGTATACCTTGGAGGTCAATTCTGAAGGGAGTTGTTTCCCCTTCAAGTATAACCTTTGATTTGTCTGCCATTCTGGCGTAATTGAAGTTGGATTTGACAACTGGTATTTTTTACTTGTTTACAAATGGTTTGCTTGCCATAGTGTGTTGTGCACCAGAGTTGAATAAAATTTTATGTGTATGTGACTTGTAAGTGCATGGATAGACAAGAATTTTTGAGCAATCTTTAATTTTTAAGTTCATAAAAATGGAGGATTGCGGGACACGTGAGATGCAAGCAGCAAAGTTTGTGCCTTGGTACAATTCTTGTCAAGTTGGGGGGGGGAGGGGCACTTAAGCCTGTTCCCCTCCTCTTTTCCCTGTTCCTCTGTTTTGAGACCTTTGAGGTCAGAGAATGTAGGGTCAGATTCATAGTGGGTTGCTATTTCAGCATTGTTTACTTTGGTAGTGTCCTCTTTCTTGGGACAGGAGCGGTTTGCGCTTTGGCTGTGATTGCTATTGTTGCAATTGGAGTTGTTGTTGCTATGATTGGTGTTCTGGCATTTGTTGCCATTGGAGTTTTCTCTGTCATTGCTGTTTGAGGAGCAATTGTCATTGCGTGCAGCATATTCCATGTTTGCGCATTTTTCCGCGCGCTTGGCTTCTGCAATGAGCGTGGGCATGGAGGTGTTGGCCTCTGGACAGATGAGGGAAGCAACAGAGGGTTTCATTCTGTTGATAAATGATGCTCTGGTGTGTACGTTGTCAGCTTGCACTGGGTTTTGGATTTTGTGGTGTATTTCCTTGAATTCATTGGCGTAAGCTGTGATAGTGGTCTTCTAAGGAAGATTACCGAGCTGTATTGCAATGTCTTGGAGGGATTCAGTGATGCAGAAATTGTGTGTGATGTCCGCTTTGAACTCTTCTCAGTTTTCAAGCTGGTTGTCAGTTTGTGAGCCAACCCAGGTGGCAAACCAGTTAGCTGCGGTCTTGTACAGGCGCTTGCTGGATTCCTGGGCCCATTTCTCATGGAGGATGCGGCTGGCACGGAGTTTAGCAGCCAAGTGGTCTAGCCAGTTGATGACGTTTTCCTTGTTTTTACCAAAGAACTTGTCAATAACAATGTATTTTGTGTTGGTAACTTCACCTGTGGTAGGTGATTGTGCATTTTTTGTGGCTGAAGAGAGAAACTGTATTGAATTATCTTGATGCATGCTTTGGGCATGACCAGACCTTTGAAAATGGTGCATCCACTAGGTATATCCTTGTCAATGTTTTGGGTGCAGAAGTACATTTTCCAGGTCTCCTGGGATGTGGCCTGGTTGAGTATGTGAGTGAAGGTGGGCGGGTTTTGGTCAGTCATTTTCTCTTTCATGGGCGTGGTCAAAAACCTGTAGCTGCTACCAGTGATAAGGAGCATCTTTTGGGGAAGCTTCAAATATGGAATTAAGAGAGAAGAGAAGCATCTTTTATTGGATAATATCTTAGGCTTATATAGATTGGGCTGTGGCAGAGATTTAGTTGGATCAAACCTAGGGGTTGGTCATGTGCAGGATGGATTTGGGCAACTGGATACTTGGATTGTCAGTTATATTGCTTGGTTACCATTCTTGGTATGTCAAACAGTATATTGGAAGGGCACCAAATTGGGTGATGGCTGGATGTTAAGTAGGTTGGCGGTAGCCAGAATGCTTGTACATCCAGACCCTTGACAAAACTGCTGGTAACTGGCAAGGGCCCCACTATGTCAAATGCTACAGTGTAGAAGGCAAACCCAGGGCGTACAAGTTTGTGTTGGAACTTGGCAACCTTAGGTCTCTCAATGTTGCAATCATGACAGGTGGCTAGTGTATCTACTACATTAGTGTTCATTCCTTCCCAGAAGCAGTGCTGCTGTAACAGGGCTAACGTCTTCTGTATACCACCATGACCAGTAGTCTTGTGAGCGGCCACCACTGAGTCCATGCATAGGGATGGGCGTATGTAAGGTAGCCAAGAGTCTCCACAAAGCTTCAGGAGTTGTCCTTTAGAGACCTTGGTGTCAACAGCTAACTTATTGAGAGCCCTCTGTATCTCTACCAGCTCCTCCCCCCCACAAAGAAGGATCCTCCATAAGTTTTTCATAGAGAATGTCAGCCATGGGGGATACTAAAGCAACAGTGGGAAGGCGGAGAGACAGTCAGCATTCTGGTGGGCTTCTCTGGCTTGATGAATAATTTTTTAGTCATAAGCCTGAAGTTTAATGGCCCAACACGCCAGACATTCCTCAGGGTCCTTGAGGATCTTCAGCTATTGCAGGGAGGCATGGTCTGTTACAACCATGAAATGTACCCCTTGGAGGTAGACTCTGAATTTTTGATAGGAATATATTACAGCCAGGCACTATTGTTTGGTGACAGTTTAGTTTCTCTTGTAGACATTAAGCACACACAAGTAGTATCTGACAGGGTGTTCAAGTCCTTCAGAGTCCAGTTGGGAGAGGACACCCCCAATTTCAGTCAGGCTAGCATCTGTATGAACCACAAACGGCTTGGAAAAGTCAGGGTAGGCTAGTACGGGGGCTGCAGTCAGTGTTCCCTTGAGAGCATTGAAGGCAGCTTGGCATGCTGAGCTCCAGAAGAATTCCTTATCAGCTCAGAGAAGCTGAAAAAGAGGGTCACCCAGGGATGCAAATTTGGGGATGAAATGTCAATAGTATCCAATCATCCCCAGGAAGACCTGCACGTCCCGCTTATTGGACAGGATCTGCATCTTCTCAATAGCTTCCACCTTCAGAGGTACAGGCCAGAGTCCATCTTGACTAATGATGAATCCCAAGAGCTCAAGATGCTCCTTGAAGAAGTTGCACTTGCGTGGCTTGAGCTTGAGATTAGCTGCAAATAACCTCTGGAAGACTTCTTCCAAGTGCTGCAGATGATCATTAAAAGTTTGGGAGAACACATTAATGTCATCCAGATAGACCAGGACACTGGTGAGTTTGAGGCCACCCATCACCGCATACATAGCCTGTTGGAAGGTAGCCGGGGCATTAGACAGACCTTGGGGCATCCTTGTGGGTTAGAATAGCCTTTGGTCAGTGATGATTGCACATTTATATTGATCAGCGGGGGGTAGATCAATCTGTAAGTACCCAATGATAAGGTCTATGGCACTGAAGAACTTGGCACCACCCAGTTGGTCCAAGGTATTGTCAATGCAAGGGAGAGGGTACAAATCCTTCTTGGTAACAGCATTCAGCCAGCGGTAGTCAATCATCACGCGGTTGCTGCCATTCTTCTTTTTGACAATCAGAAGAGGGGAAGCCCAAGGGCTTTTACTGGGGACCAGTAAGCCAGATACCAATAGTTCTGAAGCTCCACGTTGGCTATGGCATAATTGGCTTGACTACACTGTATAGGTCTGGAGCAGATAGGTAGACTGCCTTGGGTGTCAATATGATGGGCAACATCTGCAGCCTTGCCCAAGTCACAATCATCCTTGGTAAACACATCCTTATACCAAGCAAAGAAATCCATGACCTGATCTTTTTGCTCTTCAGAGAGGCCAGATAGGGAGCTGTGGCTTATTACTGATAGCACCAGTGGTTGTTTGAAGGGTAGGCCCAACTAAGAGAAGTCCACAAAGGAGGTGGTCTCCTGAAGGTTGTTGTGCTCTTCCATTGTATATAAGCCAGGAGTTGGTGCTTGGAGACAACCATGGCTTCACAACTCATGTTGGCCAAGAGTATGAGCACTTCCTTCTCACTTGGCATGAGGATGCCTGGCGCAACCCATGGTTCTAGTCTGAAGGCATTAGAGATGCCAAAGATTTCTCCATGAGTACCAGCTGGTAGAGCCAGCAAGAATCCTGTATTGTGGATCACTTGAGAGCCAGGTGGGATAGTCACATTACAGGAGACGTAGAAAGGGATTCCTTTGGCTTCCCCAACCAAGAGAGGTAGCACCTTGACCTTCTTACTACGCAGTGTATAGACAACTGGAAGTTCTTCATCTGTATACTCCAGGTTGATGTAGTGCAGACGGCATAAGGGAAGGTCAGAAGGGTGGTCTCTATGATAGAATATGGGGATGGAGTGGCCCAATATCCCAAACATATGGTCTTCATGGTTGGTTACAGTACCATACTGGACCATGAAGCTAGTCCCAATAAGAATGCTGTAGCTGTTGTTTTCCAGAACTATAGCAGGAGCAGTAACCATTAGCTTCCCAAAGCAAAGAGGGAGGGAATAATAGACTCCTTTTGCTCTGATTGTCTGTTGCCCAGCAGTACCAAACTATTCATGATAGGCTAGGTCCAGTTCCAGTTTAAGCTTCTTAACCAGCTGTGAGGATATCATGTTCCCAGGAGCATCAGTATCTAGTATGGCCCAGATGTGGGTTTTGTTCACTACCAGGTTAATATAGGTACAATCCTGGCAGTCTTCTATGATCTCCACAATATTAGAGACCTGGTGTACGCTCAGTCCCTTGACTTCTCCAGGAAGGTAGCCATGGCAGCTCCCACAGATGGGCTTGCTTCCTTGAGGGATTCTAGCAGTGCCAAGACGTGTACTGTCTGGAGCAGCTTGCCAGTTGTTCAGCACTGTCCTCCTCATGGGTGACTTCAACACCTGGTTGAGCCAGTTGTTTAGCATAGGTTAAGGAAACTGTTCTCTAAGCTATTTGAGGAATAACCACCTCAGGTCAAAGTGTAGTCTGATGAGTTTGAGTGTTAACAGTTAGGACTCAATGTAAGAGGTCCTCTTGAACTCCTTTGGACTCAGCATCCTTGTGTATTGGTTGGGAGTCAAAGTCAATCAGAGAGAGTTTTTCCTTAGGGTTTGCCTCAGAGGAAGGTAAAGCAGCAGTCCTCTGAGCAGTCTTGTTGGGAGGCAGCAGTATGGGGGGAGATGAGGGTGTCAAAATTACAAAGGCAGCCAAGGATTTCTCCTTATCCTGGCTGCTTAGTAGTTTTTTGACTGGTCCTTGTTGTCCTCCTCAATATCAGCGTCCTTGAGGTAGTCCTCCTCAGCATCCTCCATGCCTACATGGTGGAATTTTTGGCAAGGGTTCTTACATTCCCAAGAGAAGTGGTCAGCCATACTGCATTAAAAGCAAGTATGGGGAGAGTTGTTGGCTGGGGCAAGTCTAACCTTGTTGGAAGGCTTGGGCATCTCCACAGCCATGCGGGGTCTATACTCAGCTTGCTGGCAAGGGCAGCCTTCAGGAAGAGGGATTTCAAACTCCTCCTTGTAGGTGTGTAGAAGGCAAATCAGATCTGGCACAGTGCAAGCATTGTAAATGCCCAACTTAAGAGCCAGGGATAGCTCCCAGTTGACACATACAGCATTGAGAAGTGCTGAATGCACATCAATAAACTGTACAGCGCTCATAGACAACAGGGTTTGAGCTTCAAGATAGAACCTAGAAGTGAAGTCCTATAGGCAACTGCCAGAATTAACTCATTCTGAAAGTCAGCTTACTATATGTTGATAATCAGAATTAAAAATACTTTAATGTCAACAGCATTGAAAAGTCAGAATTAAGTTATAACTAATGCAGACTACTAAATGTTGACACTTTTTTAATAAGCAGAAACCTGTTTCCTGAACATTTTACTTAATAAAAATTGAGCTTCAAGATATTTTTTAGGGTAATGTGACAACATAGATTTTAAAAAGTCCATAAAAATTATACATGAAAATTAAAAAATTCATAAAAATACACCTTTATTTTATTTTCTCTATGAGGTTAGCTATCTTTACTATAATAAAATTTTTCCACTTATAAAAAAATCCAATAAACAAAAAGATACTACATAAAACGTTACATATTATAGCAAAATATAACAATCATAAACAGTAATATAAAGTTTTTTATATTGAAAACTACAAAAAACATATAATTTACTAGTAAAATACCAATATAGGTCATGTAGTACAGTCTAAAGCATCAAACTATCAATAGAAAATCAATGATTTAATAAAAACAGTACCATAAATTATTAATGAGTTATTTAGAATAACTATTTATTTAAAAATGTTATACTTAATATATAAGAACTATATAAAAAATTAGGCAATACTCAATAAATTTAATTGAAAGCTAGACTGTGATCACCTGGTTGCCATTAAGAACTGTGGCAATCTTCTTGATGTATTCCCCAATCTCTGAAAGCTTATATTTGGCCTTGACAACTTCCTTGATCTTTTCTTGATATTGTTTCTCTTTAGTGGTTCTTTTCTTCTTGGATGGGCGGTTCTCAATATCTCTGATGGATGCAACAGTCTTCCCCTGTTGAACTTTGAGGTGCTCATAGAAGGTGTTGTATCTGGGCTTGATTCCAAAGGAGGACTTGATATGATTATGCCAGCCCTCCAAAGATGAAGTAGTTTTCATCTCATTCTTAAGAACTGCCTGGTAGCAGTTCCAGTTGGCTTTGGCTCTGGGCTTGCTCTGGCGCTTAGTGACCTTACGTCCAATCCACTGTGGCTCATAATATTCAATGAAAGGGTAGAAGGCACCATCATGTTTCTTGGCATATGGATCCTAGCATAGGAGGTCAAAGGCTTGTCCAGTATGCTCTGGCTTTACAAAGGCTAGTGCTAAAAACTGCTGAATTAAGAACTTGCACTTTCCTGATGTATCTAGACAGTGGGGCTTGCTGAGCTCAGGTAGACCCTTTAGTTGCCTGTTGACAGCCTGTCAATAATGGAAAAACACCCCTGGACCTCTCCATCAAAGGTGTTTAAAAAAGCGTTATACTGGGTATTTTCATAGTCCATGATTATAGTTGAGGGTCCAAGTGCTTTATCTTGAGCTTCTTTTTTCTGCAGCAAGAGTGGCTTCATCCTTTTCATCATCATCTGGATTGGATTTAGTGTTATGGCCAGGGGGACTATTTCTATTATTGGGTAGGGCTTTGATGCCCTCCTGAAGGATTTTAAAGGCCCTTGTGTAGATCTCTTCTGTTGCCCAAGGAAGCAGAAAGTAGGCAAATGGGAGCACCTTGCCTTCAATAAGGGAATGTACAACCCATAGTTGGTAAAAAAGGCAGGGGCATACTGCAAAGGTACCGTCACATAACCAAGTGTCTGAATCCCTCAAATGCTCCAGGTTCTGTTGTGTAGCATAGCATATAATTCTTGCCTCTTCTGTAGGCCCATCATCATGTAAAAGGAATACCTCATCACCATTGGACATCTTTAACTCCTCTGTCAAGACTAACTCTCCTTGGACCATGGCAGATTTCTTATGGGGGAATAGATCACGGCGTTTGTCACATATGTACTTTACTAACTGGTAGCAGTCAGGGATGAGCTTCAGGTTCTCATTACTTAGGTGTGTGGTGGCCATGACTGCCAGATCAGAAGCCTTGACATCTTTGGAGACTGGGACCATTTGGTAGAGGTACCACTTTAGAAGCTTTTTGATAAGATTGATTGGAGCATTGCATGTGTGCTCTCCTTTTTCACTAGTGACTTTATCCCATCCTTCTGTGTTGATCCTGGCAGCACAGCTTCTATCTTCACACACATAATGCTTGCTTCTTCTTGCTCTCTTTTGATTGTTGCAATTGAAAACATAGCCATCACAGACTAAACTTGCACCTCCTTTGACAGACATTAGAGGGAAAAACCAAGGGAACTTCTTTGGGAGCTAAACTCTCCATTGACGTTACATATATTGTGAACCTTTAGGGGGTCCCATGGGCCAATTGGTGCTTGATGATAGTCAGACAAGTAATCATCAGGATCTTCTTTTTTGATACTTGATAAGGAGGATGGAGGTACAGATTTGTTGGGAAGTGGAGGGGGATTATCTGGAGTTGGATTCTTGCGCTTTCTTGACTGGGATGAGCTTGATTCCTTGGGGCTTGATTCCTTTGAGCTTGATTCATCTGGGCTTGACTGGGGTTCTGGACTCTTGGGTATCTTTGTTCTTCCTTGCCTGTTTAGTGGAACATCATCTCCTTCTGATTGGTACCAGCTTAAAGAAGAGGAGGGGGCAGGAGAGGGCTCTTTGCTTTCAGGGTCTGGGGTCTTCTCCTTTGTCTTCTGTTTTATTGAGGGCTCTTTGGCTGTTTTTTTGTTGGGGTAGGACTTTGGGCCTTTCCAGAGGCTTTGGGTACTTTCTTGGTTGACTTGGGGTTCTTTTGTGGCTTCTTGGAAGATTTGTCCTACAATAATTAGAGTAGAGTTTATAAAGTAAGAATAATCATGTGAGACATGAATAAAATTAAATAATAATCACTTGTTTTAAATTTTGTTATTAAGTAAATAGTTTCTAAAAGTATAGAAAGTAATTTTAGAGCTAGTTTATTAGTAAAGAATAAAAAACCCATGTTTAAATAAAAAGTTGACATTCTGGTAGTCACAATAGTCAAAAACATTTAATTTAGTTTTTCAACATAAAAAACGCTTTAATTTTGACGTCAACATACTGACAGTCAGCATTAAAGTGGAAAAACACTATGTAGATCACTTATAAAGCTTGGTTAATATTTTTTGGAGTTGGTTTTTAAGGCCAAAATTGATTATTTTTAAATTTAAAAAATTTAAAGATTTGCATATGTAACTTATAAAAAATAAATGATAGGAATTGTAGAGGGAAGTCTAAAGTACAGCCCTGGGTACTTTGGCCTGAATTATCATACCATTGTATGTGTACTTTTTGTTAAGTGGCAGTGTTTTACTAATAAACAAGTGAAGGTGTTGACATTCAGGCAGTCAGCGTTCTTTTATAGTAACTCTCCTATTAAATCTTGCTTAAATTATGTCACTTTGTTTGCTTAGCCAAACCCCTTTATTGCAATTTAGGCAACATGTCAATTTGACACAAAGTCAACATTATAATTACATATATAATTTCTAGTTTTAACATATGCATTTTGGCTTAAGTGGACTTCTGGAAATATGCTATAGTTTATCCAGTGAGTTTGAAATAACAGTAAATATCTAAATAATACAAAGAATGCTCTGAAAGTTGGCATAAGTCTTTGTTCAATGCTTATCTTATTATTTATTTAATAAAAACAGCAGTATAAAATATAAAAATAGTTATTTTTAGAATATTGTGTATTTTATTAAGAAATTTATGGATTCTTATTTGGGGTCAACATCCAGATATTACTTACTGTAGTCAACCTTAATGTAAAAGTACAAAGAAACTTACATTTTCATAGTAAATTATATTAGTTTTTTGGCTTAAAATTAAGCATTTTCTTAAATGGTGTCAACATTATGTCTGTTCCTTTTTAATTTTGCAATTCTGACTTAATAATTCACTATGAAAAATTAGCTTAGTTTTGGAAATGCCTGATTCCAGCAGATAAATACTAAAATAATGTTGACTTACTGAATGTTGACAAATTTTTGACATTCAGTAAGTTAACTTGCAGAATGAGTTAATTCTAGCAGTTGTTGTCCTCTAGGATTTCTCTCACCTTTAGCTTGGTGTCAGCAAAGTCCATCTTGCAACCAAGAAGGGCCTCTTGGCTACCAAATTCTTCTTTCAGGGCCCTGGAGAAGTTGGCAAAAGTCCAGCCATTCTCAGGGAGACGTGGCAAGATAATGGGTTGGGTCTCAGCATCCAGACAGTTGATGATTGTGGAATCCCTCATGGCATTGTAAGCGCCATACATGGAGTTCTGGTATAGGCGTAAGAACATGGCCACATTGCTCTTGCGGTCAAACTTGGGTAGATTGACGGGCTTGAAGTTGTTGGAGCCATGTTGAAGGGGAGCAGGTGTGATCCTCACTGGAGAGCAGGTGAGACAGGAACAGCTGAGGGTGCAGGCAGCAAACCTAGCCTCAGAGGCACATCAACAGTTTTCCTCTCACTGAGCTTTTCATTCACCTTCTCTGTCCTGAGAAGCCCCAGAGGCTTCAGGAGTGGCCAGGACGTCATCCTCAGACTCCAGTACTGGCTCTAATACTTTTACAGTTTTAGAAGCCAACCAAGTGTGGCCATCATTTCTTTTGTAGCTATGATAGAACTCAGGGATGGAGGACCTTTGTGGACTGTGGAGACTCTTGGAGTTGAGGGACATAGCCTGTAAGTTGGCAGCAATAATCTTAATGTCCATTCTATCCAATTTGCTCTGGAAGGTGTCCAGGAGAAGTCACTGCTTGTCCAGCTCATCCTGATAGACCTTTTTCTCCTGATGGGTGATATCCAAGTCATCTTCCAGAGAGTTAATTTGCCTTTCATAGGTGATAAGCTCAGCTTGAAGCAAGGCTATCACTTCTTTATCCTTCTTGGATTGGGTCTGGCTATTGGCTCTGTCACGTAATTTTTGAAGTTTGTGACAATCCTGAAGCTCTGGCAGTGTGGTAGCCATCAAACAGAAAGGCAAGATTGGCTCTTTGCTGGACCAGTTCCGTCTGCATCTTCTTGTAATGATCAAAGAGCTCAAGGATGTCACAGCCAAGAAGGTGGCTGGAAGGGGAGTTGTCTATGGTGGCAGATGTGGGGGTGAATGAGGGAATGGTGGCAAGGCGGCGGGCTAAGACTTCCACCTCATGAGTCAGGCTTCAAACCATGGGGCCAGTCTCCAGCATGTGGTTGGTAACCACACTAATCCAATTGGCATCTACACCCTGATGGGTGAGAGTCTGTACCACATGCACTGGAACTAGCTTAGATATTACCCTCTCAATGGCGTCAACCCAGTGCAGCAAGGTGTTCTGGGCGTTGGTAACTTCAGCAAGGTATTGATTCACGGTGGTGAAAGTATTTCAAAGCTTAGAGTAAAGGACCCAAAGGAACATCTTTTGGTTAGATACCAGTATTCCCTGGTCATGCAATAGGCTTTGGATGCAACCCAGGTGCATTTTATTATGGCATACAGCAGGGTGAGTGAACTGTTGTAAATAGTCCTTGATTTTTTTGACAGTGTGGAGGTCACAACAGAGTTGGTCAGGGTTGACCTGGGAGAGGTTCTGAAAGCAAACCAAGGAGTTATCAGCAGAAGGTTGCTAAATAGCCAGATGTTAAGAGCAAGCACCATTGCCATCAGCACCAGAGTCCATGGCATAGATGGCACTACAGATGGCATCCTCAAAAGGAGAGGAGTTGGTGTTCATCTTCAAAGGGGCAGGGGCTTGCAGGATCAAGGGTTGGCCAAAAACAATGGCTTGGGGACGCTGATGTTCTGGCATGAAGTGGCTAAGGATGAGCAGGCCATAGGGTGCACCTGCTCTTTCCCCAGCATGGGCATTGGCAGCAGTGAAGGCTGGTGCCTATTGATAGGGGAAAAAACTGGCAGAAGGCTCAGCCAGGGGCATTATCCCTCCTCATTAAAAGAACCGCGGGGGTGGGGGCTGTTATTATGGAAAGACATGAGCGCCAATATTGTATTTGTAGTAGTAAAGTGTGCTAATTTCTACAAACAGTTAGTCAGAATCCTATTTCTTAATAATATACATGTAGATGGTATAGTTACAGCCTTTGATAGGGCAGAAGAATATAAGGGTATAATGACAAAACTAGTACTTTATTTGATAGTGAGGTACTTATATAGTATAAGGCAGGGTAATCTCAACCAGGGGAAAGGAGGCACAGGCAGAAGGACTTTCCTAATAGAGGAGAGTAGACAGGCACAGTAGAAAGTCCTGCGCAATGGAACAACCAGTTTCACACAGCTTTCCTTATGAAGGCATGTAGCCCTATCTACGTTGTTCTATAATTAACCTTGAAAGTAAATCCTGTGTCTGAAGCGCATTCAATAGGCAACTTGAACACCTGTTTCATGGGCGTTTTCAATGCAGTTAAGCTTAATGAACCCATGTTGAGATAAAGCAATCATGTGATTGTTTTGTTGCTCAATCCCTAAGTGGAAGAATTAATGTCTAATCCATTCAGGATATGCAAAACTATTGCAACACTAACAGCGGGTGTTGAAACAGATAACAGTACCCATGCCCAAGTGCCCAAGTTGATATAGACACTGTTAATACACTAGTAAGTTTGAAATCCTCTTTCTCTCCCAGACAACCCCTAGAAAATGTCACTTCTCTGACTTCTAGTATGCAATATTTTAAATACACCCAACAGCAACAAGAAATATACAGATGCTACCCCAAGATATCCCCAAGAAGCCTAAACATCCATAAGGTCCATGTACCCCTTTACAGCTGCAAGGGTGGATAAGATTGGCTACCCTAAACCAAATACCAAGCACCTAGTTACCCTATACATCCAGATACCTTGGGGTTGTGTTTGAGAGTTTTCTAACCCAAAAAGGTCCAGATCTCATCCCAGGGAGATGAACTTCAAGACACCACACAGTGCAGCACCAAAACAGCTTCTCTGAGAGGTCTCAGTATAAAGGGTACTGTAGAGATAAGTGTGATTATGCATTGAGATCTATAATAGTGAGACCCATCAACAGTCACAAACGTCTTATCTGTTAGAGATGTATCTTGTGAACCTTTTTATGTTTATTAGAATCAGCACCTCATCTTCAAACCCTACCCAGCAGCAACTTTGGGGGGAGAATTTGAATCAGAGGGACATCCATTCCATCAGAGAAAAGAGAGAGATCTTCCGGTGTCAGCCTCATCACCCAACATCCAGTAAAAGAAGCCAGCTCCCAGGGTTGAGAGAGATCCATAAAATATGCACAGTGAGATATAGGGTTGGCGCTCAATCAGTAACCCAAGAGACCTGCTTGTCTCATAGGGCCAGAGTGAAGACTCATAGTATCAGCATAATCAACCCTAAAAATGTATGTGGGCTGGCAAATAAGGTATAGCTTTTGGATTCTCTTTGAAACTCTATATTGGGAAAGGGTCTTAAAGGGGAAACCAATTAGGTTTACTGTAGAGCGCCAGCAAATAAGCGTTTGTATATCTGGATAAGGCTTGGGTTCAGATTCAAGGGCTTTGGGAGGGCCAGAAACATGGATCAGTCCAAGTTCAGGGCTGACCTGGAAGGATTGAGTTTGAGGGCCAAGCTGGATCTAAAGCTACCATGGGGAATCCTTTCTGGTTGGCAAGGGAATAATAAATATTGATGACAGGTAGAAAAGATATCCCAATAATGCAAAGTTTAGGACAGGAAAGGTTAAAGAAAACCAGCAGTCCACAGCCCCTAAAAAGACTGAATGATGGGCTCCAACAGAAGTTATTGGAGCATATGTTGTTAAAATAGGGGCAGAAATATATTATGTCAACTGGTTTCCCATCCAACTTGATCCAACTGTTTCTTCCTTCATACATAAAATATTTAAATTTGCAGCAATAAAAAGATAAAGGTTCAAAAATAGGGAGCTCACATCCCATAAAAGGTATTATCTATAAATTTGTATGCTCTTATTTTATTTTATGGCAGTTGATTCAATTAATTAAATTTTTATAAGGTAAAGAATTAAAATCAAGTCTCTTGAAGACAAAAAATAGGATTGAAAGTAAACATATGCTCTAGAAATAGCTTTTATTAGTAAATAGAGCATTTTTAATTTTTTCTATTCAAAGTTAAATATTGCACTTATGGAGAAAAGGATAGTCAGGTCAAACTTGACAGGAAATCTTTTGATGGAAAGAATTCCTGGGGTATCTTCCTGCCCCAAAAATAGACAGGCAATCATCCCAAAGGCCCTTGATCAATAGTGATACACTTCTTAAAATTGGGTGCTACTGACCTATTCAAAGGTGAGAGCCCATGAGTAACTAAAAACAGTTTGGATCCTGGGCCAGGGGTTGTCTAAACCATCAAGGGATAGTGAGAAGGAAATCAATCATTAAGAACAGGGTTAAGATGAAAATAATATTTATCTTGGAGATCTGAAATCTTTGATGTGACCAGGTTTGATTGGTAATGTCTCAATTGCCTCTGATAAGGACAATATCAAGTCAGGTAATAGCCCAAATATATTAGGGTTGTTTTCAGAGTTTGAGGAGAAAAGGCAAGATTAGCAGAACCATCCTTGGAAAAGGCCAGGACAAACTTCTCACCAGTTATGTAGTTCAAATCTGTCACAATAGGCAAATTCCTGCCTGGAAATGCTCTCCAAATAGAAAATTTGACTAGTTTAAAAGATAGAGAAGCCAATGAAATATCCTGAGAGCTAGAATCTAGTGACTAAAAAATTGATGGTAGCACCATCCATTAAAGACCCATGCTTTTCTTGCTGCTCTTCCTGAAAATCTCACTGCCTCAAAAAAGGATGTGAATACCCTAAAAACTTGTGAGTGCCTGGCCAGCTGCTAAAAATTCAAACATGGAAGCCATTAATGGCCATAAAAAGTTCTGATAGAGAGAGTGAAATGGTTATCTGCAGGTAACCCAAATCCACTGAAATTTTAGCAGTTAGCTCTTAACACCCCCACTCATACTATAAGCTTGCTTTCATCCATTGGTTTTATTATCAATAAAGTAAACCTACCCTCTAAACACAAGTGTGATTAAGTCTTTAAACTTCAAATCCTCAGTTAGCTCCTAATACAGCAAGTTTCTCTAATGCATGAGGTAAGCTTGTACTTGATAGCATAATACCCCCCACCCTCTGCCAAGAAACCATTTCTCTATCACATCTCCAGTTTCTCTTTTCTATCTCAGCTCTAACTTTTTTGCTCTATTTATCCCCTCCCCAAGAGAACCAATAGGTTCAAGCTTACTTTGGACTTCCCTCTCTTTCATCTTAATGCTGGGACATGATATTCATCCCCATCACTTCTAATTTAGTGCTATAATGGATTACAGAGCTCTAAAAGACCTTTCAGGATTCAAAGAGGGTTTTGTGTGAGAGGGGAGTTAGATCAACAAGGCCAAGATCTTACTCTACCAGGATGGACTATCAGGGCACCACCTAAGCAGGGCTGGGACAACTTCCCTGAGGGGTTTTCATAGGGAGGTGGGATTTAAGTGAGGGGTAGTATGCTTTCAGGCTGACATCAATGACCCCCAGAAACAGCCAAGAGGGTCTGTGTGTTAAGAGGTGAGCTCCCTTGTATATCCCAAGCAGGGGCAGGTAAAAACATAGCAGGAACTGTGTTATGCCTAATACTGCTGGTCTGCACAAAGCCCTCCTGAGAGGCCTGGTTATCTATATCTAAAACAACACATGAAGGTCTTCAGAAGACACCACTCATAATAATTGTTCAGCAGAGGTAGCAATCTGTTGGGATGAAGAAAATATACTTTCAAAGGGGAGAAGAAGCATTCCAGGATTGGTTCCCAGAAGATGCATCAAAGAGGAGAACTTCCGCAATGACTCATAAAAAGTGGTCCAAAGAAGCCGCAGGACTGGGACCAGAACCAATGATTTCATAAAGTAAGAAACATGTTTGAGTACCCCTTGGAACTTCCAACCTGGGTAGGGCTTAAATGGGCCAGGGAGAAAAATAATCACAAGTCTTCTAGAGCTGATTTAAATCCCAAAACCAAATCATAGTGTGGCCATGTTTAGTTTGTGTCAAAACAGCAGGCTTAACCTGCCAGCAAGGTTCTGAGTAAGCAGGTTTGTGACCCACAATCCAATTATCCAGTCACTCAAAGCCAAACTAGGAAGTCAACTCAAATTTACAAGTTAAACAACATGAAAAGATAATGATCCTTCACAGTAGATACCTTGTTTTAACGCTTGACTCATTACCAGGATCAGGTCACCCCCTTCACCATCTCACTGTGTGATCAACACAATCATGTTCCTGTTATCATTGATTCACATCAACTATATAATCATTATCTTTCAATAAAGAATATTATTTAGTTTCCAAATATTTTCCCCTTGTAACTCTGCTAAAATAGCACAGTTACAACATTGGTAGCACAGGTAGGTTCTCCATCCTACCTTATCCCTCAAATTTCTGCCTGTTGCCCGTACTTGCCGCGGTCAACAAATCCTTGATAGAATCATGTCTGGCCTTCTGCTGGACTGGGCATTGTACACACCTGTTACTAAAATAACCAATGGTTTTGTCCTGTACCAGAACATGTTAATCCCACTCTCCGCTTTCAACGCCTTGTTGGCACAAGATTTCTTCCAGACACCTGCTGCTACACCTCAAACAACAGACAAAAACATCATTCCAGACCATGTAGCCCAGAGACTTCAAAGCACTGCTTTGGAGTCTTTTGCTGGAGTCAACAACACAACAGCATGGTTTCAATCTTTCCAGAGAAATTTGGCACAAATTGAATGCCCACAATGCTTCTGGATTGCAGAAATCTCCATTTGATTAACATACAATACTGGTACCTGGTGCAACAAGTGGCATGAGGTCCCCATCAAGAAGGACTGAGACATCTTCAAGAAGGACTTCCTGGCAAGATTTGTGCTGAAGAACACTGCCCTCATGATCATACATCAAGTAAAGAGCCTGACCCAGACTGGCACAGTGAAGGAGCTCATCCAAGCATACAAGGAACTCCATCTATGTGTTCTCTCAGATATGGCCTTTGACACCCTGGCTACCCATCTCATGTACTATGAGGCGCTTAAGTCACACATGATGAGACACATCAATCTGGACCAGGTGGCCAACTTTCAGAGCCTTTATTGCAAGGCAGAGAAAGAAGAACAAACGTACAATGCTCTCCACAAAGCATATACTGGGAAGAGAGAGCAACCCAGGGACTCTCACCTAGCTGGACGCTCCAACTGCCCTCCACCTGGGAACAATAATAACAGCAATAACTCAAACCATAAACCCTCTGGCTCAAATACCACAACAACAGGAACAATAAACATTCAAATCATACCCACTTCCAAGTCACCATCACCCAAGACAATCAGGACAAGGAAAAAACCTGGGGAGAGCACTAAGCAAGACAAGCTCTCCCTGCACAAAGCTCTGACTTGCCCAACAATGAGTACCAACCCAAGGATGTGGATCAATGTCCAATGGTCCAAGTGCCCTTGGAAGACCCAGACTTTACACTATTTCCAGAAATCCCAATAAACTGATGTACTACCCTTTCTGCTTTCAAAGTTACTCTGGCTCAGCACTCCTGGACTTGGGCACAGACCAACCCCTCATCAACGGTAGCTTTGTAGATAAGTTCAAACTAGCCACTAATCCTTTGTGGATTAAGAACGTTTTTTTAGATGATGAACACCACATTGAAGTGACACTGGAAACTTCCCCCTTCTCTGTCATGCTAGAGAACTTGCACTTCACCATCCAGGGTCCTGTCATTGATTTTCTCAAATTTGATATTGTGATGGGACTGGGCTGGTTGCAAAGGAATAACCCTCATGTAGACTGGGAAACCTTTGTATTGACCATCAAGAGTGAAGGCGTCAATCACCAGATCTACCCTGACTCAGTGGATCAGCTCCTGTGCAACCACATCTTTGCGCGCATTACAGAAACCCTTGATGAAAAGGAGAACCTCAAGACAATTGACTGGGACTCCTGCCATTATGAGATCATACACTTCAAGGACCTACATGATACCACTACTCCTCAGGAATGTTAAATTTTAGCCTGCCATTCAGAAATCTTTAAAGAGGCTCCACCAGGGTTGCCACCAGAGAAACACATACAACACTCCATCCAGCTTAAAGGAGCTGTAGCTAAGGCGTAACCCATCTACCAAATCACCCTAAATAAAGACAACACATTATGTGCATACCTCAAAGAGTTGTTGGAGAAAGGTTTAATCTGCCCTTCACAGTCTCCTTTTGGCGCTGCTGTATTCTTTGTGGCAAAGAAAGATGGGACTCTTTGACTAGTCACAAATTAACAAGCCCTTAATGAAGTTACTATCCAGAAATTCTACTCACTTCCACTCATCAACAACCTCTTCAATGCCCTGAGCAGTGCCACAGTTGTCTCCAAGATTAACCTAACTGCAGGCTACAACCAAATCCGCATCAAGGAGGAAGTTATAACCAAGACAGCCTTCCATCCTAAGTATGGGTCATACAAGTGTGTGGTGCTCAACTTTGGGATGACAAACACATCATTGACCTTTGTGACTTTTATGAACAAAGTGTTTGCTCCCCTAATTGGAAAACACGCCCTGGTGTACCTGGACAACATTATTGTCTACAGCCTTTTGGTATAAAAATACCATAAGGACTTGGATGCAGTCTTTGCTACCCTGGCACAACATAAACTTCTAGCAGAACCCTCCAAATGCCAATTCTTCTGCAAATACTTGCCCTTCCTGGGGTCATAGTTTCAAAGGATGGCATCAAACCTGAAAGTCAGAAAATCCAGGCCATCTGCAAGATGCTGCCCCCAAAGGACAAGTCAGAACTCTGCACATTCCTGGGAATGGTTGCCTATGTACGGCAATTCATCCCAAACTGTGGTGTTCTAACTGCACCCCTGTCCGCCATAACAGGCGTCAAATCTAAATTTGTATGGACCCCCCAATGCAACTTTTGCTTCAGACGTCTTAAGGAGAAGCTCACAACTGAGTCCATCTTACAATACCCAAAATGTGACAGGGAATATCAAATGGAAACTGACGCCTCAGATGCATCCATTAGGGGAGTATTACAAATAAAGAATAATGATGGTGATTTCCTATCAGTAGCCTACAAGTTGCATAAACTGACAGACAGCAAGTGTCAATATCCCATAAATGACAAAGAGTTATTGGCAATTGTACACTGTCTAGTCAAATGGCGCTGTTACCTAGAGCAGCAGGAAGAATTCACAGCATTAACTGATCACAAGTTGCTCATCTATTTCAAAACTCAAGCAAATCTGTTGCGCCGCCAAGCCTGCTGGATGAAACTTCTAGAAAGATTCAATATGATCATCCAGTACAAACCTGGACCAGAACTTGCCATGGCAGATACACTCTTGAGCCTGTATGTTAGGGCCACAAGAGGCAAGAATGGGCTCAACCCAGACTGGCCCCTCCTGGTACTCAGAACCAAGTGCAAAGGCTTTCCCCCTGGCACTACTGATATAACAAAAGAAATGGTCATCAAAAATGAACACCTATTTGCAGATGTATACATAACATTACACCGCAAAATGATCAATGAAACCACAATACATTACATCCCTACACATCAACAAGTCAACACCATCCTACATTACCACAGAGACCTAGGACATCCCAAGAGCTGCAACCTTTACAAATTCCTCAAACATAAATAATGGTGGCCAACTCTATATCAGGATGTCTAGGAAGTGCTTGACTAATGTGAAGTATGTGAAAAGATTGCAAAAAGCGAAACCTTGCCTAAGTCTGTATTACCTATTTTTTCACAACTACTCTTCAAAGTATGTGCCATATATATTGTGTAACCCATGCCATAAAAGCACAACAAAAATAAATACATCATCACTGCTATCAGCTTTGCCACTTGTTAGCCAGTGGTGCAAGCAGTGAAAACTCACACCGGCAATGACATTTGATGTTTTATAGGCAAAGAAATCATCAGAAAGTTCAGAAAACCAGATCTTCTGATAACAGACAGAGGCAAAGAATTGACCTCTGAATATATCAATGTATACCTCACCAAGAATGAGGTCCAGGACACCGTGACAAGGCAACAGCGCCCATGTCATCAATAATAATGTTGACAGTGGCCATGTCAACACTTTGTCAACATGGCCACTGTTGACTCAAAACTCTAAATCTCCTATGTTTTTTGCTAGTTGCACTAGCTTAATTCTTTTTTTAAAGTGTTCAGGGGTGTGAACCTAGAAAACACAACAAAATTGTGGCCATCTCAACACAATTTAATATTAAGCTTAATAAAAAACTTGATTTAACCTGATTTTTCCTTTACTTTTACTAATAAAATTAGTTTATTTTTTATTTGTTTTCACGACGTAAAAGTGTCAATGTTGACACTTTTTAAGCATAACTTATTTTTAATAAGAAAACTGAAGCATCTACAGTAAAAAAAATAAGCGCGCATTTAACAATATTTTTTTATTGAATTATTATATTGAAAAAGACAGTGCACATACATTTGATTGCTGAAATGTTCATGTTATTAATATTTATGTGGCACTTATTACAGCTTTAATATATTAAGTGGATTAGATGCTAACAGTGATCTAATAATTTAAGCGTGAGTTACTATGTAAGCTACTATAGAATTTATTATTAAAAATAATTTTGGCACTTGTAAATGTTGTTTATTTGCTCATGATCATCCCCTGGGTTGGATGTCAGGAACCCATCTGTTCAGAAACATACCATCCAGAAGGTGTATGGCTG